>CM053582.1:48293948-48333600 GCA_028627135.1 Pseudochirops cupreus | reverse complement strand
AGTTCTAGGATTGGTTTAGAGTCCTGTTTTATGGGTATTTTGGGGTGGCTATGTGAGAGGTGTGATATGTTGCTGCTGCTACACCGCCATCTTGGCTCTGCCCCCTCCTATTGGTGCATGTTAATACTTGCAATTTGTATAGCAAGATTTGCAAAGAACTTTATATATGTGAGATAGATGCAACTATTATACCCATTTTTATGGATGAGGAAACTGGGCAAAGAAAAGTTGTTATCTGCCCAGGATCACGTAACTGGTTAGTGTCTAAGGCAGGATTTGAATTCAGAGTTTCCTGATTCAAGTCCAATATTCTCTTCTCTGGGTCATCTTTGGCCTTGGAATTTATAAGGTCACAGGATCTCTGATCCATAGATGGATGGGGACCCAAAAGCCATTTAGTTTAACTCCTTCATTTTAAAAGTGAGGAGATTGAGGTCCACAGAAGTGAATTCATTTACTCCAAATCACAGTTACTGAGCAGCAGAGTTGGCATGGATCAGAACCCAGAACTTCTGACTTCTTATCTGCACCTCTTTCTGATGTACCGTTAACTGTTGCGGCTAAAAGCTAGAGATCATCTAACTCCCGTAGCTGCTGACATTTGTACCTGATGACTTCCAAAGGAAGACGGTGTACTTAAGTAATCATGAAATAAAAATATACTTTTGGAAAAATGCTATGCCTCTAGATGATGCAATTAAGTGCAATCTAGAATCCAATGAAATAAGGTGAAATCCAGCTAGGACATAGTCATTTATTTGAAAGCATCATCAATGCTTTTGGCCTTAACAACTGATAGTGGCTTAATCTGCTGCCATCAAGTACATTCTCTATACAGAGAGTGTCTTTTATTATTTTATTCCATTTTCTCTCTTTTTTGTTCCATTGAGAGTTTCTATAGACACCATATTCAAGGAGACATGAGCACTGTTCTATATTAAAGAAATATATGAAGCAAACACTGTCAAAGTAACACATTTTCTGCTTGATTCTCAATAAGCCATAACATGGAGAGGTTGCAGCATTCATCTGTAGCCAGTAGCAACCCCCATATGAATGCCTGGCTATGTATTGCCTTCTCTCCCGTTCCTGTAACCCAGCATTCTGCTTTCACTATTAAAAAAAATTGTTCCCCTCCCTTTGGGATAGTGGAAGGAGACAGGTATATAAGTAGATAGAAGAACATTCCAAGTGTCTAAAGCAATTCCAGATCAAGAGTTTTATGAACATTTATTCAGTGTAAATATTTCTCCTCATCATAATGGATGCTAGTTGGTCATTTTTTAAAAATAATTTATTTATTTGTTTTTAGTTTTCAACATTCACTTCTATAAGATTTTGAATTGTAAATTTTCTGCCCCTCTCTCTGCTTCCCACTCCCAAGGATGGTCTGCAGTGTTGGTCATTTTACATACAAATTCAGTTGCATTTCAAGAAAATCCTTTCTAATGGCATATTATCCAATGGCATTGATGGATTTTGCTAACAGTTTTGTGCAGTTTGCTGTAGCAGTGTTTGCAGAAGGATGTTTTCAGAGATTAAAATTTAGGTTTGAAATCTCTCTTTACCAACTGGTTGCTAGTCCTAGTGGCAACTGCAGACGGACCTTTGGACTATGATTTGGTTGACAGAAACTTGTTTTCATGGTTGGGCAAAATAACTCACTTTATTTGTATTCAGTGGTGCCCAATGTTCCAATATTTTAGATGGTTTTATAAAAACCATCTAAAATATTATTGCAATAAATCTAATAGGTACATGTTGCATCTTGGGATGTAGCAACAGTATTGTGTTCATCTTTGTTTTTACTTTTTTTCCTGTGGGTAGAGACAGTTATCCCCTAGTGGTCATCAATAAGGGATTTCTCTATTTAAACTCTATGCCCATATTTTTCAGAAGAGCTATTAGCATGCCTCTTCCTGCAAATGTATGCTTCTTTTAATGAATAGCAACAACATGTGTATACATGCACATGCAGTTATATGTGTGTAAGTGTACACACATAAACCTCCACTTTATTTGTGAAATTCCCAGATATCATGGTCATCCCTATTTTTTTATAGTAGAGATTTATTCAAAATGTTCTTCATTCTCTCATGCTGTTCTAGGTTAGATTTATAAATATGTTTATATATATATATATATATATATATATATATATATATATATATATATATATACACATATGATGTATGACTATACATAGCCATTTAGCTAATTGCACCAAAGGTCATTATAGGGAAGCATATATCTTCTTCAGGGACTGGAAGACAGAGAAGCTACACTTTATTGGGATACTTTTAGTACTGTATTCTGCCACATTCTGGTTTGGTGGGTATTTTTCCTGAACTTGTAGTTTTGTTTTGTTTTTTTTCTGGACATAGTTCCTTTTATCTTTTTTTAAACTTTGTTTTCATCTTGGCTAGAGTTTGATTCCTGAATTGTCGGTTCACTTAGTATGTTTCCATGCTAACTCAGTCCCGTGATCAGTCCACCTCAAGAGAAGAAAACAGTAGGATCACAGAGGAGCCCTACTACCACTTCCTAGAAGCCGCTTTTTCAATCATTTCTACTGCTCTCAGGGATCTATCTACCTGGGATCAATGCAGTCATTCAGTGAACCACTAGGCACCCTTATTGTAGCATCCGTCTGTTTCAATAAGTAGCATGCTGACAATCCATGAAAATGTTTTCAACATCAAAATATAGTTTGAGTTAATATACCTCTAATTGAAAAGAAACAAATGCCTCCTCCCTTGCTTCAAACTTTGCTTTTTTAAACAGAAATGAATATTATTGGAAACTCATTTACTAAAAATTGAACTTAAAATTAATAATCATCAGTTGTTTCCATAAATGATATCTCGTAGAGGAAAATCATCCCCTTTCTATGACTGAAATGGCATTCGAGAAGCGAAAAGAACTTCAAAAGGCAAAAAAAGATGAATGCATCTGAATATACTGGAAATTGTTACATAAACAAACTATCTAATGGGCTGGCCTTGGATACATGATTTATTTCCACTTGTTACTGATGACTTTTCATAACTCACTCATAGCTCTGCCATTCGTGAGTTATTAAGTTATCAATAACTCATGAAAATAATTAATGTATCCCAAATCAATCCATGGGTATCAGAGATGAGTTATTTTCCATTCAAAAGTCTGCTAGCAAATATAAAAGGTTGGCACATGGTCCATTCATTTTAGAAGCTTCTCCTACCTGTGAATGATGACTAGGCAGATAATACCCTGAACCTGAGAGGACTGCATGAAAAAGGTTGGCTTTATTTCACAAAACAGAAAGAAAAGTCTTGAAAATATTTAGAGCCTAGAATCAGCTAGAAATCTGTGCGTCACAATTATATGACATAGTATAACTTTAACTTTTAAAATAATGGCGACTCTTTGGTCTTGGAAGCATTTTTATATTTAAAATGATATGATCCATTGCTAAGGGACTTGTCTACTTGACCTTAACATGGCTGCTCACTATGTCTTGCTACCATCCTTAACCATCTTGCCTTACTTTGGAGTAGTCCGTTGGAAAAGGCATTTTCTATGATTCTCACTTCACTAGAGTCTTTGCAAAGATCTCGTCCTGTTAAGAATAATCAAACACACCCAATAAATCCTAGTGCTTTCTTGTCATGTTTCATGTCACTATAGCCATACTCAGCATCTCATCCTTTGTCATTTACCAACCTCATGGGTCAAGACTTCCAGGAGCCTGCTTCTTACAGCTTCCCTTATTTATCTCTATCAGCTTTTTAAAATGTTTCTACTGATGTGGCTAATGGCTTTGATGCTGTAATTCTCTTCAGTTACTTATTACTAGAAGACTTTCTTACGCCTGTAGCTTATGTTATGCAGATTCATTCCTTATTTTGAAATCTTATCTTCCTCCATGCAGTCTTGCCATTCTGTCAATGTTGCTTGCACATTTTGGAAAAAATGCTATGAAGTGTTCCACCATAAAGTCTAATTCGTTAAATTCAAAAAGATTGCTAAAAAGCAGAGGAAAGGGCCAGAGAAATTGCCTTTTGTCTTTTTCTTTCCCAACCTGGCAAAGCCATTTTCTTTCCATGGTTCTCAGTTTCTTCATCTATACACATGGTATCTAAGGTCCTTTCCACTACTAACGATGCATGCCTCTCTGATTCTAATTACAGGTCTAATTTGCTACCCTGAGGGGAGGGGGAAGCTGGTTTTACTCCTGTGAATTGTTGGCCTAGAAATCTGGTGAGGAAAAAATGTCCTTTACTAAATGCATATTGATAACTTTGGAGCAGTTTAGAGTCTTACAAAATTGCTTGGGCATTGAGAAGTTGGGTGACTTGGCCAGCGTCATCCCAGTATGTGTCAGAGGAAAGGCTTGAATCCAGGCCTTCTGCCCTGAAGCCGGGTAGCTATCTCCTACTTGACAGTTTCTCAGAATCCTGCCTCCTGAATGTAGCAAAATCATCCAATTCCTTACGTATACTCTGTGTATCACAGATGCAAGTGATCCCTGAATGATTCTTAACATTAATGTATTTTGGACAGGTCTCCCTGTCCAAAGGAAAATTTTGGGATTGAGGCCATCTTTTGTTTGTTTTCTGTTTCCTCTTAACAAGGGGTCTGGTTCAAACATACACCCAATTCTGTTATGGTTTCTGGAAATAATAAAACATTAGCACAAAACACTGGAAACGCTTCCCAGAGCAAATTGCTCCCATTGTATTTCGGTGACTAATCGCAGGTGCAAATGTTGTTTTAAAAGGAAAATGGGCTTTGTTGAATCAAATTAAGATGAAATTCAGCTTATGTTGAATTTTTTATGTCCTCTGAACTAGTTCCCTTTATTCTAGTGACTCCTAAGTGGGATGGAAATAATACATAGGGGTGAAGAAAGAAAATATTATAATTTTTATTTCTGTTTTTTAATCTAAAAATAAGAAAGACAATAAGTTTTTACTGATAGGAGTACATGATCAGAAAGAATGGCAGGATCTCAAGAACTTGATGATATTAGACTTGGATCCTATGGGCCCTGCCCATGAAAATGAGGCCCTGAAATGAAGAAATGTTTTACAGCTGAACTTTGTAAGAATTTTGAATGGATGGCTTATAAATACATCATGTCCTGAATTCTTCAGGCAGAAATTAGAAATTGTACCAAGGGCCTCAAAATATGATAGAGACATATTTACTAATGGGATGAATGAGTCTATGAGTAGGCATTTATGAAGTGCTTACTCTGTGCTAGGGGGAGAGAGGGAGGGAGGGAAAGAGCAAGAGACAGCAAGACAGAGACAGAGAAACAGAGAGAGACAGAGACAGAGCTAGAGAGGGAGAGAGAAAGAGTGTATGTGTGTGTGTGTGTGTCTGTGGGTGTGTGTGGGTGTGTGTTTGGGGGGGGGGGGTCTGTGTGTCCCTGCCCTCAAGGAACTTACGTTATAAAAGGAAGAAGCAAGACAGATAGGAAATGGGTGGCTAGAAAAGGGAGTTTGAGGAAGCTGAGGGAATGGAGCATAAGATGGATCAATTGGTATGTTCTTTCCAGGAACAATGATAGTGTTGATTTAATTACAGTTCCAAGAACAATGGGTAGAAGGGGGAGCAACATGACAGCAAAATATTGGAAGGATAGGTGAGGGGGCCTAAATAGGGTGATCTCAGGTCAATTGATACAGTATGGCCAGGGAATGGGACTAGAGGTCCAGTTGGGCTGTAGTGGTAGCATAATGGGAATGTTTCTGAGAAGGACGGTTAAATATATGGGGCCAACATACTTTTTAACACATGATAATTTTTCAAACCTCATTTCAAACATCTGCCAGCTAGATTAGAAACCTCTAAAACTAATATTCATGTTTATCTGAAATGGAAAGAAAACCTAATCATGTTATCTCTTTGGGTAGAAGCTGCTAAGCTTGGGTTTTGTCAGCCCTGTGTTTTCACTGATATCTTTATTTCTCATTTCTTGTTATGTATTCAGTGGCCTATGTCACTGTTATGACTTTTTGTATGTTTAATTTGTACACAAAGTGTAAAAAGAGATAATCTTAGCATGGGAAATGTAAAAATAATTGAAATATCTTGAATTCTTTTTTAAAACAAAGTTAGGTTAGCACTTCCAGTGCTGTTGCAAAGTAGATTTGTGAATTTGTTGGGTTTGTGACAAAAATATTTCTTCTATTTTATGAAAAGTTTCCTTATCGATGGTGTGCTAGGATAGCTTATATTCATAGGATGGGCAGAACATTATCTGGGGATGGCTAGCTGGTAACAATTGTAGCCTCTGAAAATTGCACTGAGAGGATCTTTTGAAACTATTGCCAAGGGTGCATTGCAATCAGAGTATGCCAAGTGCCTATTCAAAATATGACCAGATTGGGGAATGATAGAGCAAATTGTGGTACTTGTATAGGTTGGGATATTACTGCATTGTAAGAAATGTTTGATATGATGAATACAAAGAAGCACGGTAAACATATTAACTGATACAGAATGTAGCAGAACCAGTACGAAATTTTAACGATCAGGATCGGACTCAAGAGGTTAGAGAAAACTGTTTCATCCTTTTCTTTTTCTTTCTTTTTCTTCCTTCCTTCCTTTCTTTTTCTTCTTTCTTTCTTCCTTCCTTCCTTCCTTTCTTTCTCTTTCTTTCTTCCTTCCTTCCTTCCTTTCTTTTTCTTTCTTTCTTCCTTCCTTCCTTTCTTTTTCTTTCTTTCTTTCTTTCTTTCTTTCTTTCTTTCTTTCTTTCTTTCCTTCTTTCTTCCTTCCTTCCTTCCTTCCTTCCTTCCTTCCTTCCTTCCTTTCTTTCTCTTTCTTTTTCTTCCTTCTTTTCTTTCTTCCTTCCTTCCTTCCTTCCTTCCTTCCTTCCTTCCTTCCTTCCTCTCTTTCTTTCTTTCTTTCTGCAGATTTGAAGGACTATGCGTATAGAACACTAAATCTAGTGTCAGATTTTTTTCAATTCATTGATCAGTTTTAATAACTTTCATTGTTTTCCTTCTATTTCTTAGGTTTTAGAGATGGTTTCCAGTTTAAAGGAGCAGGGAAAGTAAATATGTTGTGAAATCTAGACAAACAAGAAACGAAATCTAAAAAATAAAAAGAATCAAGTCTATTTTAATCGGCATCATCTCTGGGAAAATATATTTAGAGCTTCATCCACTTTAGTTTGTGAGATTGTAGGACCATGGCATTCAAAATCCATTGGATCTCCATTCTTCTCATTCTCATTAAAAATAACTCAGACATTAGGGGTCAAGAAATCCATGATAAGACTAAACAGTCATAATAACACTGCATTCTATAGATCTTTACAGGTGGCCATATCAGGGGAGTATAGGTTCTAGGACACACTAGTTCAAGCCAAGAAAGCTTTGCATATGGGTCCAGTTTAAAGGTATATTTCTGTCCTCCATGCCCCAACCTGGCTGTCTGGAGAGACACATCCCCAAGGGGTAGGCTGCCAGCAATTTATTAAACCACATACTGAAACATGAATCTGTAGCAGCATATGGAACAGAGCTGTCAAATACGTGGCCCAGAAGGCTCCCAAGGAGTACCGGAAAATACTTAACAAAACAAATACAAATACAATAAAATATAGATAATTTTATATTTTAAAATTGTCAAGAATCCTTATATTAGGATTAGTAGTCCCCATTTCTAATTGAGTTAGCTACTACTGCTATACGGCATACACACAATTGGAATCTCACATCCTTGAAATAATTGATGATCCAAATCATTGTTAGGCTGGGATCTGGTGTGGTCTTTGATGATGATGATGATGGTGGTGATGGTGATGATGATGGTGATGATGGTGATGATGATGATGGTGATGGTGATGATGATGGTGATGATGATGGTGATGATGATGATGATGATGATGGTGATGATGGTGATGATGGTGATGATGATGGTGATGATCTAATGGAGAGGAAAGGGAGCATGGCATAGTGCAGTACTCCTTAAACTGCGGGTCATGACTCCTGTTACCAACAGTTTAAGAAGCACTGAAGGGATGCAAGTGGAAAAAGTTCAAGAAGCCCTGGGCATAGTGGATAGAAGGCTGGCCATGACATGGAAAATAAACTTGGCTTATTAGCTGAGCGGTTATTTGGGTGAGCGGCGTATAAATGTCATTGACTCTGGGTATGATTATAACCTTTGTGCTTCCAGAGGCCTCAGAGCCCATCTTCTCCAGTCCCTTCTTTTTTAGGTGAAGAAACTAAGTCACAAAGAAGGGAAAGACCACTCAGGAAGTAAGTGGCAGGGTGAAAATTTAAACCAATATCCTCTAACTCCAAGTTCATTTTATCTCCTGTAGGCAGCTTGTAAAATTTCTCTGAGCACAGACTTTGGATACTTCAATTGTAATGAAATCTCTACTATCCCAACTTATTCTGGCCAGCTGGTGCTTTACCACAAGCACAGGAATCATAGAAAACTCAGCAAAAGCCCCATGTTGGTACGGGCCTGTCTGCCCAAGTCCCTGCTAGGTCCCCTGAGTCTTGTCTAGGACACTAGCAGGCAAACAGCTGAACTTCAGAAGATGACTATACTCCGTGGTTTGGAAAGCCGTGCTGGGCTGCAGGTGTGGGGCTGCAAGGATTGGCCATTGAAAGATAGGGACAATATGAATATTTTGTCCAGGATGGATAATCACCTGGAGAGGCTTTGAGCTTTCTGCCTTTTAGTTCATAAAAGCAGTCAAGGAATTCATCATAGGAAATGTTACCGATAGCCACCAATTTAATAGATGGTGTTCAGATTGAGAAAAGTTTACATATGGTATCTACTGTACCGGCTTCTGTCAAGATGAAACAATCATGAAATAGTTCCTTTTATGAAAATCAGGTCATTTAAAAAGCATAATTTCTGTTCATAAACATTAATGTTTCATTGTAGAGTAGCTTTAGAAAATCCTCTGCTGCCGTCTGCCCCTTCCTCATCTGGTGTGGATAGAATCTAGAAGGCTGGCCAGTGACTAGAGGGTCATGTGAGCTATGGCATACCCTACCAAGCTGGAATGGTTTCTGTTAGGGGCCTAGTGAGGATATCCAAAGGTCAACCTCACTAAGTTTGGAAAGATTCATCGCCAGAGTGGTTGCACACTAATGAATTTGTCAATTCCGTTCCATTTCTCAAGGACTTACTAAGTACCTGCTGTGTACAAAGCTCTGGACTTGGTGCTAGGGATACAACAACACATATGAAGAAATAGAACCTGCCCTCCCGGAGCTTGCATTCTGCTGGGATAAAGAGATAGAGATAACATAGTGAATAGAGTGCTAGACTTGGTAACAGAGATGCCTGGGTCCAAGTCTGACCTCTGACACTTATTACAGTGTGAACATGGGTAAATCCCCCAACCTCTCCAAGTTTCTGTTTCTTCTTCTATAAAGAGAATGCTAAGACTATTGACAGTAAAGGGCTAGCTGCCCTGCTCCTTTATGATATTTAGAGAGCTGGAGAAAGGCATTTTGGGTAGCCTCCCCTGTGACAAAGCGCAGGAACATGGCAGTAAGAGTGTCATCAGATAAGCAGGCAGGGACTGAAGGGAATATACCTCTGGCTGTTGATGGGCTTGGCAAACCTTCAAGCACTTCGAAGTCTTACTAGTTATTAACTAAAACAAGACTCATCTCTCTTAGAGGCACCTTTTACAAGGTGGTCCAAGGAAAGCTGGCTTTGAATGCCAGCGCTGCCCCCTTGTTACCTGTGTGCTCTTGTGTGAGCCATTGATTCTGTCTAGACCTCAGTTTCTTCCTGTGTTCAGAGAGAGGACTGTGCTCCAAAATCTTATAGGACCTTGCCAACCTAATCCTGTGGCTGCTTTAGATTGTGATGCTATGATAAAGAACCTTCTAAGAGGTTATCACAGCTGGTGGAGACAGCCAGGACCCTGAGGCCAAGAGCCCTGGGAATAGCCATTCTTCCAGCCCCAGGCCCTCAGATGCCATCCCTGTGCAGGTGCAACCTGACAATGCTTCCTGTGCTGCTCTGGTCACAGTGCCTAAAGACCCAGAAAAGAAAGTTTTGATCACCTAAATTCTAGGTGCTGTCAGATGGTTAGGCATCAGAAAAAGAGATGATTTTGTTAGTGGAAATGATATAAATGAAGATGCATTACCCTTGCTTTTCACCCTGGTGATCCTAAGACCTTTCCATCAGACTTATAGCTAAAATCTTCCATATGTGTCTTTCCCCGCATTCGAATGCAGACCGTGGACTGCCTGACTTTTCTCTCTGTATCTCCGTCCCTTAGCACAGTGCCTTGCACATAATAAGGGTTTAATAAGTGCTTCATTCATTCATTCATTCATGAATGTGTAAAAAATTGCCACTGCTGCAATGTTCACTCAGTTCTTTTGCAGATATTTTATTAAAAGCTGAGTTGGAGAACAGTTTCCTTATTGCTTCTTTGGAAACCAACAAGAGCTCCAGTTGTCAAGACTGTATTAACTCCATCTCTTGGCCTTGAAATATTCTAGCAGTTACTATGCCTACTTATTACAAAGAGAATCATTAAGCACTTATTTCCTAACTCACATCCAGGGAAGAGCCAAGCAAGCCATTTTCACATGTGGTAGGATTTTATATTTTCCCTATCCACAAAGCTCAGTCTTTCGTGCCTGTATCTGTATGTGTGTGGGAAAACCAACACATTCTGCCCAAGCTCAGTTGGAACTGAATTTTTGATTATACTTTTCCATTTTCATTTATATCCGATGTCACTTAGGCACAGCCCTGAAAACAAATCTAGGAGGTGGCAAAATGGAATAAGGTCAATTGTCATTTTTCCACAGGATAATGCCAAGAACTCTGAGATGCTGAGAAATGCCTGAGACTTAGAGAAACTCCTCCTCTTTGAATGTGACAGACCTCTCCAATACCACTGACCTTAACACTGTAGCATTCTAAAAAAGAGGAGGTTTACTAGTGAAAATGGGTCTTCATGGAGGACTAGGCCATCTGGTGTGAACAACAACACGAGTCATGATTTTACTGCTGAAGGGTCTTCCAAAAACTGGAATGAGGCTTTTCACAGGCATCTTTTCTTTATCTAAAAAGAGTTCACTTTCCACTAAAGCTGCACAGATCTGGAAACAGGCATCTTGGCACCTGCGGCTGGTGGTATCAAATACATCATCATCTGTGGAAGGTAGTAGGAAGATGTGGAAGGAGTTCATTCAGCCTTCTATTTCTGTTGCTTCCTATTTTAACCAAATATTCTATCTCTGTCTCTGTTAAGCTCTGTAGTTGCTCTTCTCATGAAGAGCTATGAATGCTGACTGCACCATCTAAGTTCAACTTCCTGGAGGCAAAGTCCCAGTCATCAGAGCTTAGTTATAACCCAAGGCTGCATTTTTTGTTGTTTATTTGTTTTGAATGAAGCCACAGCTGCCAGTTGTATTTCAGGGTTCATGTTTTTGGTTGTTGTTGGCCACTTTGCAGAATAATGTTTTTATGATCATCAATGGACTCATAGACTCCAAGTCTGAATCATGGGCAGTGTGGTATAGCTAAAAGAATTCTGGATCTGGAAAGGCCCTGGGTTCAAATCCTGACTCTGCTACTTACTACCTTTGAAATATTGCACAATTTCTTTTCTATCTGGGAACTTTTATTTCCTCTTTTGTCACATGAGGAAGTTTCATCAGATGGCCTCTGAGTTCTCTTCCAGATCTAAATATGAGTGTGATTCACAGAATCATGAATCCTGTTCATACTCTCTGTGATAGGTAGTATTCCTGGCCTAACTCTACTTAAAGATCTCCAGTGACGGGGAGCTCACTGTTCCCAAAGATAACCCAGTCTAGATTTTGGACAGTCCTAATTCTTAGGAAGTTTTTCTTTATATGAGTAAAAATCTCCTTCTCTACAATTTCCTCCTATTGGTACTAGTTCTGACTACAGAGACCTCGGAGAACAAATCAAAACTCTTTTCCAAATGGCTATCCTTCAAATACTTGAGGCAGTGTTGACAAAGTGGATAGAATGCCAGACCTGAAGTCAGCAAGTCCTGAGGTCAAATTATGCCTCTGATATTTATTGGCTCTGTGACCCCAGACAAGTAATTTAACCTCTCTGAGTCTCCATTTATTTATTTGAGCCTTAATGTCCTTACCTTTAGAATAGTGATAATAATGCACATAGATGCTCCTCCCAATGTATTGTTGTGTCTCAAGCCTATGTACACAGAGTGTCCCAAAAGTCTTAGTTTCATTTTAATTTTTACATAGCTTACAGCACCGCTAAGACTTTTGGAGCACCTTGTAAAACAGTGGTTCCCAATCTGTGGGTCACAACCCCTTTGGGGGTCAAACGACACTTTCACAGGGGTCACAGGGGTCGCCTAAGACCCTCGGAAAACACATATTTCCGATGGTCTTAGGAACCGAGACACCACTCCTCTATCTGTCTCAAGGTGGGTCCACCCACATGCAGATATACCCACATATTAAAGGGTCACAGCATTAGGAAGGTTGAGAACCACTGTTGTAAAAGGTGAATCTCAAATGTTAAAGCCATATATCAACAGCAGTGGCTGTTATTGTTGAGGACAGCTATCATTCTGCCTCATCTACTTCCTCCTCCAAGACTTCTCTTCTTAGGATAAATATCACCAGTTACTTTAACCAATTTTGGGAGAGTGTGGTTTCAGGTGCACTGAGCACCCTGGGTACTGTGCTCTTTTGGAACTTGTCAGTGAATTTTCTAAACTGCAGCATCAGAAACCAAACAAAGTACTTGAGGATGGGCCTCTTAAGGGCAGAAAATATGGCAGGATAATCACTTCCCCTGATGTGGGTGGATCCTGCCTTAGTGCTAGGGCAGCCTCAGGTAGCATTGGCTGGTGAGGACTGTCCTGTGGAGAATTTGATTCCCATTGACTCTGTAGTATGTAGCTATGCCCAATCAGAGTTTGTGTCACTGAAAACTCTACCATATAAATTTGGAAAGAAATTGTGTCAGAGGAGCAAAATGGCATTTCTACACAGACACATGGCAAATGTAGCATGTCTTTAAAAAAAACAACAATAAATAGAGTGAGTCGGGAGCAGGAATTAATAACTTAGGGTATTTACTTGTCTTTTCCAGTCTGACTTCACAGAAATGCATTCCCTGATTTTTGACTCCTGAGATATATCCTGCTTGTCCATCACCAGGCAGATGGCAGACATTCACCTTCAGCAGCACATTTAGAAGGTACAGATGTTTTTACCCACTTCACAAGTTGGCATAAAGATGAGGCAGCCATCATTACCTCCTCCAGTCATTATTATATCTCTTCCTAAAGCTAGAGTCTTCTCTATAATGGGTGAAATTCCACTTAATTTTCAATATTTTAGTGAAAAGACAAGATGGTTTTGCTGGATAAGAAGTACAGACTGCCTCCTTAGACTTCAAAGGGTTCTTGTTGCTGGTTCTATGCAGAAGTAAAGTGCAAATAGGGTAGAGGAGGGGCACATTTGTAATCAGCATATATTTGTCAAATTCAGAACTTTAGCTGGGAGCAATCTGCTTGTTGTTGCTGACTGAATATAAAAGTAAAATTTCTACCTGAGTTAAATGTGTGGGTGCTTTCAAAGTCCGCATGGGCAGATTGGCAGTTTAGAATCATTCTGCCCCAAGGGGACTTCCTGGGACACTACAGTCATGCTTTCCAATTCTCGTATTTGCCTGCCCACAGTTTGAGAGGCAATCAGATGAGCTTGGCTTTTCCATTCTGGACTTATCTGGTATCTTCTTAAATGTGAAAAGGGCCTTCTTGGATGTGACAAGATATTCATGCAGATTTAAGAAATTAGCTACTGTATATGTGTGTGTTTATGTGCACTCACACACACGTGTGTAAAATGGCTTCTCCACTTGGTTTGAATAAAAAAGAGACTCGACTGAATTAACATTTGGGAAATCGTCATTTTATTTTTTTACACAGCCGATGATATAAAATAAATTTCTTTATTGTAGGCTGAAAATATGACTCTTTTCTGAGTATGTCCCTAACCAATAATACTTAAATGCAGATGTACTTTACAGAAGATAAAGTAAGTGCATTCATCGAGGTGATCTCATGCATGAGATAGGTTGGTGGGATGACTTGTTACTCCTTTATTGCAGAAGCATTTCCAAAATGCCTACTCTGTGCCAGGAATCATGTTAGATACTAGGTGTACCAAAACACAATCTCTACCATCTTATGTTCCATTGGCAGGAATAAAATATGTACGGATAAGTCAATGTAAAATATGGACGAGGTAAATAACAAGTATGTTGTAGGGGGAGGGGACACTGAAATTGATTCTATTGGCAATGGTCTCATGTTAGAAGTGGCACTTGTGCTGAGCCTTCTAGGGAGCTGGGTTTCCAAGAGGCAATTGCACAGAGGTAGGGAGCTAGAAGACCAAATGTCATGAAAGAGGAACAGAAAATAGGCCATTTTGGCTGAAGTGGTGGATATAGGAGGAGAATAATGTGAAATTGCTGTGGAAAGGTAAGTTGGAGCCAGGTGATGAGGGACTTTAAATGGCAGTAAGAGAAGTTTAGTATTGTGTCCTAGTGCAGAAATTCTTGACCTGTGGTATATGAACTTGTTTAAAAAAACAAAACAAAAACAAACAATAGTTTGATAAATGTATTTCATATAATTGGCTCACTTTGTAATTCCATGAATTTGGTTTTATGCATTTAAAAATACGTTTCTGGGAAGGGGTTCCTGGGCTTCACCAGTCTAATAACTACAGAGGTCTAAGACACACACACAAATTAAGAATTCTTTATCTAGAGGCAATAAGGAACCACTGAAGCTACTTGAGCAGAGTAGTGACATTATCCCAAGGCATCAGTGAGCCATTGAAACTTCAGTTACCAGCTTTAACCTGAACAGATGGTCCAACCTTAGAGTTCTGACATTGTGAAAACATCTTAAGATTGCAGAATTTGGTATGGTTGAGTTTAATCCTGTTGGACAAATAACCAGTTCCTTTGTTTACTCTCCAAGTAGATGAGTACATTCACCAGTAACATAGCAGTTGTTGAAGGCTGTGATAGAAATGAAAATTTCATTTTTGTAGCTTCAGAGCATTTTATCCACACTGATTTCACCAAAGTATCATGGTGCCTTCCCAGAATGACATATTATATATGTAATATTCTGTAGTTTTCATCTAGAATTTAAGCTCTCTTCCCCATTCTTTGGGAACCTTGCACTCTAACTCTGGGCTCTGACAGTTGAGCTTTCACCTTATTTTTCTAGCACTAGGCCTATGGGCCACTTGCAGCCTTTTCTGCAGAGTAGCTCTTTTCCCCCTCCCATCACCACTTTTTAGCTCACCTCTTCAGATTGTCTTCCTCCATTAGAGTGCAAGCCCCTTCAGGGCAGAGATTGTCTGACTTGCTGGAATTTGTATCTCCAGCCTTTAGCACAGTGCCTAGAAATTAATAGGCACTTAATAAATACTTTACCATCCATAGTGATTAACTTAGACCAAATAAGGCATCCTGCCCACCATTTCTGAAATCCCACAGACCTTTGTTAGTGTGAGTAGCTGAGAATGTGGTTCTAGAAAAAAAATGAATGTACTACTATGGAGGTGTTAAGGCCAGCATTTGTAACAACAGCAACAAAAACCTGTTATTTTCTAATATATGCATGTTAAATGTATCTGCATATCTCCAAAAAAAAGCATATAAGTATAAGAGCAAGTGCCAGAAGACGTGACCTCGGGCCACTGCTGGTTTTTTGACCTTGGGCACATTTGGATAGTATTAATGATAATAAAAAGAGCCAACATTTATATAGCACTTTATAAATATTGTCTTATTTGATAATATATCTGCTCATGTCATTATTATATCAAGGAGATAAAATATGTGAAAGTTTTATAAGCTATTAAGTATAGTATAAATATATATCATTGTGATCATTATTACTTGTATATTTTATATATGGAAGGAATATTAAAATTATCAGAGTAACGTCCCTTCTGTAATAGCCCTGAATAACAACATAGTCTTCCAGGAGTACATTCGACTTAAATTTAGTCATCTGAGATCTCATTCTCACTATTGAACTTCATAGAATCTCAGGACTGAAAGGAACCTCAGAAAAGAACCAGTATCCAAGCAAGAGTCCATGCTATCCAACAACAAAGTACCCAGTCCTTACTTGAAGATCATCATTGAGTGGCAGTCCACTGTATCCAGAGGTAGCCTGTCTACCCCACACTGGGAGAGCTCTATGACAGCCTAAGGTAGAGTAAGAATGCTTGTCATGAATAAATAGCTATTTATCCAGCAAAGTCATAAGGAAGAGCTGCATATTTCCCAGGAAAAGTAGGGCATAAGGGAAAAAAAAGAACCTGGTGCATCATCATAACAGGTGCATGGCTCGGATAGGAAGAAACTGCATCAGCAGAATCAAGAGCTAAATAAAGGTTTGAACATGCCGTGAATGATACAACTCACACAAAGATTTTAAAAAAATAAAAAGCATTATCTATTTTAGGTAGATAAGTAAAATGAAGGAAACTAATGAGCTGTGATAAACAAGTCCGTTTTCATTAGTCAGAGACGGGCACACACATACAACCACATACACACATAAAACGCACTAGGCTTTGCTTCTCAGAGTGGTTGGCATGTAATGGGAAGGCCTAAAGCCTTTGTTTCATCCAGTTTGCCCTTGAGTTTCCCTATGGAAGACCTATCAGATCAGTTCCTCATGTGTGGTGCACACTGTCTTTTCCCAAGTTTCTCTTTCCCAATAGAATCCTCTACAAAATAACATCCCTTTGGGGCTCCCATTGTGTGTAGGCAGATTATCAGTCCTGTTTATTGCCCTCCAGACAGTGAAACATTGCCATTGTTCAGTATTCAAACCATTATTTACAGTCAGTTTACCATTTCTGTCATTAAAGTCCAAATATGTGATTTAACTCCAGTTCCCCAAGCAAATGCAATACTGGCCTTCACATGTTCCAGTCTTCTTGAACTCCTCTGAAATCCACAATGAAGTTTTGATGAAGCCTAGGTAGCAGAATAACATTATATTATGTTCTGTGGCCATGTTGTCTTAGAGATAATTACCATCTCTGTTAATGTTTCATAAAGGAGAAAGGATTTGAAACACCAAGGGGAAAAGAAAGAATTTGAACAGGTTTTTGAGAGAGGAGATTGTATCAGGTAGACTACTTAAAGTGAGAAAAATTGATGCATGAGGAATTCCAGGCCTTCATAATGAACTTGTCTATGGAAAGCAGAATAAAATCATATAGAAATGAATAAATTCAGTTTATGCCATCTCTTTTATAAGGAAAATATTATGTACTTTGTCTGGAACTGATGACTGCTCAAGAGTGTATTATTCTGTATTTTTGCATGTCTATAGAAATTAATTAATTTCATCTCAACATACATTTACCTCTTCCTCTCTGAATCCTTATCTTAGTTCATGTTCCACCTCCAAAAAGTTTACCCTACTCCCCACAGTGATTAGTGTTTTTTCCTGCCTCAGTTTCTCTTGTACTATTCTCATTTGTCTACATGTTGTACCCTTCCAGTAGAATGTCAGCTTGTCAAGAACAGAAACTGTGTTTGTTTTATCCTTCAGTTCCAAGTACCCAGCACAACTCCTTGCACATAGTAGGCACTTAATGAATTTGAATTTAAATGAAATGAGCTGAAAGACACTGGAGATGTGAAGACAAAACAAAAAAAAAGCACTTCCTTCAAGCACTTCTGTTCCACTTGGGAGATACAGCATTTCTGAAATGTGCAAAAGCTCCAACCAATGAGAACATTGGGGAAGGCTTCTCAGAAGAACCTTAAAGGAAGATTAGTATTTAGAAATGATGAATTAAAGTGTTAGTTCATTGCAGGCCTGAGAAGAACCTGAATGCGAACATTTAGAGATAGGAGAAAGCATGTCAATTTGAGGGATCCACACTATGCTGTGTAAGGAAGGTGATCAAGAGAGACAAACAGTTGCCCTGATCACAAACCCAAGGTCATTTCTTTTTTTTCTGGGAGGAGCTGCTGAGCTGTTTGAGAGGATTTTGTTTTTGCTGACCCGTTGTGAGCACCTATGATTCCTTAGTGACTCGTACATTTTCCGTGGGGTGAAATAGATGCTGTTCCATAACATTGCCCATGTTGTACATTGAGTGCCTAAGGCCGAATTGGAAACCCCATTATCTAAATTGGGGGGAACCTGGAAGTGAATTATACCTTACATTTATTTCAAAGACTTTCCCAGATTAAATCCAGATGAGGACAATAAACCAAAGAGAGAAATCAAACTTTGTGGAGTCTATCCCCCAGGATTGCAGCCAGTCTATGTGAGTCCAGAGTCCTTGTGGGGGGTGGAAAAGTAATGAACACAGATGATGGCAGTAATCCAGTTTGGGTAGATGATAGAAGGCCAGTGTATAATAAGGCATTTTAGGGTAGACTGATAAGTTTGTATTTTGTCTTTAGGTATAAAATATTCATCTTGAACTTATGGACTCCAAGCTCCAAATGAGTCAACTATGGAACAAGGCAACTGAAAAAACTCTATGATCTTGGGCTGTGTCAAATGACAGATGCCCTACATAATCTGGACGAAGTTTACTTTGGCCAAACCTGTCAGAGATAGGTATCTATAGGGAGAAAGAACATTTATTATTATGATGTATATTATAATTGTATTATATAACCATATACGTGTTATATGAGTATATAACAATTATCATAAATATTATAACAATTATGATTATTATAATTTATTATCATCATCATTATAATTATTATTAGGATTTACTATGATCTAGTCACTGTGCTCAGCCCTGAGGACATAAACACAAGCAAAGTAGACAGCCTTGCTCTCAAGGAGCTGACCTTCTAACTGGGGAGATCAACCTGTCTGGGGGAGCTGAAAACAGCTGGAGAGAGGTAGCATGGTGGGAGAATGTCCTAGAAGTGGCATGGAGACCTGATTTCAGACAAGGCGAAGCAAAAGCTACTTCCCAGAATCAAGGGACCCAGGCATAGAATCTCCCATGGCAAGGGAGGAGGTGGGACATACTTTGAGCAAAGGTTTCACTGTATAAAATGTTCCTCATTTTAATAAGCATACTAATAAGCTGGAGTGGATCTAGAGCAGGTCAGCACAATGTGTGGCCCACCAAAAGATTTTCTCTGCTTTCCTCTACATTTTTCGTGGGCCACCCAAAGTCCTTTGGTCACAGGTTGTATAGACCTGATCTTGAGAAATTTTTGAAAACACAAAAAATTCTGAGAAAGAGAAAGACGGTGAATTGTTTAAAGACAATGATGTGGATACACACACAATGAAGTCATCCACCAACTTAGATTTTTGAAGTTCTGTACAGAAGATGGGAGCAAGGACAGGCAATGGATGAGTGGCATGGTCTTGTGGATGGAGTGTTCGGAGTCAGGGGGTTTAGAATGAATTAAGGCTGGCAAGAAAAGTCTGACATGATCAAAAGAACTTTTTAATTTTCATTTTTCAAGTTATATTGGGCTAAGGAGGAAAATACATGAGAAGGTGATCACACAGGCAAAGGTAACTAAGAGCCAGCATTCCTGTAATGCTTTAAGGTTTACGAAGCATTTTACAAATATCATTATTTGATCCTCACAACAGTCCTGGGAGGTAGGTGCTGTTATTGTCCCCATATTACAGATTAAGAAAATGAGACTCAGAGAGGATAAACACTTTGGTCAGTGTCACACAGTAAGTGTCTCAGGCTCCATTTGAACTCGGATCTTACTGACTCCAGGTCCGGTGTTCTATCTACTGAATCACCCAGTTGCTCTAAACCACAAGCACTGCCATGTGTGTAGTGCTTTAAGCCTTGCAAGGAGATTTCAATATGTAAATTCACTTGATCCTCACAACAACTCTAGGAGGTAGGTGCTCTTATTATCCCACTTTTCCAATGGTGGAAGCTGAGGTGTCACGCAGTTCCGAAACGTCAGAGGCCAGATGTGAACTCCAGTCTCTCTGATTCCAAGTTCTCTGCTCTGTCCACTGCAGCACCCAGCTGATATAAAGAGGCAGAAGAGGACCTTACTGCCTGCCTTTAATGCACTCACAGCTGTAGGCTCAAATGAACTAAATCCATGGCTACCAAAGGAACAAGAGATTATGGCTGTGCAGTCCTGCCAATGAGTGTTGGAGGGTCAAGGAGACGTGGGGAGTTATCCTAGAATCAGAGAAGAGAGGCAAATGGTTCAATTTTTAAAAGAAAAAAAAAGCAGAACAGAGTCTACATACGAAAGGGAACTGAGCTCAGTTTTGATTCACAAAGGGGAAAGGGAAATATGGAATATCTTGTTAAAAAGCTAGCTAATGAGCATCTAGGGAGAGAATTGGTGATCTTTGGCAAGTCTTTGGCAGGGTTGTGTCTAGACTCGTGTCTAGATCAGAGAATGCTACAGATAAAGTTTACCTAAATTTTAGCAAATTATCTGATGAAGTCTCCCATACCATTTTTATGGAAAAGATGGGTGAAATGATGGTACTGTTGGATGCATTCAATACTGACTGAATGCATGGACCTGAAAAATGGTCATTAATGATTAGGTGTCAATTTGGTAGGACGTGTTACTTATGCATACCTCTGAAGGAAGCCTCTGGAGGAATACATTAGGTCTCTGTGCTTGTCTCTGTGTACTTTAATATTTTTATCAGTGAGTCAGATAAAGACATATATTACATGTTTATCACATTGTCAGATGACACAAAGCTGGGAGCAGGCAGGCAGGCAGCTGATGCCTTAGAGACCAGAGGGAGATTTTATAGGCTGGAATATTTGACTCAATCTATGGAGGTGATGTAGTGTGATAAGGATGAATGTAAAGACTTACATTGGGGTTAAAAACAAATCTCCAGAAGTACGGTATGGAAACGACAGCTAGATAGTAGTTAGTCTGAAGAAAGATCTCTGCGTTTTAGTGACTAGCGAACTCCATTCTAATAGAGGAAGGCAGCACATAAAAGGAAGGTAAAAGTAGAGAGAAGATGGTAGAGAAAGTCTGGAGTGTACCCTGAAGAGTCATGAAGAGATGACTGGCCAGTCATAGGGAAAGGCCACAGTGGGGTGGGTATTTCCAATGTGAACAGAAGTTTCTGAGGCTTGGTGGAGGAAGTCCAGAGCACAACCTGAAAAGAAATGACTTATGAATTCTCATTAGAGACTTTTTTCTCTTTAAATAGAGACATAATGGAGTTTACCTGTATCCAAAGGCCATGGTATTTTTCAACTGCGGAAGGCATTCTGTAAGCAGTAGTTTGACACCTAAGAGGACATACTTGAAAGTCATAATTTCAGGGAGGTTAGTGGGAGATTTTATGATGGAATAGGGTTGCTGTATCTTAATTGGTGACTTTCTAGAAATCAGAGTGATTAAAAAATAGCTTTATCAAATTCTATCAAGCTCCTATGTCAAACTTTATTAACTTCCTCATGTCCTATGCCAATATTCTCCTCTGTTCCTGTGCATTTGGGGTGACCTGGTTAAAGACAGAGGGTCCTCTGAACTGAAACGTTCCTTCTTGTAATTTTAGATGTCTCTATTCCGTGGACTAATTGCACTAGATGAAAAATGAATACAAGACAAGTAATGATTAGTAAAAGCTACCTGTGGTGTGCAGAGTGCTGGCCTAGGCCCTGGGGAGGTAGAAAGCCACAATCAGTCATGGACTCTGCTCTCAGATCAGTCCAATTCAACATGCATTTATTTATTAAGCACTTGAAAGAATTAATGTGTCACTTGACACAATTATAAAAATAATTTTGCTATGATTTACTGTAATTTTACCTGTTTGTGTAACTCTACTTTAAATATACATAATTCCAAGTAGATATTATAATATTACTTTGAAATAAAAATTTTTATCCTATTATCTCTATTTAATTTGCTCTGTGGCTAAAAACCAAATATACTCTGTCCATCAATATAGCTTAACCCTTCCAGGTATTTTTAAATTCTGGTTCTTCTATTAAACTGTGTGCAAGATACTGTACTGGACATTGGGAATGCAAAGACAAAGAAAGAATGGCCCTTACTCTCATGAGGTTTTCAGGTTAGTACAGGAGTTTATGGCCTAGTATAACCCAAGAAGCTTTGAGTTGGCCTAGACTGAATAAGCTTATGGACTGCCTTAGTTATGTTGTTTTTGTTCATTCATTCAGTCATGTCTGACTTCGTGGCTTTGTGGACCCATCATACCAATGTTTTCCACAGGGTTTTCTTGGCAAAGATACTTAAGTGGCTTGCCATTTCCTTCTCCAGTGGATTAAGGTAAACAGAGGTTAAGTGACTTGACCAGGGTCACACTAAGTAAGGATCTGAGGCCAGTTTGAACTGTCCAAACTCCAGGCCCAGCACTCCAATCCACTGAGCTACCTAACTGCCTTTGTTATAGGACCATATTATAGCCTAATCCTAATATGTTTCAGCCAGTATGAGTAGTGATGGTAACTCCCCCCAGGAGAATCTAGGAAGGGTAGCTACTTGGAAGGGAGTAGATAAGCTGCCCATTTAAATGGCATAACGAGATTTCTATGTATCTATTATTTAGCATATGTAAGCAGGCTTCAGCAGCTGATTTTGTATCAACATTGAAGTGGATGAGAGCCTTCCCCATTTTGTGGCTGAAGGATAGCACTGAGGGGAGCTCTTTAATAAAGAGGTAATACATTACTGTGCAACATTGGCTGAAGACCCCAAGTTGGGCCCTTGCTATCAAGCATACTGCAAAGAGTAGAATCTCTCCTTTTGTTCATCTATTACAATCTTTGATGCTAATGTAGAGGAGCTGAAAATTGTTTGCTGTGTTGTGTTTCAAATCAAATGTATTGCAGCTTCATGCATAACATATGCTTTCATCTAAAGCACAAATGGGCCCATATGTTTAAATATCTTCTACATTTAAAGAAATAAAGAGATGATCATAAGAAAGGGAAAGGGCTTTATTAGTTCATTGAGTCCATCTGCTAGGGCGCTCTATTGTCTCCAGACTGATGATTTAATACTTGAATTTAGCTAAAAGGCCAGCGAGAAATGAGCTACTGGTAAATTAATGCTGTGTAAATACTGGATCACAAGGTTTTAGTGATAGTAGGAAATAAAGCACATATCTCCATCCTCATATCATGAATGTGACAGTAATTAACCTTTGCTTAATAAAATATGGCTTTCAAGTCATATAATCAATCTGGCCACTTATTTAGAATGTCCTATTTTTGTTAAAGCTATACGAAAATAAACAAATACAACCAGACTGTTGGGATAACACTCTAGGAGGTCAACCAAGCTTTGGGGAAACTGTCTGAGAATCTGATCCATGGCCCAAGAGGCTTCAGGACACAGTGGAGAGAGTCAGTGTGCTGAGCTTGGAATTAGGAAGACCTAGGTTCAAATCTTGCCCTGACTTTTTTTAGCTATATGGCCACAGATAAATCATTTCAGCTCTCTGAACCTTAGCCAGTTTCCTAAAGCTTAAAATTATCAGTAAGGTGCAAGTTCTGAAAGAATAATTTGTGAAACAGAAAAGAAGAAAGTCTTTCAATGAGAATTCATCTGCTACACACACACACACACACACACACACACACACACACACACACACACACATGCACACACACAGGTACTTGAAACAACAGCAGCAGCAGCAGTGACAAAGCTTCCTTAAAATTGTTTCATCCTTTCTTGTAAAAACTTTGAACAGACCCACAACATTGTTATCTTGAACTCACAAGTGAATAGTAATAATTATCTCTTGTCATAGTTTTATAGTTTTTCAAGCACTTTCACATTCTTTATCTCATTGGATCCTAATAGTGACCTTGGAAAATTGGCAGATCCCAGGCTTATTATTCCCATTTAACAAGTGAAGAAAAAAGGTCCATATGAATAAGTGACTTGCTTCCAAACCATATGATTATGAAGTATTGAAGCCAGGACCAGAGAATACAGAATCTCTAAGTTGGAAGATAGCTCAGTGGATGTCTAGTGCAGTTTGAATCCCTCCTCCAACACAATATTCCACTCTGTATTTAGAGAACCAAAGCTAGCTGACTGCTTTCCTAGTGTTTTGGGCAGAGGGTGGGGTGGGGGAGTTGGATACCTGAAGCTGGAGTATATGATATAAGTTATGCTCACCTAGTAAAAGTTTGATTTGGTGACTCCAAGATAGCCTCCATTCCATTTCCCAGTATTAGTGCATTTTTCTATTTCCTGTAAAACCCCAAAGGCTCCATTGCATTACATGATTGATTGGCTATATGGTTCTACCAAATTTAATTGGAGGCTTAAGATTTCTAGCATATCCCCAAAAGATTGCTTAGCACTCTGCCTTGACCTGTGCTATCTGCCCCCATGTGATCAAAGACAATTAATCATGGTAGTACATGAAGCACACCCAGCAAGTATTCTATTTTTAGTCCATTGCTCTTTCCACTGAGGCACTGGGCTGGAGAATCTGTGAAGACAGCCCTGAGCCCTTATTCATCTTCATCAAGTTGGTGTTTACCTAAGATTTCAATAACCTAAGATTTCAAGGTAAAAAATGGAATGAGATCCCATTCCTAGGATTGAGTTACCAGGTAGAGTCTGTATATTTTCCAAATTCAGCAGAAGTTGGACTTCCTAATTACAGCACACATTCTTAGCATGTCATGTTCTAAAACAAAAAAGCTGTCCTGATACAAGAGTTGGGTGACGAATAGAAGGGCTTATGGAGATATACATATGTGTGTGTGGATGTATATGTATATATGTATGTATATGTATGTATGTATATGATTATATAGTATATAGGCATAACATAATACGATTTGGGCAACATTTCAGAGTTCTATAGGCCTCTTGCAACAGGAACTATGAATTTGACACTTCTGCACTAATGTATTATTGGTGGAATTGTGAATTAATATATCCATCCTCGAAAACATTGTGAAATTACATAAGTATAGTGATTAAAATGTCCATACTCTTTGATACAGAAATTCTGCTGCTAAGTATACACCCAAAAGAGGTCATTGACAAAATAAAAAGTTCCATGTTATTATATTTATAGCAAAGAACTAGAAACAAAGTAGATGGCCATCTACTGGGCAATGGCTAAATAAAATGTGGTATATTAATGTAATACAATATTACTCAGCTGTTAGAATAAGCCATGACTACAAGAAGATAAATGGAAAGGACAATGTCCCACAAAAGGATCAAGAATGACTTAGAAAGAACAAGCTTGGCCCTGGAGGAGGGAGATGAGAATTCACCTCCCCAGCCTCTTTTGCAGAGAGTGGGGGAGAGAAGGGATATGGTACAGGAGCATGGAATATTCCCTATAATGTATAATTTTTTCAGTGAATTAAAGAATTTTGCTGAAGTTTTTTTCACTTCCTCTTTTTAAAAAAAATATTTGTTAAGAGAGAGGGCTTCTTAACCTATGGCCTGTAAACTTTTTTTTGAATATGTATTTTGATAATAATTATATTTTAATATAATTGGTTTCTTTTGTATTCCAATTATTTTATTCATTTAAACGTATTTTTCTGAGAAGTCTGTAGGTCTTACCAAACTGCCAAAGGGGTCTGCAACTCAGAAAATCTTAAGACTCACTGTTATAAGGGATGCTTCTTTGAGTTAAAGGAGGGATGTGGATATAAACCATTTAAAACCAAAGACATCAATAAAAATCTATCTTTGAAAAGAAGGAAAATGAACATATCCTGTCTAATATCAACCATTTTAAAATAAGATTTTTCAAATAAATATTTATTAGTAACTCCTGTGTTTCCATTGCCTTACTTTCCCATTCTAGCTCTCTCCCTCCGCCCTCCCAAAGAGTCAGATTTTTTATGAGAACAGGAAAACTGCAGTAACAGCCACGATAAAACCAATCAATAACGTCAACAAAATGGACAGTATATGCAGTGTTCCACACCCGGAGATCTCTGTATTTGCAAAGGATTAAAGGAAGGTATCTTCTATTTCTCCTGTTCTTTGGAGCTTTCCAATATTCCTTTTCAGTGTGGTGCTTTCCAATTATACTGTTGTAGTTATAAATTATAAATGGCCCAGTAGATAGAGCAGCAGAGCTGGAGTCAGGAGGACTCATCTTCCTGAGTTCAAATCTGGCCTGTTTAAATCTGACACTGCTTGCTTCAGTTTCCTCATCTGTCAAATGAGCTGGAGAAGAAAATGGCAAACCACTCTGCTGTCTTTGCCAGGAAAACCCCAACTGAGGTCACAAAGTCAGACATGATTGAAAAATGACTAAACGGAATAGTCATTAGGCATGCCTGAAGTTAATCATTTCCTTGGACATGTTTGACCTGGCTAGTGCCCATTCTTCAATGCTTTTATACACTAGCACTTCCTTATTAGGCAGCTAGATGGCTCAGTGGCTAGAGCGCTAGGTCTGGAGTCAGGAAGACCTGAGTTCAAATTTAGCCTCACACACTCGAGAGCTGTGTGACCCTGAGCAAGTCACTTAACCTCTGTTTGCTTTAACCCACTGGAGAAGGAAATGGCAAACTGCTCCAGTGTCTTTGTCAAGGAAACCCATATGGAATCATGAAGAGTCAGAGACAACTGAACAACATAAACCATTTCCTTATTAAAAACTTGCCTCTCAGACAGTAGTGTACTTGAATACTTGTGTATATCATAGAAGCCGAAGACTCAGAATATTGAAATAAATGTAGGTTTATTTAACTCTATAATTTATAGCTCAGTGCTTTCTTGATTGTTTTCCCGTGTTGGTGTTCTCCAGCTGGTGATCTTTCAATTAAAACTGCCGACATACCCTATTTTTCCATTATCTAGATTTAATTAAAATTCTTTGAAATACAATACGTGATTTTTTTGTGTGTATCTCTTAGAGCTGAAGGAAATTAATTTGTATCCACTTTTTTTCAGTTCGTGTGAATGTGCAATAATTACATGCAAGGCATGTGGTAAGGAATAGCTTTATAGGCTAAGACATGTTATTAAGGGGAATTTATAAATTCTCTGCTGTGATTGTTGTCTTAGGCTGGAGGGGATTATGTGGCCAGTTGTGTAGCTGTTGTTGAAGAATGAGGATATATATCAAGTAAAATGACTAAATTCTATAGTTTCCTATTGATATTGGAAATGGATGATTATAGATTTTAATTTTCCTGTATTTATTTTTCCTAACGATTTATAATGTAATAGAATCATGGCAAGGAAGGAAAAACAACTACTTGAACCTGCATTCAATAGTCCAGAAAACATAAGGGTGAAGAAATTATACTGACTGGTTTTGATTCCAGAGAATAGACAGTAAAATATGCTTCCCTTCTCTTGGCTAACCAGTGGGGGACCAAATGAACAGAGTGTTGCCTACACTATCTCACATGGTCAATTGATCAATTATTTTTACTGTTTTCTTTAAGAATGGGTTCATTGCAGCTGGTAGAGGGATATAGCTGGGGATTACCAATATATAAAAACAAAGGATATCAATATTACAACTTTTAAAGAAAAAATGTATTTAATAGGAAGAAAGGAAACCTAAGTGTGCCAACAATGTGATGTCATGGGCTGAATGATACTGAGACTTAAGAGTTAGGAAGACAGAGGTTTGTATCTAGTGCCTGATGCTTGCTATGTGGCCTTGGCCAAGTCACTTAAGCCCCCCTAAGTCTAATCCTTTAAGGGTTAGTTTGGTACACTTAAACAAAAGACTAGATTTAAAGCATGTTGCAAAGCCACAAATACTTAAGCACCTAGTATCCTCAAATAGATTTGTGATAGCATCAATGAGTGCCAGACATCACAATCCATTCATTACTGTCCATCCTTTATGTCTCTTTTCTATATCTTCCCAGAAGTTCACCACAGAATGACCACCTAACATGCTGGGAACCTTCCTTGAGTTCTCTTCATATCATCAATCAGTCAGACGAGTGGAGCATATGATCCACCAATTATTCTTCACTTTCACCTGGAAGCAGCCTATCTTTGTCAAATAGGCCTTTCTGGCATGACAGAAATTTCTCTGATTCTCCTTAATATGTCCTTGTTTATAATGTCTAATGGCCCACTCACCCTCACTGTGTACTTTTCCATTGCCCTTTTGGGGCTTCGAATTTTTTTTGGAGGAGATTTTAGTGTTCCGTGACTCAACAGCCACACCACATAACTTGATGAATATTAGTATTTTTTAAAATGAATCTTTATTTCTAGGAGAAGTTTTAAGTCACTCACAGAGTTTGCAGTTTCCCAAAGACAACCATTCTACATAATCCCATGCTCAAATCATTGTCCATTTGACACCCCTTCTCAAATAGTGTAGGACAGAAAGGTAGATTATATAGATGTATTGATAGATAAACATATTGATGCATGAGCTCTCTGGGTTGTCCATCCAAGCATCCAAGTACATATCACAGTTTGGAAAATTGGCACCCTTCATCTATTTGTTTTTCCCTATCTGCACAGCATGGTCAAATGCTCTTGCATGATTATGGATCTCTTCCAGGAAGCTACAGTGTTCTGGAACTTGATGCAAGCAGCACAAAGTCATCCCCAAATAAGAGCATGTGGAAAACCCTGTTATCTACATTTAACCCTTTGTAACCTTGGCCTGTGTGTTCGGCCTTCTCCATGACATTGGAAAACCAATTTGGTGAGTATGCATCTTCCTATTACATATTCCTCTTGACATTTGTGATTAAAGGGTTTATTAACAACTTTACCTCTGCTGTTATGTCTTTCAAGATACTTTACGTGGTTCATAAATATGTGTGGGAGATACCTTGCTGGAGAAAAACTTCTAAGCTGATGTTTTGGTCTCCTAAGTCACATACTGTGTCTGATCAAAAAATATGTAGAATGATATCTTGTGTTTTCAAAATTTTTCAGTTGCTTATATAATTATACAGACGTGTACTACTATAGAATATAGATTTCAATAGCCTACCTATTTGCTTCTCATATCCTCTTCAAGAAAGTCTTCAAAGTGTTTTGTGTGTGTGTGTGTGTGTGTGTATTATTTTTATAAAAAAGTCAATTAGATGGGAAGATAGCCTTGTGGGTCAGTTTTGGTATCTTTTTAGTTACTTACCTCTTTGGGTATTAATGAAGGCCAAAATATTTCTACGTCTTTGCCCTTTGCCCTCCTTCATGTGCCTTGAGAATTCGTTCTCTGTTCCTCAAAATTATTTTGTCCTTACCATAGACCTCTATGTACTCCTAGTCTAATCTACCTGCTTTTCCCATCTTTATTCTTTTTAGTGCCTCTTATATCCCCTCCATAAGCACATCTGGAACTATGATGCTAAAGTCCATATATTTTGGCTCCACTCTCCTTGATGCTAAACAAGACTTTTTTTGTAAACATGTTTTTAGATTTGTTTCATCTTTCTTTTGTCCCTTGTCTCCTTCCAGTTTTATTCTTAAATGACCTCATGATGACTTTGCTTATCTGGGTCATTCACTGAGATTTTGTTAAACTGATTTTTCTCCCAAGTGTTTCTTCTTGTTTTATGAGATGATAAAGCTTATTGTGTTCTACCACCTTTCTTCATAAGTTTTTAAAAATAGTTTATATTCTAAAATAGTGATGCCCCTTGTTGCTATGTCTCTTCCACTTAACAGGTAAATGTTTGCTGCCTAAGCTGGTTTTTAAACTCTTAGTCTCCTTAATATGGTAATTGATTTACATCAATTAAATTTCTTTATGGAATAATTAGTCAGTGTCCTTGCCTCCATTTCCCAATTCTTGGCATCATTTTAAAAAATATGTCAAATTGATTTCATAGAATGCCACCTATTTCTCTCATTTCTCTTCTCTCTTTAGGCTTTGTATTAATTTTGACCTTTGCTTCGACAAGTTGTTGGTCCATCTTTATATATAACAATTGATTTAGGTATAATTCTCACAGTTTTATATTTTATCATATTATTCAGTACTTGCCATGACCAACAACTTCCTTTCCCTTCCCTTCCTCCAGTCAGCCACTCACTCGTCCAGTCCCAATATTGATCTGCACAGAAGCTTTAAACTGCTCCCTTTTCCAGATTTGGGCCAGTTTGCCTCTCAAGTCACGTGTAGTATCTTTTTGGAGATAATGTTATATTCTAAGAAATATCAACTCATAAAATGGTGAAAAATAGCGAAGGCAAAAACTAGCTTCAATAATCCTTGGTGAAAAATTCAAATCAACAAAGTCATCCTAAGAACTTTTAAGGATAAAGTTCGAAGGAGCACCAAAACCAAATCAAACGAAACCAGACATGTAGAAGGCAGAGGGGTTCTCTTTGTTTATTTGCAGACACACACACGTATGTATTATGTATGTATATACTCTTTTCAACCATTAAGGACAGTTGAGTTGCCATGTTAGGACCACAACATTGTATTCTTGGATTTGCTTCTTGAGGAAGTGGAAATATTATTGAGAAAAGCAAAGAAGAGAAAAAAGTAGCTGGTCCAGATAAATTATATGAAGAGGAGGCTGCCAGAGCCTCTGTTTTTTGTTTACTCATTTTTTTCAATGTCTCTTGGTTTCTTCGTGATGTTTTTTTTTGAGAATTTTTCTCCTTCATCCTTGTTTTTGTTATTTTTAACTTTTTAACTTTGGTGCATTTCATCATTTTTTATATGACCGGAACTTTGCTCAGACACAACCACTTCTTCAGTCATCTTGCTAGCTGTTCCAGGAGCATTCCTTATTACAATTCAATTTATTTATTTATCTTTAGTTTTCAACATATATTTCCACAAGATTTTGAGTTTTAAATTTTCTCTCCATCTCGCCACTACCACCCACTCCAAGATGGCAAGCATACTGATAACCCCCTTTCCCCCCATCTGCACTCTCTTATATCCCCCCATTCCCCCTTATCCCCTTCACCCTTACTTTCTTGTAGGGCAAGGTGGATTTCTATACCCCAGTGCTTGTATATCTTATTTCCCGGTTCCATGTAACAACAATTTTTGAACATTCGTTTTTAAAACTTTGAGTTTCAGATTCTCTCCCTTCTTTCTTCCTCACCTACCCCCATTGAGAATACAAGCAATTCAATATAGACCACATGTGTAGGTATGCAAAACATTTCCATAGTAGTCATATTGTGAAAGACTAACCACATTTCCCTTCATCCTATCCCACCCCCAACTTATTCTATTTTCTACTTTAACCCTGTCACTTTTCAAACATATGTGCTTCTAACTACCATCTCCCCATATCTGCCCTCCCTTCTATCATCCCCTCTCTTATCCCCTTCCCTCCTACTTTCCTGTAGGGCAAAATACCCAAATGAGTGTGTATGTTGTTCCCTCTTTAAGCCAAATTCAATGAGAGTAAGGTTGTCCCATTCCCTTTTACCTTCCTGCTCTTCCCCTCCATTGTAACAGCTTTCTCTTGCATCTTTTATGTGAGATAATTTACCTTATTCTATCTCTCCCATTTTCCTTTTCCCAATATATTCCTCTCTCACCTCTTAATTCTACTTTTTAGATATCATCCCTTCCTGTTCAACTCATACGTTCCATCTCTATATTTGGGTTTTTTTCCTATGTGGATTGCTAACCCAATGTCTTTAATTCAGGCTGTGGATCTCTTGGAGAAAGTGTTCCAGCATTTTGGAGGTTAATGCAATCAATACAGTGTCATCCATAAACATGAGTGCCTGCAGAACCTCACCTCAGCCAGAATCCTACCTCTCTTTGAGTTTTTTGGAGGATGTCCCACGTGATAGAGATAAAGATCTTTGATGGCACCATTTCCCTTTTGACACCTCAGTTGATACTGATACCCGAAAGACCATTGAATAGTGTGATCTCTATGGTTGCATTTATCATGAAGTCTTATGAGGTCTTAGCCTATGCATGAAAGACATCATGTTGAAAAACTACTTTTAAGGTTTCATTTTACTCTATTTTGCCAAATGTTTTTTTTTTTATATCCAACAAACAATAAATGGAGGTGGATTCTTTATTCTCTGCAGTGAAAGCCTATATTCTCAGTTGTATTACTGGGAAAATATAATCAGCTGTGAAGTCACCTGCAAAAACCTGTATTTCTCATATTTTTTCCTTAAGAATATCTTTAATACATGCATACAGCATTCTTATCAAGATTTTATAGAAATGAGAAGGTATATTAGTCAATAGTTACCAGTAGTGTGGTGGCTGCCTCTTGTTGGGGGGTTGTAGGACAGTCTTATTACCTTCTATGATCTTTTCCACCCTTTTGGAATCTTCCTATCTTTGAGGTAGCTTGCAAATTGATCCATTTAAAATTGTATCTCCATTACAGCTATCTTCTATATGTATTTTGAGCACCTGCTACTTTTCTTCACAATTTTATTTTATTCCATTTTATCACTAGAGCACATTAGATTCTGATATGTTCAAGGCCCAGGGTAAGTTATTATCTTCATGGTCAAAAAAAGGATGAGAATAGATTATTATAGAAACACTGAGAGTTCTGTTTCATGTCTCTATGGTGGCCTCCTGCTTTCATCTATGGATCTAGGTTTGATCAGGTTTAGTGGGGTCTCATGCTAAGCTTTTGGTATACAAATGCAGTGAGATTCAAATGTTTTCTCTTCATTGAACACTTGAGTATGGCAAAATGCCCCAGAGAAAATATTTAGTACTGAAAAAAAGCACCTCACCATAATTAATGAGGAGGACAAGCCTGCCTTTTTCTCTTAGCAGAAGATGAACTATATTGGAAGTGTATTATAGCATGCCATAAAATTGTACTGTACTGGAATGCAGTTTGGGGTAATTGAGAAGTCAGAGAAACTTTGTCTTAGCTTTAAACCATTATTCAGAAAATCATTCCAGTACTCTCTTACTTTAGTGAGACTTTCTGATTCATATTTATCAGGACCTTTGATTCATCATTCTCATCACCAGTTATCTTTGTAAAGGAATATATCTATTCTAGGGGTTATTAATCTTTTTTGTGTCATAGATCCCTTTGGCAGTCTGGTGAAGCCTTTGAAGCCTTCTCAGAGTATTTTTAAATAGTTAAAATACATGGGATTACAATTGAAACCAATGGTTAGTAAAAATAGAACTGCAATGTTTCCCATCCAAATTCACAGATACACTGAAATCTTTCCACAGATTACCTTGGATGCCAGGTTTCAAACTTCTCATCTATCCGAATGGTGCAAGAGATTGGGATCATAAGCTTATAGGATTTTAGAACTTGAAGGAAGTGTACATGGAGCAGGACATATGTACTGGAGGTTCTATAATTGAGTAAATGAGCTTCTTGTTTTCTTCCTCCACAAAAACAAAACAAAACAAAACAGATAGGGGCAGAGTCAAAATGTTGGTGTAGAAGCAGGAAACCTCCATAGCTCTCCCCATAAACACCTCAAATACCTATAAAATATGACTCTAAACAAATTTTAGAGCTGCAGAACTCACAAAGGGACAGAGAAACAAACCTCCCACTGAAGGTAGCCTGGCAGGCAGATAGGAAGAGTTCATTGTAGCATGCTGGGAGCCGAGCCCAGCCCAGCATGGACCCATGGTTTTAGCCCCAGGGTGGCCAGGACCAGCCACAGCTAGAGCATTTGGGAGAATGGATCACCAGCAGCTGTGGCAGTTTCTAGAGTTATCAACCCACAAATGCCAAAGACAAAGTAAAAGGTCAGTGGAACTCGGCTGGATTGAGGGGGGATGGAGGAGTGAGTCCAGCCCTTTGCCCCCACAGCCAGAAGTGGCAGAAGTGGCAGCCCTGCTGTCACCACCATGTGACTGCTTCAGAGCTCCTGGCCTGCAGATTGCAGGGGTCCAAGCAATCATTCAGAGGCTAAGTTCTCTTACCTTAATCTGCCTGGATCAGGATCGCAGTCTTGGGAGGTAGTCCTGAGGTGTGTGACCAGTGAGCCAAAGCTGGCAGAGGCTGTAGAGACAACAGCCTCCTAATAGCTCTGGCAGCTGTGAAAACCCCAGCAATTTGGGACAAAGCTCTCCCCTCTGGAAGCAGAGTTCTACTGTGGCAAAGAGCTCAAAAGTCAAGTAATTGAGTGGCAACATGAGCAAGCAAAAGAAGCAAAGCAAGCACAGCCATCCAAATTTAGATTCCTTTTTAGAGGACAAAAAGGACCAAAGCATGGAATGGGAGGAAGACAACACAGTTAGAACTCGCACACCAAAAGCTTCCAAGAAAAATATGCACTGATTATAGGCCATAGAGGAGCTTAAGAAGGATTTTGAAAACCAAATAAGAGAAGTGGAGGAAAAATTGGGAAGAAAAATGAGAATGATATGAGAAAATCATGAAAAGACAGTCAACAACCTGACTGAAGAAAATAACACCTTAAAAAATAGATTAACTCAAATGGCAAAAGAGGCCCAAAAAGCCAATGAGGAGAAGAATGCTTTAAGAAGACAAATTTGCCAGATGGAAAAAGAATCTCAAAAGCTCACTGAAGAGAATAATTCCTTCAGAATTAGAGTGGAGCAAATGGAAGCAAATGACTTTATGAGAAATCAAAATACTATTAAACAGATCCAAACAAATGAAAAAATAGAAGGCAATGTGAAATATCTCATTGAAAAAAACCACTGACCTGGAAAATAGATCCAGGACAGACAATTTAAAAATTATTGGACTGCCTGGAAGCTATGACCAAAAAAAGGAATATAGAAAGCATCCTTCAAGAAATTCTCAAGGAAAATTGCCCTGATATTTTAGAACCAGAGGACAAAATAGAAATCGAAAGAATCCACTGATCACCTCTTGAAAAAGATCCCAAAAAGAAAACTCCTAGGAATGTTATAGCCAGGTTCCGGAGTTTCCCGATCAAGGAGAAAATATCACAAGCTGCCAAGAAGAAACAATTTTAATATTGTGGAAATACAATCAGGATAACACAGGATCTTGCAGCTTCTTCATTAAGGGATCAAAGGGCTGGGAATATGATATTCCAGAGATCAAGGGAGCTAGGATTAAAACCAAGAATCACTTACCTACCAGACCTGAGTATAATGTCTCAGGGGAAAATATGGTCATTCAATGAGGTGGAGGACTTTCAAGCATTCTTAATAAAAAAAAATAGAGCTGAATAGAAAATTTGACATTCAAATATAAGAAGCATGAGAAGGTAAACAGGAAAAAGAAATCATAAGCAACTTATCAAAGTTGAACTATTTACATGCCAACATGGAAAAAATAATAATTGTAATTTATAAAACTTTTCTCAGTATGAGGATAGTTGAAGGGAATATAAATGTATATATATGAATACATACACATATGTCTATATAGGAGCGTATATATGTGTATGAATATATATGTGAGTGTATGTATATATGTGTGAAGGTATATATAGACAGAGGGCACAGGATCAATTGAATAAGAAGGAATGATATTTAAAAGATGAAATTGAGAGGTGGGAGAAGAATTTAATGAGAGGAGACAGGGAGAGAGAGAAAGGGATTAATTATCTCATGTAGAAGAGGCAAGGGATATCTGTTACAATGGAGGGGAAAAACAGGAGGGCAAAAGGAAATGGGTCAACCTTACTCTCATTGAATTTGGCTTAGGGAGGGAATGACAAACACTCTAAATTGGGTATCTTGCCCTATAGGAAAGTAGGGGAGAAGGGGATGAGAGGGGGGAGGATGGAGTGGAGGGCAGGTTGGGGGCTAGGGTTGTGAGAAGCACACACTTTTGAAAAGGGACAGGGACAAAGTAGAGAATAGAACAAGTGGAAGGCAGGATAGGATGGAGGGAAATATAGTCAGTCTTTTAGTATATGTCCATTTTGGAAATGTTTTGCGTAACTACGCATATACAGCCTGTATTGAATTGCTTGTCTTCCCATTGGGGGTGGGTGATGAGGAAGGAAGGGAAAGAATCTAGAATTTAAATTTTTAAAATCAAATGTTTATATATGTAGTTATTATTGTTATTATTATTATTATTTACATGCAACTGGGAAATAAAATATACAGACACAGGGGTAGGGAGATTCATCTTGTCCTACCAGAAAGTCAGAGGGGTGTTGGGGGAGGATATAGGAGAGAGCAGATTGGGGAAGAGGGTATACAGTGGGATCGCTGTTTTGGGATGATGGTTAGGGAAAAGATGGGTAGAAAATTTGTAACTCAAAATGTTTGGAAATGAATGATGTAAACTAAAAATATTAAATAAATATATTTTTAAAAAAGGTAAATTCAAACTTCTCTTTATTTGGTTTCTGATTAATCAAAATTTTATTGCCTAAGTGTAAAGCCCTGACATAATGCAGCACCCCATTTCTCTCATGTCAATACAATCTGGGTCTGTTTGCTTTCATCAGACACAACCTGGAGCAAAAGATAAATGTAGGCAGGCTAGAGGGATCTAATCAGAGGATAATACATGCTAGCTAGCTGCCTGTCTCTAAGAACCTAAGAGAAAACAACAATTTCTATGGTATCCACAGATTTACTTTCAGGAGTAATTATATTCCTAGAATCAAAACTGACTTCCTGTATATACCATCCTGATGTTAAACCAACTAAAATTTCTTTACATGATTTATTCACTCAATTTTTATTTTATTTAAGACAACATACCCCAAGATTTTAGAGGAATGGACTTGGAATACCGATTGCAAGACGGCTGGAGGAGTGGGGAGCCCACTGGTCAGGGAGCTTTGGAGACTGGGATTCCAGTCCTAACTATGACCTTTGTGCTGTCAAATGAAGATAACAATGCTTGTATTCCCAATGTCGTGGGGTAATTGTGAGGAATGTGCTGCCTACGTTGTGAACGTTATTAAAACGTGCTATGACTAAAATAGTAAAAGCTCACCTCAACAAATCTTCATAAGTTCTTTTTTTCTCTCAAAGAAGTCATAATAATTTTATCTAATTTCATAAAAATAAATTTAATCCATTAGTATCTTGCTCTGTTGATTCCATAAATATACTTGAGTGAGGTCAAATGATTTCTCTGATAAAATGATACTGGGTATAACTATTTGAAAAGTTGAACTAAACAGAAGATTGAATTACCTCATGGTCAGAGGATCATAGATTTAGATGGGGTTTTTTTTTTCTAGTTTAACCACCCCATTTTATAGAGGAGGAAACTGGGATTGGGAGTAGTTAAGTGACATATCCAAGTTCACATGAGTATAAGGTAATAGAGTAAGAATTTGAACTCAGGTCCCTAGACCTGAATTCTAGCACTTTTCCCACTGCCTCATGCTGCCATGTGAAATAGAGAATTCCTACCTTGGTTATTTTGAGGTGAGCCACTTCTGCTTGTCAGTCTCACTAACATGGCCATCCTTTCTCCCCAACTGAATTTACCCTTGTTTCTTTTCATGCCTTTTAATTAACCTTGAGTAGACTCCCAGACCATGCCAGTCTTCTTTACATTCCAGAATAACCAGAATCCTTAGATTATCTCTTTGCATATTGCTGAGTTTCCTTGATTTGTAGAGATCGCACATGTTCTTCCAACTTTTTGTTCTTGGTTTATTTAGGCAGTTTTTCTTCAGCTTCTCCTTTTGGTGGATTCTAATTCAGCAATTAACTTTTTAAGAGAGTTTAGTCTTTTGGAGAGAATCTTTGTCTTTTATTCCAAAATCACGTTTTGTTTGTCTTTTATCAAAACTATCTTCATTGAAAATAATAATCCCCTTTTTTATTTCTTCACTGAATTCTTTTATTACTTTTCTGAACCATTTTGGAACCTCTTGTGGTTGTTGTGTTATTGTTTCTGGGGCTTTTAGAGGCATTATTGTGATATTTTCCCTTTTATCAGGGATATTTGCATTGGTGGTTTTCGTGTCATGGTATTGGATCATTCTCTTGATTGGGTGCCCATTTTCCCTTGTTTATCATTTTCTCTGATGATTGTGTTCCAATGCCTTTCCCATCAGGAGTTGTTTCCTATCATAGCATCTTTACTGTTTGTCCCTTACTCTAAGCTTTGAAGCATTTTGGCTACTTTGACATGATGGAGAGGAGCTGTGCTGAGACATGGCCTCGCTCTCAGCCAAATTGGTGCTAGTCTTCCTCCTTTTTCTTCTTGCACCTTTTTTAATGTAGTAGCTGTGATAGACAGCCCTTTCTGCCTGCTCACCAACACCACAGCACAACCACTGCTCAATTAGTTTACCTAGACTGCTTATTGATGCAGTCAGTAGGGTGCTGGGCCTAGGGTTAAGATCTGAGTTCAAGTCCGGCCTGAGACACTTCCCAGCTGTGTGATCCTGGAGAAGTCATTTAGCCTCCTTTTGGCTCTCCTCAACTGTAAAGTGGGACAAATAATACCTGCCTCTTAGGGTTGTTGTGAGAATCTAATAAGATAAGATTTGTAAAGCATTTAGCAGTGTCTGGCACGTAGTTTCTGCTTCATAAATACTTATTCCTTTCCTTTCACTTTGTTCCTTTCCTGTCATTTGGGGATACTAGGATCATCTCCACCCTCTCACTTGGATTTCTTACTATAAGTGCCTGTTCTTCTATTCCAGATAGCACTGCGGGGCCCCTTCTTCATTCACAGACGGGTCTCCTTCTTCATTCACAGACTGGGCCACTTCTTCATTCGCACTTTCTCTCTCCTGTCTACACCTCTGGGGCTGGACATATTTCCAGAAACTGCTGTCACTAAGGGGTGCTGGAGACATCTGTTTGTTGTTCTCTTTCCAGGTTCATCTTTAAAGGTTCTTAGGACAATCTGGCTTCATTGACACTCACCAAGAGTTATTCCACTTCCTTCTTGCTTCCTATTTCACCTCCTTTCTGCTTCTCACTAATATCTTAAGTGTTACTGTCCATAATTTCCCACCCTATTCAATCATCTAACAACTATTTTTTAAGCACCTACTGTTGCCTGGCAGTGTGCTGTGATCTTGGGACAGAAGTACAAAAAATGCAACAGGCCCTGATTGCAAGGGACTTCTATGCTAATAAGGGAAACACAGACAACTTTACTGGTGGGATCACTGCCAAGGGGAGCCTGAGATGGTACCACAACCACCTGAAATGTGAAGCACTCAGCCTGCCCTGCAGTGAGCAAACAGTAAATGATGGCACCACCGACTGGCAGGATGGCAAAGGCCACTGGGCCTTCTGTTGCTTTTCTATAGGAATTAGCTTGGGACGATTATTTCCTTTTTCCTCTCTATGCTCTTTTTGTTACTTGATTTGGTAGATGTACTTATGTATTGCTCTTCTAAGGTAGTAGGCTTACCACTCAGCTGTTCTTTTTTCCAAATTTTATTTTATTTTTTTCCTGAATAATAAGTATTTATTTTCTTTCTCTCCTGTTTCACCTTCCAAATAAGCAGTAATAAAAAGAAAGCCCTTATAATAAATCTGTACTGTCAAATTTAAAAAATTCCCTCATTGGCCATGTCCTAAAATGTTTGTCCCATTCTGTTTGAATCTCTTACCTATGTGGCAGGAGGTAACTAGTGTGCTTCATCTTTGATCTCCAAAAAGTTTGATTTGGCATTGCATTGATCAGAATTCTAAAACCTGTCCATTTTATAATTTTTTTTTATTTGAGATTCTTTATTAAATTTTTTTGAGTTACATCTTTTCTCCCCGTCTTTCCCCCGCCCACCACCCCAAAACAGCCATCCCAGTATTTCCCCCCTCCCCCAGTCTATTCTCTCCTAT
>CM053582.1:48230111-48293448 GCA_028627135.1 Pseudochirops cupreus | reverse complement strand
AAAGTCTCTGTGGGGCTCTGCTTCCAGAAGGGAAAGCTCTGTCCCAAATCGCTGGGGTCCTCCTGGCTGCCGTAGCTCTTAGAAAGAGGCTGGGAACTCTTCCCATATACTTCCGGCTGACTAGATAATAAAGACTGCAGGACCGAAGCCCAAGACGGCTATCCGGATCTAACCACTCAATGCGAGAGCCCTGGCTAGCCCAGTCGCTCAGTCCCCCTGCTGTCTGCAGGCCGCGGCGGGAAGCTGCAGAGCCGAGGTGCAAAACCTCTGCCTTTCACTTTTCCGCTCTGGAGGCCTTCTGGCCGGACTGCTTATCTCCCCCTTTCACAAATCCCATTCACAGCTGTGCTAATCTGCTCACCTGAAGCTTCTCAGCAATTCCCGTCCAGCCGCCCCCGGGGCACAGCCGCGGCTTCAGGCCAGGCTGGTTTCGGTTCACAGTGCTGATATGGTTCCTTGTAGCCGAGCTGACTTTAGTGGGAAGTATCTTTGTGTGCGTTTTGGAGTTCCAGGATTGGTTTAGAGTCCTATTTTATGGGTATTTTGGGGTGGCTATGTGAGAGCTGCGATGTGTTGCTGCTTCTACGCCGCCATCTTGGCTCCCCAAAATCCATTTTATAATTTCTTATGGTATAATATTACCCATTAATTAATATGCTAAAGCTTATTCAGTCATGCTTCAATAGATGGGAATTCTCTTAGTTTCCAGCTTTTTGTTACTTTGGTAAGGGGTACTCTATTTTTGTACAAATGGATCCTTTCCCTCTTTTCTTTGATTTTTGGGGGTTACATAATGAGCAGTGGTATTACTAAGTCAAAGGTAATACACAACTTAATGGCTTTTTGTAAATACTTCCAAATTGCTTTCCAAGGTAACTGGACCAATCCACAGCTACACCATCAGTGTATTAACGTGACTAATTCTGAGTCAGCTGGTGGCACAGTGGATAAAGCCCTAGTTCTAGAGTCAGAAAGACTTGAGTTCTAATCCTGCCTCAGATTTGAACCAATTCCCTAATTCCTAGCTTTGTGACTCTGAATAAATCATGCATGTTTTACTCAGTTTTTTGAACCTGTAAAATGAGACTGATAATAGCGCCTATCTCCCAGTGTTGTTGTGAAGATCAAATGAGATAATATTTTTAATAGCTCTTTGCATCGCGCTATAATAAGCTATATCATATATATGGGGGGGGTGCTGTTGAAATGCCTGTTCCCTTTCTTTCTCCTTTAATAAACACAGGGCTACAAAATAAGAAAAAGATACAGCTCCTGACTTCAAGGAATTTATTATCTAATGGGGGAGACAATATGCAAAAGGAAGCTGATGCCCAGTAGGTGTGCATGATGTTCCATGCACCTGAAACCAAACAGCTGTTGATGGAAAGTGGAGGGTTATCATTTGTACATGAAATATTGGGAATGAACATTTGTCTGGGTCATTTTTGTTAACTTTTCCCATGTGATGAGTGTGAGGTGGACTCTCTTTCTTAATCCCAATTGATGTCTTCTTCCCATATGAACTGATTTTTAGAATCAATGGCAGGGAAATCACTAGTCTTCAAGAAAATGAACTTCAGTTTGAACTACATCTATGAGATGTCTATTACGTGCAAGGTACTGTGCTAGTTACTAGTGTTACCAAGGTAAAAAGTCAGTGGCCTTAAGAATGTCCTGTTGGGGTGGGGGGAGGGAGGGAGGGAGAGACAGAGACAGAGAGGGACATATGTCTGAAGATAAAGATATATGTCTGTGTAGATAGACATATCTCTATGTATATGTAGATAAAGATATAGACAAGTAAATAAATGCTTAACATGAGGAGGGAGAGAACTCTAATAACTGGTAGCCACAAAGGAAGGATTTGTTCAGTAGATGAAACTGAAGCCTAGCCATGAAAGATCCAGATTATAATGAGAATAGTATTAGCAAGTTCTTTATATTTTGATTCTTCAAAGGATCTAGGATCTTGTCATTTTGGTATATTCACATACTAGAGTTTATCTCTTCCCCATTTAATGGGCACCTGCTTTGTTTCTAGTTCTTTGCTACTACAAAAAGGGTCGCTATAAGTATTTTGGTGTATATGAGACCTTTCTTATTATTGACCTTCTTAGAGTATATGCTTATCAGTGAGATCCCTAAATCATATATATGGATATTTTGCCATTCTTAGTTAAGTTCCAAATTGATTTCTAGAATAGCTGAATCTGTTTACAGCTCTGACAGCCATTCATTAATGTACCAATCTTTCCACAACCCCTCCAACATTGACTATTCACATCTTTTGGCATTGAGACCCCCGGGTCTTTTTCCACATGAATTTACCATCATTTCAGATCCCCTCCAACCCCTTCTTGTTGTCATTGATTGTTTTTCATTTAAAAATAAGACTTTAATGCAGTCTCTGTTGAATAATTTTTTGTTTGTGATAGTCTGGCACTGTAGTCCATAGTAATCATTTTGAATCCTGATTGTTTCAAAAAGATTTTATTTTTATTTATGTATCAAGTAACCACAGCCATAAAATCATGGTTAGTTTCTACAAAATAAAAATAAAACAAAACATTCTGATATAGCTGTCCAGTTTCTAACTTACAAATCCAAATTATGCTAAATTGGTTCCCACTGAGACACTGAACATTTCTCTTCTTTGGGAGAAAGGGTTATCTGAAATCCATAGATATAATGAAAAGACTGTTTGCAGTGAAAGGCAAGCAGTGTTGCAGACTATTCCACTATTAATAGGAAGGAGCACTATATAATGAAAAGAAGGCCAACCTTAAAGTTAGGAAGGCCTGAGTTTAAGATGGCCTCCAATATGCACGGCCTCGTCTCTAAGACTACAAATTACATAAGATTATCATTGATCAGCATTGGATAGAGAAATTTCCCTCATCTAGAATTATTTACATTGATGAAATCATAGGTTGGGACAAAAGGCTATTAATAAGATAATCTCTGTTACTGAACCAATTTATAGGTGGTCCTGAAAGAAAGCAGAATTACTTTTCAGCGTTGGTTATATGTTTTTAGTTGCTCGTCTCAAATCTCTGTGTCTTTTTTCGTATGAACTGCTATTAAACTTGTTCCTGTAGTTGTATAATTGATTTTCTTACCCTAAATGCGGGACTTTACATTTATCTTAATTGCATTTCTTCTCATTAAGTTTGGTCCATTTGTCTAGCCTGAAGAGATTCAAAAATTCTAATTCTGGCACCCAGTTGATTAACCATACTTCCAGGCACTGTGTCATAATGAAATTTGATAAGCATGACATCTACAACTTCATTCATGTCATTGATAAAAAATGTTGGCTTGGGCAGTACTAGTCATCTTAGCTCTGTGGCTCGCTCTTTTGCATTATAGCTCATCCCTCTGCATAATGAGAGTAGACTTCCTTCTCTTCCTGTTTCAAAACTCATATCCCTTGTTTGTTTCTAAGTTCTTACTTCCTCACTGAGGGATGCCTCCAACTCTCAGCTAGTTGTAAGAGCTGAAAGAGGTATTTGATAGCAGGTTGCCAGCCTACCTCCTTCTCCAGGTACTCTTCTATGACTCAGTGTCACTCAGGTGCCTCTAGATCAGCGGTTCTCAACCTGTGGGTCATGACCCCTTTGGGGCTTGAATGACCTTTTCACAGGGGTCGCCTAACACCATCAGAAAACACCTATTTCCGATGGCCTTAGGAACCGAGACATTGCTCCTCTCCGCTCCTCTCTCCATCTCCAGGCGCGTGTGCCCACATGCAGATATCCCCAGATATGCCCACATACAAATATTAAAGGATCGCGGCATTAGGAAGGTTGAGAACCACTGCTCTAGATGAACAGTCTCTCAAAACCCTATCATTACAATTTTACCGCATAGGAAAAAAAACACAAAAACTTTTTACAGACTTATATAATAGTTATTATTGTAACAATAATGATAACTGGCATTTATACAGTGTCTACTATTTGCTAAGCACAGTGCTGAGCATGATGGGTCTCATTTTATCCTCACAGCAACCTTAGGCTGTAGGTGGTGTCATTGTGCCCGTTTTACAGTTGAACAAACTGAAGCAGACAGAGCTTAAGTGACTTGCCCAAGGTCATACAGTTAATAAGTATCTAAGGCTGGATTTGAATTCAGGTCCTTCTGACTCCAGGCCCAGCACTCTCTCCACTGTGCCATCTAACTGCTTCTAATAAGATGAAGAAGACTGAAAAGACAATTCTAAGAGGACGGATGGTATTTTCCTAATATACATTATTCTCACAGAGCTGTGACAATCTTTGTTCTTCCTCCTCGGTTATGTGTCTTTCCTCTCTTTTGTTTGGGAGCTCATGAGAGAATTCCCTGTGTAACCACATTATTTTCTTTAGATCTTTTGCTTTTGCTTCTTCATTAGGACCATTTGTGGTGGCACAGTGTTATCAGAATTTCATTGTTTATGGCTTCCTGTCCATTTTGAGTCAACTTCCATTTGGAGAGTCTCAGACCTGAGCATCTTACCTACTTTCCCCTAAATGTTTGAACTCTGTATTCTTAAAGTCTGTGCTATGTATTTGAGTATGCTCTGCATTCTCTTCCTTAACCTTTTACAAATTCAAAGGTGATATTGTCATTGTTTCCTGAGGTTGCTCTTACTTCCAACTCACTGACCAGTTTTTCCATGTACAAATTAAGTCCACTTGAACATTTCTCCTTACTGTTCCCCATCATTCTGAGAACTGAACATGTCAGCAAGGTACATGAAGAGTATTTTAGCAGAGGGAGGCTCCTAGCACGTGGCCAGGTTGCTCAAGTCCCTTATTCTGCCACAAGGATACCTCACCACTGTGCCAACTCTGTGATTTGCACTCTAAAAGTATTAGGCAAGTGGCACTGCTATCGGTATCACTGATAAAGTGTTCAGTGATAAAGAGAGGCTGTCATCTCTCCTTTGGTTTCATTAATATTTTATAAAATTCACTGTTGCCTGATACCTTTAATACTTGCCTAAGGATCGGAAATGTCCATTTTCTTCTGGTTTGTGGGAGTTTTAGAGAAGTCCTTGAGGTGGCTGTGCACACAGTGGGGTAAAAGTTCTCGGGCTGACCCCCTCTCTTTCAGGGTGGGAATAGTATACAGGTCAAGGGTCATCTAAAGTACAACCCCCCTGGATTATCCAACCCCAGTTTTCAAGGAAAAGTAATCTGGAAAGAAAATAGAGAGAGGTATTTGTTTCTGTGCATGTTGCTGTAAAGATGCATAAATGACAAAACATTACTAATGACATCTAAAGGAAATTGTTTCCAAATTACTTCATTAACTACGTTTTATCTTTCCGTTTTTTCCCCCCTTTCTCAAATTACACCATAGCCTTTTTCTCTTCAGGGATATCAGAAATGTTATTTGTAACGAGGTCAGAATCTAAGAATTTCTAATGGAGGACATAATGATCTCAGAGGAATCCATTTGCAGACAAAAAGGATTTTTTTAAAAATACAGTATGAAATTAAATCATATGAAGTTTGAAAAGCTCTATTTGGGAGCTTAGTCCAAACCCCTTACTCTGACCATAGACATCACTTTTTGTTCTAGTATCTCGGAAGACCTATAAATTAATTTTGAGACCAAGAATGTTTTGTCCATTTTGAATGTTACTGTTAATAGGTGACATTTTTGTATAAGTATGAAATATGTAAGAAAGAGTAAGAATAAGGACTTGTGTAGGAATTAGAAGAACTAAGAAAAAAGCAGACAAGGCTAAGGAAACTGCATTCCCTAAAGTTGCCTAGGATTTCTTAAGACTGTGGTTCTCAACCTGTGGGTCATGGCCCCTTTGGGGGTCAAACACCCTTTCACAGGGGTCACAGAGGTCGCCTAAGACCATCGGAAAACACATATTTCCAATGGTCTAAGAAACGGAGACATTGTTCCTCTATCCATCTCCAGGCAGGTCCGCCTACTTGCAGATACGCCCACATACGAGTATTAAAGGGTCACGGCATTAGGAAGGTTGAGAACCACTGTCTTAAGAGGACCTGGATTCAAATCTTGTCTCCGATTTCTATTATCTGTATGTCCTTAGGCAAGTTACATAACCTTCCTGGATCTTGTACACCATCTGCAAAATGAGAAAGTTGAAAAAGAGGACCTCTGAGGTCTCTTCCGGCTGTAAATCTTGTGATTGTATAAAGTCTCAAATATTATTATATTTTTCTCAGCCCTCCTCCCCCTTGACCTCTGTACATCATTAAGCATTGGTAACCACTATTGTCTTCTTCCCTTCTTTCCCTACTCTTTCTTCTCTTGGCTTCCTTGTCCTTTTAGTTCTCTTTTATTCATTTTAATTTAATATTTTGTTTTCCCCCAATTACATGTAAAAGCAATTTTGACATTCATTTAAAAAATCTTTGAGTTCCAAATTTTCTTCCTCCCTTCTTTCCCATACCCCCATGGACAAGGCAAACAAGTTGATATAGTTTATATATGTGCAGTCAGGAAAAAACTTATTTCTAAATTAGTCATGTTGTGAAAGAAAACAGACCAAAAAAGATAAGGTAAAGATAAAGTATGCTTCAGTCTTCATTCAGACTCCATCAGTTCTCTGTCTTCTTCTAGTTCTCATTTTATATTATTTTTTTTTGAGTGAGAAAGCAGGGCAATTGGGGTTAAGTGACTTGCCCAAGGTTGCACGACTAGTAAGTGTCAAGTGTCTGAGGTCAAATTTGAATTCAGGTCCTCCTGACTCCAGGACTGGTGCTCTATTCACTGCACCACCTAGCTGCCCCCTTCTCCTAGTTTTTAATCAACCTGTCTGACCTCTCTTAATGAATGTCTTTCACTGGTTCATCTTCCACGTCCTGCCCTTTAAATGCTGTCTTCTGAGATTCCCCCTTGCCTTCCTTTCCTATTAGTCTCAGGAATTAAGATTATCGGGGGTGGGGAGGTGGGGAAACAAAGACTTAGACACAAGGAGAAAAAGAGTACAAAATGGTAGCTGGTGCATCACAGAATTTTAGACCTGGAAGAGGTAGCAAAGATTACCTATTTCAACCACTGGTTGAGCAAGAATTGTTTCTACAACATATTCTACCAGTGCTCATCTAGGCTGTACTGGAAAACCTCCAGTGAAGAAGAATCTACTTCCTCTCAAGGCAATCCATTCCACTTTTGACTGTCATTGACAGATTGAGAGTAGGTTTTTCCTTGCTTCAACATCTAATCATTGCTTTTAGATCTTCCCTTAGGCCAAAAATGAAATCTAATCTCAATTCCACTAATTTATTAATTCAAAGACAGCTATCATGTCCCTCATAAGAATGCTCTTCACCAATATGATCATTATTAATCTTATCTTCCTTAGTTCCTGCAGCCACTCTTCCTTAGATAGCTTTACCATTTCCTTCAAAAACTTGTATTATAGTTATAGACTCCCCCTTCATAGAAGTTACCATATAGCCATCTCTAGTCCCATAGTATATCTTGTATTCTCCAAGCTCTTTAAAAAGATCACAGTGGGGCAGCTAGGTGGCACAGTGAGTAGAATACCCGTCCTGGAATCAGGAGGACCTGAGTTCAAATCAGGCCTCAGACACTTGACACTTACTGTGTGATCTTGTACAAGTCACTTAACCCCCATAAACATTTATTAAGTGCCACTATGTACCAAGTACTGTGCTAAGCACTGGAGATATGAAAACAGGCAAAAGGCAATTCCTGCTCTCAAGGAGCTCACAGTGTAATAGGGGAGACAACAAGTAAACAAATCTATACAAAAAAAAAACTATATACAGGATGAATAGGGAAGAATTAAAAGAGAGAAGGCCCTAACATCAAGAAAGGTTATAGTTTCCTGTATAAGATACGGTTTTAATTGGGATTTGAAGGAGGCCAGTAGGTGAAGTTGAGGATAGAAAGCATTCCAGGCATGGAGGATAGCTACTGAAAATTATTGGGACTCAGAGATGAAGCATTTTGTATGTAGAAGGAGGGGGCTAGGTTATGAAGGGCTTTGAATGCCAAGCAGAGCATTTTGTATTTGATCCCAGAGGCAATTGACAACCATTGGAGTTTATTAAATGTGGTGAGGGATTTAGGAAAATCACTTTGATGGCTCAATGGAAGATGGTTTGGAGTGGGGAGAGATTTGAGGCAGTCACATCTACCAGCAAACTATTACACTAGGGGAGAAGGCTACATATTTGAGGACCATTACAAGGGGGAAGTCAACAGCCTTATTGATAGATTGAAAATGGGGGAGTGAGAAACAGTGAGAAGTCAAAGATGGCACCAAAGTTGCAAGCTTGAGGAAATGGGAGGATGGTGTTGCCCTCTACAGCAATATGGAAGTTAGGACTGGATGGAAAGGGGGAAAGATCATAAGTTCAGTTCTGAACATGTTAACTTTAGCATGTTTATAGGATACCCAGTGTGAGATGTCTGATAGGCAGTTACAGATATGTATGTTCTTAGAGGTCAGCATAGATGTTATAAGACAACAGGCAGATTGGAGAATCATCATCTTAGAGATGGTAATTAAATCCATGAAAGCTGATGAGATTAGCAAATGAGCGCAGAGGAGAAGGTAAGAGGGTTCAGGCAGCCTATGGTTAGAGTGTGTGATCTGGATAACAATTCAGCCAAGGAGTCTGAGAAGGAGTGCTCTGATAGGAAGAGAACCAGGAGAGAATGGTGTCCAGAAAACCCAGAGAGAGGAGAAGGGCAAGGAGAGATGGTGATCAACAGTGTCAAAGGTTGTTGAGAGATCAAGAAGAATAAGGATCGAGAAGGGGCCATTAGATTTGGCTATTAAGAAACCATTGGCAGTTTCACTTGAATGATGAGGCTAGAAGTCAAATTGTGAGGGGTTAAGAAGATAGTGAAAGGAAAGGGGAGGCACTTATTATAGCTGGGCTTTTCAGAGTCTAGCAACAATGGGCAGGAGGGACATTGAACAATAGTAGGGAAAGAAGGATCAAGTTGAGGATTTTTGGAGGAGAGGCAAGACAGAGGCACGTTTGCAGGCAGTTGGTGAAAGAGCAAAGTGGAAGGAGGTAGAAGTTGCATTGTTCTGGTACAGATGGCTATTGCTCCTTTGGGGGACACACATGGCAACAGAAAGCAGGTACCTCTTGCTCTTCTTTTCCCCTGAGACTGGAGATCAGGTGGGGGCAGCAAAAGGTAGAAGTTTCATAGCCTGGGCCATGGTTGGGTTGGGACACGTGGAAGTCATCCATGAACCTTGCTGCCTTCCCACATGAGTAGCAGAAGGGGGGAGGGCTGGGGTCCTCTTCTCCTATATGTACGTATCTTCATTCATTTCTAGGGATTTCTCTATTTCTATACGCACATGTATGTCCACACAGGTATATGCAAATGTACATATTGTGTGTGTGGTAAATGTATGCATACAGGTGTTACAAAGAAAGTAGTGACTGTCATTGGTATGAGAGATCTCCTCAGCTGGTAATTACCTCATAGGCTCCTTCTCAACTCCCCCTTAACCATAGGTATTCTGTTCTTCCTGATCCACAGATAGTATTCCTTGGCTGAAAATAGAACAAATACCAGAGTATAGCTGTTCTGCCTTTCCTCTGTTGTCTTTTATCATGTTCCCTACCCAGATTAGTAGCTGCTCTCTCCCTTCTTTTCTTGTTCTTTGGACCCCAACACACACATGTATACACACATGTATCTACACACATGCATGCACATAGACACATATGCAAAAATACACATACATACACACATGCACATATATGGACACATTTATATACATGCACACATACTTTTTATTGTTCTTAAGACTCCTTAGGCTAGTGATCTGGACAGTTTTCTTCCAGGATGATGATTTTTCTTCTATTCACATGACCTTGTTTCTGCTTGCTGTGATCTCTACTTGGTTTTACCAAATCTCAGTTGGCTCATGCATTTCCTTTGTGTCTACATGGCTATTAGCATCATTTTGTTTTGGGTCGTTAGCACTGAATCTTTGAGCACCTCCCAGCCCTTCTGGGCCCAGTACAACCTTGGGCCTTGAAAGCCTTTTCTCTTCCTCTGAACATGTATGTTCAGTTCTCACCAGCTTGTTTTAAGTATTACAAGTTTAAGAAGTCTAACAGCACTTTGGGCTGGACTAAGGCCAATAACGCTTCTTGGAAGTTTGCCTTTGAACTGGTTCTTATCAGTTGAACTCTACTAGAAAAAAGAAGGGAGAGACTAAATTCTTTTCAAAAAAGTCCCATTTTGCACTGGATCCCCCTGGTTCTCTTCTCTTGTTTCCAATTATCCATCTAAATCCTATGGCAGTGTATTTTTACCTAGGCTATCTATACTCTTGAAACTGATTTTTTTTTACCAGCTGTTTGATGATTTGCATTTCATAGGTTTCATTGCTTAAATACCTAAGTGTTTCTTTGATGACTGCTTGGTGAAAACATTAAATAAATAAATACAAAGCATACCTGAGAGGAGTTTTAATTGTGTGAAAAAGCATAGGAAAAAAAAAACTTAGAAACGCAAGAATTTGTAAAGATCTCCTATCTTTGGGGAAAATAAAAAAAATCTAACATAAATAGAGTGATCTGAAGCTGTTTCCTTAAGGTAGATACATGGTCAGTCTTAACTTGAAATTTTAAACAAGTGAAATAACATATGACTTATAGCCCTAGAAACCCTAAAGACATTCTGGGAACAGTTTTTCATTAACCTTCATTTTTGTTGTATCTTTACGTCCTTCTTGGGTTCATTGACTACTGAGCATATTTCCAGTGAGCATCTTTTGGTACTTAGACCTTCTCAGACTGATTGAAAATAGCTAACATTTATTATACCCAGTTAGGAAATAACTAGAGAAGCAGCATGGATAGAGTGACAGCCTTAGAACCAGGAAGATCTGGGTTCAGTTTGCCCGCTATACACACACACACACACACACACACATACACACACCCTTGTACATGCACATACATACACACACATACACACTACACGCGCACATGTGCACACATACACTTGTACATGCACATGCACGCACAACTGGCTTTGGGATCCTAGGCAGATCGTTTCACCTCTTACTTGCCCAGAGTGGCAACTCTGAGTAGAAATTGCAGAGTGCCCAGCTGCACTAACAGTTTCCTCACCTACTGAAATCACTGGACCAATCACTGTCCTTACCTCTGGAATCATTACTTGATAACAATTTCAACTAAGGTGTCTACACTGCTTGGAAATTTACAAAGTACTTTACATACATTCTATCATTTAAACCTTATGGCACACCTGAGAAATAGATATTATTATCCCCATTCTACCAAAGAGAAAACTGTGAAATTAAGTCTCTCGAACAGGGTGACCTAGCTAGGAAGGAGCAGATGTGGGATTTGAACCTAAGACTCTGATCTGTCCCTCTGTCTGCTGTGACACAGTGACCCTCACTAGGTAGGACTTTGACAAAGAGCATTTTAAGTTTTTCTCCTCCACAGTCAGGCTTGCAAACTCAGAAACTTTGGGGAGCTGGGAGGATCCAAGGATGTCTTCAGGTCAAGTTGTTTCAGTCCTTCATCATTTATTAAATACTTGCAGTGTGCAGGGTTTATTACTTGGTGTCTGGGTTATAGAAATAAACACAAAACAAGCCCTGCTCCTAGGGAGTTTGCCATGTAAACATGCAGAGACAAGTTTAACTGTATGACCTTTGAGCCGTCTTCTGCCTCAGGGAGTCTGTGATTGTGGAAAACTGTTATTCAATCCAGAAGAACTATTGTAGGCAAAATACTTGGATGTGGTTTTCAAGAATATTTCCTCTAAGGATGGGAGCCTGGCTCACAGCATAGTACTGGACTGAAACAAACATCCAGGAAAGGCATTCCACTCTCTAGAAGTGGGTTGACATACACACTGAACAGGTTTAATTATGTGCTTAGTAATATGCCTTTAAATATACCACAGAGATTTCTAAACCAAATTCCAAATATAATTAAATTGTTTCCCAGGGATGGCAAATGCCCCAGGGGTACAATTCAGCACCTTAAATGCATGCAAATGAAAAATGGGATTCAGACCACCCAATTTAAACCTATATCCTCTGTGGATGTTGTGTTTGCACATCTGATTAACCTTTTGGGACACCTGGGCCGGCTGCCTGTTCAGTTAGCACTGGTTACATCAAAGACTATCAGATGAATCTAGCCTAGAAGCAATCTTTTGAGATCGTTAAAGTCATCCTTTTGCTTTCAGTAATGAGTGCATATATGTGTGAATATATGTTTATATGTGGGTGTATACATTTATGTGTGTGTGTGTGTGTTTATTTATCCTTCCTTTGTAATGAATTCGGTTTCAAAAGATGTTTGCCCCAGGAAGATATGACGCAGACTTTAAAAAACCATCATGACGTGTCTTTTCACTGAAGTCTTCCTCCTTAAGTTTCTTTCCTGAGCTCCAGGTTTTGGCCACTTCAGGCACTTGAGTTACATGAATTGGTATGTCCAGAAAGATTCATGATCTGGTGACAAACTTTCCAAACTTAGCTAGACTGAGACTAGAACACCAGGCACTGAGATGCCTAGCCTCTGTTGGAAGCTTTGCCAGCTCTTTGTGACATAGTTATTAGCCTTGTTGAGTCTTTAGTCCCACGACATAGGACTGGGGTCATAAGTAGGGGATACTCAAAGGAGCCTTGTGTCCCAAAACAATATTCCATTTTCTCCTTGGGAGATAGACTCAGGAATGGTGACTACCCCTTCAGTTGAGATCTTCACAAGGAGCCTGGAAGGCTACTTGCTGGCAATGTTCTAGTCCTTCTCAGATAGTCATTAGACAAGATGGTCTCTGAAGTCCTTTCCAACTTAGAAGAATAGTAGCCAGACTATTATTAATTAGGGTTATATTTTCATTTCTACTCACAAAGTTAATCATTTGTTCTAAAAATAGATGTTCTGCTTTAATTAATTATGAATGCCTAGGAGGAGATGAAAATATGTTTGCATATCAGAACATCTATAATTTCAGAGCAGGGACACAGACTGAGTGTGCAATTTCCATTAATGATACTACTAAATAGGGGTATGATTTTCTTTAAGTTAAAAAAAAAAAGTATGCCTCACAACCAAAATTCTATACAAATAGAATCCTGATTCATGAACTTTCTAATTATTCTTTCTTGCTTTTGACATTTTAAAATATTGTGTTGTTAGCTACAGCATACATGCTTCTTTGTCAATGATTGCCTCCACTTTGCTTTTCCTACTGTTGCCTCTTTTGTCTAGAAAAAGTCATTAATTACTCTGTCGTATGCATTTACTTCTCTGCCTTCTGTATGTTGGAAAGCTGAGTACATCCCCACATACAAATACAAAAATGGGTGGGACTTCCTGTACTCCTTTCTTTTTTTGATCTGGGCTTCCAAAATACTTTAATGATGGCATTTTTAGCAAGTAACAGCCCTTATTAAAATGTAAGCTCCTTGAAGCCAAGAACCATCTCACTTTTGTATCTATATCCCTAGAAGTTAACACAATGCTTGACACATATAATTGCTTAGTAAGTACTTTTTTTCATTTATTCATTCATTTGTTCATGTATTTATTCATTTATTTGTTCAAGTAGCCTAGTGTCTGGAGGATATTCCTTGGGTTGGCATGGCAAAATATATTTACATTTTTAAAAAATAATTTGCAAAACAGCAATTTTGTACTATATATTTAAATGCTTTTCTTTTTAAGTATACATTTCTTTGCCTAGTAAAAAATAAAATTTCACATGCACCAAAGTTCTTATTTTTTGTTGGTGTTTAACATTTTTCTTTATAAGCTGAAATTGTCTTTCTTTTTCTCCTTTTTTCTCTGATTCTATACATTGTCCTCAGGGCTAATTTGCTGACTTTTTCATTTTCCTAAGCACTAAATAATTTGCTGATTTGCGTGGTTTGGCGTGGAGAGGGGAGGGCACTCCCATATGCCCTTTCCTTCTATATGTGGTTTCCTAATCTCTTTCTCCCCTGGCCAGATCCATTCCTGGCCAACATTCTTTTACAGTTGCACAGTGTGTGAGCAGATGTTTTCACATTTCCAGCACTCCCCGCCTTTCTCTAAAGCACATTAATTCCCTTGACCTTTCTTTACTTCATATATGATGTGATCATAGGCTCATTGTAAAACGCAGGTCACATTGCTTCCCTTTTCTGTTAACTCTTCTCTTTATATGTCGTATTAATTATTCTTTCCATTAGACTTTATGGTCCACCTTCCTTTTCTGTTTTTGTTTTTTTGAATCCTCTAATCTCGGTCTCTATAAAGTTGTCTTTTAGGGAACTTCTTTTGATCCTTAAGGTCTTGCTCCCTCCTTACCCTCCTTCAAGGACCTCAGAGTAATTCCCGCCAGCTATCATGTTCCCCCCTGAGTCTTCTTCCCTATTGGGTCTGTACACCCCAATGATAAAAAAGAGATAGAGCCAGTGCAACAAAACGTGGGGCTCCTCACCAAAGATCCCTCGCCAAAGACAAACTCTTCCACTCTGTAGAATTTTCTCCCTTTCTTTTCTTTTATGTTCCTTTGCCTTTGTTATCATCTTCCCCCATATACACATTTTATAGCACTGTCATCAATTTTGTCTACTCTCATATTTTGTACATCTGTTAAACATTATGAGAGTCAATAAATAGACGTCTGTGGCAGGATGGTGTAGGTCAAAAACCACTGGATTTGGAGTCAGGAGAGACCTGTGTTCTAATCTCACCTCTGACACTGACTAGCTATGGGGCTAGTGACAATTCATTTAGTGTGAGCATCGCTTCCCTAGTCTGACTGTCCAGTAGGCACAATAATACTCTTTATACCTGCCTCCCTGGCTTATCATGGGGACCAAATGAGTGTGAGCTCTGGAAAACTTTGTGGGCCTCTTAGAATGCTATATGAGTACAGTGACTGTTATTATCAAGTCACTGCATCTCACCAAATGTTCATGGTAAACTTTTTAGGTCTGCCTGGGTAGGCCTGATTTTGGAGAATCTAAATTTTTGAAAAAATCACTGTGGTCGCTTCAGTTAGAGTTTATTTCTAAGTCAAGACTTACCCAAATGACTTTTCCATCTTCCCCTTTTGATGTGCTGGAGGAGTGCTCTTACCATTGCCAGACAGTCTGCTATTTGCTTCATGCTCTGGCACGAGTGTGCCTCGTCTCCTTCTCCATGCTCTTTTTACTAACCCCTAGACCAGAACTCTCCCCAAAACCTCAGCTGGCTCTACTTCCTTACATCAGCTTTTGTCTACTCGGTGGTCTCTTTGTAGTCATTACAGTTTCCCCTTTCCATCCTCATATTTTAGGAAAGTCCTTTGCCAGAGTTTCAGGGCGGCAGTCTTTGAGTTTCCCTAGAGGTTTGGGTTGGAAGTCCAACAGCCACCTCAGCACCAGCCCTTTCTAGAAGCTTGGTCAGGTTTCCCACCAGGTTCCAGTGTTCAGATCATTAATTTCCTCCTTTTTCCAAAAACTTGTCTTGAACTCCCTGCTCTTCTAATCCCTCTGCTGCTTTCTTGGCTTTTACAACAATTCTGAGCAGAAACTTCCATAATTTTTCATTTCCATGTTGACTTCCAATCCTGTGTTGACTCTTTAAAAATAGGCACACTAGTGTTGGACAAGGAATCTTTTTTCCAAGTCTTTCTGAAAATCCCAGCAAATGTCACTCACTGGCTCCCTCCTTGTCCACACGTGCCTTTGTTCCCCCCAAAGTATTCCATTCCATTCAGTTCTACAAGCATTCTCTGTGGCAGGCCCTGTGTGAACCACTGACCAGTAGCTCAGCATCAAATTGTTTTCTAACAAAAACTAAGTTAAGTTGAAGTGATCCCACTCAGTCATTGTTTCTACCACTTTGCCCAGTCTGGAAGGTGAGATTCACCAATTACAGATCTTCAAATTCCCTCAGGAATTAGTGGGAGTCACACTGAGCACTCTTCGAGGAATGGCATCAAGGAGGTTGACCATGAGGAGTACGGCATACATTTCAGCTACTTTATTCACTTTTACCCTCGAGTCCTTCAAATCATTGACTAGATACCTTCTGATTGTCATGCTGTACCTAGATTTAGTTATGGTTATGCATCTTAGGACACCACCATAACTGCAGAGTTAAAGCTGCTTGTTACCCAAAGGGACAGCTGGTGGATACCTTGATGTATTTCATATACATCAGCTTGCACAGAGGAGACAGAGGGAAAGGAAAGGAAAAAGATCATTTTATAGAGTGCCTCTTCCATGCCAGGCACTGTGCTATGCACTTTACAAATATTATCTCATTTGATCTTCACAACAAAATTTTACTGTTGAGAAAACTGAGGCAAAGAGAGGCTGAGTAGTTTGCCCAAAGTCTCATAGCTAATAAGTGCCTACAATGGCATTTGAACTCAGATTTTCTTGACTTCAGGCCCAGTGCTCTATCCACTGCACCACCTACAGACACCTAGCTGCTTCATCCAGGTGCCTGCTAGGCACGTAATAAATGTTCCTTGGATCTAATTAATTTGTTCCTAGCAGTGTAAGTAATAGCTGTAAGTCACTCCCCTTTGGTGTAACTGCTGGCAGCCTACCTTGCCTCACTTCCCTTCCTCTAGTCCAAGCTAGGCCTTTCTGAACCCTAGCCTGGAAACTTCAGCAGGCCTGCTGCTGCTTTTCCCTCCCTTGCCTCCAAGTACTTCCCCAGTCCATAGGTTGCTGCCATCTCCCACCTCGTTCTCACGTAAGGTTCCCTGGCCAAAGCTCTCCGTCTCTATGCTGTCAGTTACAGACTGGGCCTTCTGCGCAAGCCTGGCCTCCTCTGGCCTCTGCATATGCACACAGGTTCCCTTTCTAGCACTTCCTTGATCTTGTTGGGAAGGCTTTTCTTATGGATACCCAAAATCTCTCAAGCTGCTGCACAAAGTCCATTTCTTTTCATTGTATTTTGGTTCATATGGACCCCAGCTGTCCATCATTTTCTGTATAATAAGAAACTTCTCACAAAATCAGTAATAATATTACCCCAAAGCTTTTGTCCTGATTAAACAAATTAAATTATAAGATGAAGCTCTTAAAAAAAAGGCTGAAAAAATCAGTTAAAACAGGGCAGAAATTTTGGAAAATAAACCCTTCAAAGCTTTTAGTGTCTCATGTAAGAAGCAGGAGGCTGTGACCTTGTAGCTATAGGTGAGGCTGCATGAGGGAATGGAAAAACTCTTTTTCTCTGCCTAGAATGTAGCTTCAAGTTGGAGGTGGCTACTGATTTTCCTCCGCTATGATTTGGAAAAATATATTTCTGAGGGAGAAAATATCTGAGTAATTAGACTGAGGAGAAGCAGTCTTTTAGACTCAAGTTCTGAAATCTCTGACATTTTCCATTTCTGGCCCCGTGTAGCGTTTTTCTTCCACAAACTCTTTTGGTGGTCATGGGGCCCCTGAGATGGATAGCTGCTGGCATTATTTAGGTTTAAGGAAAATGAGTCATTGATAAGGGAAGGGAAGAAAATAGAGATTATGCCTGGGACTTGGTATCAGAACCCTGGAAATGCTTAGGTTTAGATTCACTCTTTAAACAATAGCACATAGGGGCAGCTAGGTGGCGCAGTGAATAGAGCACCAGTCCTACAGTCAGGAGGACCTGAGTTCAAATGCGGCCTCAGACACTTGATACTTACTAGCTATGTGACCTTGGGCAAGTCACTTAAACCCGATTGCCCTGCCTTCCCCCCTCCAAAAAAGACCAAAAAAAAAAAAAAAGATAGCACATAATGGGAAGAGACTCCAGAATTGTCCATTGTACCCTGGCCTCTTTCTCTGGATCATCTGTAGATCTCCTGAATCTCCTTCCGCTTACATAACATACTAGGAAGCAATGTGGTCTACTAATCCAAAGATCTGGACACGAGGTTCATTCAGCTCTGATGCTAGGGAAGCAGAAACCTCTATTTTGTCATGAGTAAAATGGGGAAAATAACCTGTGTCCTACCTACCTCAAAGGGTCACTTGGAGAAAAGTACATTGGGAACTTCAAGCATTAGAGAAATATGACATTGCTATTATCCTTCTTGCAATCCTCACAATGCAACTTCAGGAATGCTTATCACCCCGTTGATGACACAGTGATAACTTGTCTTTTCTCAGAAAGCCTTACAGCTTCCCACTTCATCACATTGCCTATTCATACCTGCTTTGGTTTTACTCTTTCTAATCAGTGAATCACAGAATCTTTAAGTTGGAAGGGACCTCAAAGGCCATCTAGTCATACTGGGACTGGCTAAGAATAGCCCTCTACCCAACCAGTCTGCACTGGCAGACCTTTAGTGATGGCCAAGGTTGCTCATCAACTGCATCTCCCCCTCCCAGGTAGCCCACTTTGGATCAGCCATAATTGTTAGGAAGCCACAGTCAACCTAAAGCTCTTACTCTGTAACTTCTACAAATGGCTCCTGGTTCTTCCTTCTGAGACCACACAGAATAAGTTCAGTTCCTCTGCTGAATGACAGCTTTTGAAATATTTGAAGACAATTCTCATGTGCCTCTAAATCTTCTCTTTTCAGGCTGTAGACCCCAGTTCCTTTGATTTATAGCCATGGAGAGAGTGCATATAGTCAGTAGCCAATGAGGGTATATGCAATCTGGACATGGAACACGCAGGTGTATTTAATGCATGAGACATTAGAATATAGGGTTTAAAGACTAGAGAAACTACAGTTTCTGTTCTTAAGAAATATATGGTCTCATTCTAATGTAGCTAATAACCTAGCATGATACTAATTACTGGCTAGTTATATTACTCCAATTACTTGTTTTTTGTTGAATGCAACATTCCTCTCTCACTTCTATACCTTTGCCACAGACTATCTCTAAGATCTGAAAAGTGCTTCCTCCTCACTTCTTCCTATTAGAATCCCTAGCTTCCTTCCCCAATCCCTCCAATTAGTATTGATTTCTTGTTCATCCAATTATAGTTACTTTTATGTGTATGTGTTGTATCCCTAACTAGAATGTGAGTATCTGGAGGGCCAGACCTCTTTTACTTTATGTCTTTGGATCCTCGGTGCTTAGTAATATGCCCTTGCACATTTTTTTTAACTTAAGGATCTGTGATTTCTTTAGTTTGGAAAGCTCTCAGTGTGGAACCTCCTTCCCCACACACAAACCACAGATCCTCTTCATTTCAGACTCAGTACTCATGTCTTATTTGAGTTACTTGGGGCATGTAGAGATTGAATGACTTACCCAAGGTCACATGGCTGCTAAGTGTCAAAGGTGGACTATGAACCAGGTCTTCCTGACTATCCTCTCTACCCCACTACTTGTGTATGTTGTACTCACTAAGTGCTTAAACCAAACTTTGTAACTAAGATGGAATTGTCTACTATTAAATATATAAAAGGCAGTTTTCATATGTTCACTCATGGAATCATAGATTTTCATAGCTCGAACAGGCCTCAAAGGTCATCAAATTTAGCCCCAATATATATAGGAGAAAACCGAAAGCTTGAGAGTTTAAGTGACTTGGCCGCCTTCACTTAGACTCATGTATGTATGTATTCCGTGACTTTGAAGCATCGAAGTTGATTGGAACAATGGCTAGAAGCCCCAACTTCCTTTTCTCTAGCTAATTTTCAGTCCCCAAATCCAGGATGTCATCAGACTATTAAATGCCAGTAACAGTCATAACAATAGTAAGACCAAGAACTGTAATAATAGCCAGATCTTGATGCTACACTACTCAGTATATCCTTCTGGGTCAGCGACGAATCAGTGATAACATCTTTTGTCAATTCCTGTGTCATTTTTCACCCGATTCTTCACCACTTTGACTCAGGTCTAAGAACAGTGTTTCAGTTGACTTGGAGTCATTTGCCTTGTTCAGTCAAAAATGTGACTGGAGTATAAATATGAATGCCCATGGATATTAAGTTACTAACAATGTAATCTGGAAGAATAACTGTGGAAATACATTGTCCTTCTTTTATTCATTCTATGCCAACCTAATTTTGATCCACATTGAATAAAAAATATATTTTATATTTAATTGAGAGACATTGTAAATGTGGATTTATTGACTCAAAGCATGTAAATATTGTTAACATTATCTTAATACATTTGGAGACTTTAAGAAATGTCTTTTTGAGCTGATATACTTTTTGTAATCATTATAGTTTACTGTGAAATACATTGGGTTTTTAAATACCAAATATAAAACTCTCAGGAGCTATACCCTAGGACCAGATCTTTAGATATGCCATAATACATTGTTCTCATTTCTGTGGAGCTCAACACTTCCACTCAAGGTGATCTGGGGCTACTTCCTCATCATCTATCAGCGAGCTAGTGCTTATGGGGGCAATGACTTCATTATTCATTGTGTGCTCTTGTAGGTAGAAATAAATTCCCTGTTTTTCTAAAGTTAATAGTAAGAATAGAAAGCCCTAGTATATAAAAACATTGAATGCATTTGAGGATTAATAAATTTTTGTACAAGAATAATAGAAGAAATGAGTGTGAGAGTGATTAAAAATTATAGACCTTGGCCTTGAAGAGACTCTAGTCTGTGTTCTTCAGCTAACACATCATTTCTTTATTTCCTGCTGACACCCCTGATAACTCTTTCACTGATAATTAACTTGAATGTTGAATATCCAACCTAAATTTTGATGGATAATTGGCTAATCAGGTAACCCCTTGGAAGCAGGTTTGAAAAAATATATATCATTAGCATAATAGCAACTGTAAATTGACTCTTACACCAGCCTAGTAAATGTCATATAGTAGAGTTGGGCTTATTGTTTTCAGATACATTTGTATTTTTTTTTCCCTTTTGGTACATAGATATTGATAAATGATGATGATGATGATGATGATGATGATGATATATATATATATAATATTCTATAAACTCTTTTTCCAACCTTCAAACAGGCAAGCAGAAATGCACATAAGAATTGACATATATTCAGTGACAAATTTTCCTATTAGGTTTACACATCCTAGTTCAACAGATTTATAAGCAAATTAATTCCTAAAACTGACTTTCTCCATTGCAAAGCCAGGATCATACTGGTGACTGCTTGAAAGACAGAATGGAAAATTCTGTTGGCCAGATTCTTATGGGGATAGGTACCATAATGGAGACTATCCATTGATATGTTTCCAAAGACCAAATTAGATGTATTCTGCAAAAGCATGAAATTTAAGAATGAAGAATACTCTAACTAATTAGTACTTTTTCCTGAATATGTTACCAAGTAGGAGTGGTATTGTGTTTAACACTTCGCCTCCAAAGATTGAAAGTTTGAAATTTGGAACACAAAATGAGCATTAAATCTGTTTTCTAAAATAATGTTATTCATCTGTTGAGCACTTTTTCTAGAAATAAAAAGGCAGATAGTAAGTTTAGAAATTCACAATGTTATCATGAAGCTAGAGATGAGATTTCTGCTAAGCACTTTCTCAGTAATATACTTGGAAATGGCGTAGATTTCAAATAGTGAGAATTGGGGGTAGAGAGGAGCTATTTTATTGTCTTTACATCTCAGACTTTGTTTTCATTGGTCATTCACTTCAGAAGATGGACACAGATGTACAAGTTTATCTTTCCAAAATGGAATGAATGATACTTTTAACTTTGAGATCTTTTCTCCATCAGTTTGGATACTTAGATGGATCTTTATTATTGATTTGACTATTCCCTTCACTGATACAGATCACAACTCCTCCACAAGTCCTCATCGTCTGTGAATTTTATCTTTATCATTCTGTAAATATCATACAGAGTGTCTACCAAATGGGAGGGAAGTCTTTGGTTTGTTCGTTTGTTTGTTTGTTTCCCTAATGTTATCTAGTTGAGACTGCAGCACTTAGCCTTCTCGTATGTTATGCATTATTCCTGCTACGTGATGATACCACCTTCTCTGTGTGTCCAAAGTGTATATGATGATGACTTTTACACCCCCCCCCTTCCATGCCTGTCATTATTGTTAAATTCTGTGGCCTATTTGTACCCATCAGGTATCTTTCCACTGTCCATTGAATCACCTGCCATTTGTGATTTTGGTTCTTCATACATGATTGTGTTCCATGCTTTACAGCCATAAAAAGGGAATAGGAGAATATCAAAGCTAAAACTGTGAGCTTTTAGAGAGTATAAGTATCATCTGATTCTTGCTAACAACTTTGTACCCCTTTTATCCCTGAAAAAGTGAAAGAGAATCAGCCAGATGACCAAGACTAAAAGCCATGTTGTGTTTGTGTCCGTTGCATGTGTTTTAATGTCCAAACAGTTTATTAGGAAGTGGCCAGCCTTCTGGTGATTGTGCCTCTCCTTCTCCATAGTAGTAAGCTACAGTTAACCAGGTCAGCTCATGGTTCATGAGGGTCTTTCACAAAGCCTGTCCTAAGAATCTTTCCATCCTGATATAGCATACTAGCCCTTGGGTTATACTGGCCTCACCTCCATGCTCCCATCAAGATGATGTATAGGAATCACACTTTAAAATGTGCATTTAATTTAAAAAGGGATCTTAAAAGATAAATTGCAAGCATGAAAACTTGGAGGGAAATTATTTGGTTTTCACATACTGAACAGTTCAAGTGGCGGATACAAACCAAATCGCTGCTCTCAGCAGAATTCTGCAGTCATTCTGGATGCCAAATGAATGCAGGATCCTTGGGGGTTCCAGGTTAATGGAGCCTGGAGAAATGCGGGGGGGTGGGGAGAGGGAATAAATACATGCCATTCCTAAGAATTGGGAAAATAAACCAGTGAGTAAACAGGAAAAAAGCATATTCATTTTCATAGCCTCTTGCCTGATCTGCCTAGGCAAGATTTTGTATAATCACCACTATTGAAATAAAGAATTTATGCTTCCCTCACCATATCCAAATCCTAGTTAGCTTTTATCCACTCTTCAGACCACCACCCCTTCTAGAAAGCTTTCCCTTACTACTCTCATCCCCACTGATATCTCTCATCCAAAATTATAACATGCATACATTATACTTGGTATTCTGATATGTACGTCATCTGCACAACTTATCTTCCTTAATGGTAGGAACCATGTCTCAAGCTTCTTTTCTATCCACCAGAGCAAATGACACAGGGGGATACTGAATACGTACTTGTTAATTAATCATACCACCATTAATTGATCCCAATCCATCTTTTCATTTGCCACCAGCTGATCTGCTTGATTTCACGTCAATCATCTTCTTTATTGTACCTCTCCTTGAGTACCCTCCAACACTCCCTCTCCCCTCCCTTTTGTGTAGTGACTTCCCACACTAGATTGTAAACTCCTTGAGGGCAGGATTGGCTTTCTTTTTCTTATTTGGATTCCCATCACTTAGCACAGTGCCTGGAACACATTAGGTGCTTAATAAATGTTTATTGTATTATATCATAGCAAATGAAGTAATATCATAATAAGAAAGGATCATTAAGAATTTATAGAATTTAGCCAGTTTATCAGTCACAAGTTGTCATCTAAGATTGTTGAATTTCTACAAAGAGGAGCTATTCAAATGTAAAGGGACTGTTCATTGGTATAAGAATTAAAACAATAATAGCAGGTAGCATTTATATTGTACCTACTGTGTGCCAGGCACTATGCCATACACTTTACAAATATCATCACCTTTGATCCTTACAACAACCCTGGGAGGTAGTTGCTGTCATTATCCCCATTTTCCAACTGAGTAAACTGAGGCAAACATAATTTTTTTTAATGGCTTGCCTAACGTCACACAGCTACTAAGTGTATGAGACCACATTTGAACTCAGGTCTTCCAGACTCCAGACTGAGAACTCCACCGACTACACCACCAGCTATCTCAGCATATTTGTTTATAAACATATACGTTTGTATTAATGCTTTTCTATTAATATTGTTCTCATTTCCCAGTAACTCCCCACCCTGACCCTGACCCCTCCCTTATAAGGAAATCAGACAGTTGATAAAATAAATCAACTCATGAGCTGGATCTGACGAAGTATGCTTCATTTTTCACCTATAATATGCCCCTTCTCTCTCCTAAATGAAAGTGATTAACGTATTCATTATATACCTTTTTCCTGGAAAGGAAGTTTCCCTTTGGGGTCCTCTACTCTTTTTGAAAACAATGCAGGCCCCAAATTTATTGGTGAAATTTCTTTTCTCTTGTAATTAGAATAGAATATTTAAAAATTTTTAAATGTATCATATGTGAACATCTGAGTCCAAATATTTGTCCTTCCTGATTATATTAATAATTGGAAGGTACTCATGTGCTAGAAGTTGTTTTTGTTGTTTTTTTCCTGACTATTTGAAATGGATAAGGATTTCAGGGTCAAATTTTCCATTGGTCTCCACTGAGCAAGCAGAAGCCACAGTGCTGATTATATAATTAGCTAATTATACCTCCAGTTTTTCTGCATATAAATATGAGATCCCAAATTATACCTGTGAGGGAGAAAGGCATTTTGTTCTGTCAGCTCCATCCACAATTGGCTGAAACGACATACAAAGTTTACAAAATTCATTTACCACTGACTTGTCTTTACAAAATTCCCCCAGCAGCAGAATTGTGCACAATTGAATAACATTTTGATGCCTATGAAATTGGGGAACAAGCCATCTGAAAAGTTTCTATTGAATATGTGAGAAATGTTACAGACTATACCTGCTTCTGGTCATTTTCACTGTTTATTCTTTGCCTTTTTCATCTCCAGTCCCGATACCTGGAACCCTCTCCTTCCTGATCTTCTCCTCTGGTTTTTGTGGTTTTCCTCAAGTCTCTCCCAAAGACCTGCTTTCGTAAGAAGCCTTTTCCTCTGCACTTGTCCTGTATGTGTGGCATTTGTACACTCTTATTTGTTATCTCCCACATTAGACTATGAGTTCCTCTGAGAACAAGGATTGACTTTTGCCATTTGTTGTATTCTCAGCAATCAGCACAATACCTAGCCTATAACAGGTACTTAATAAATCCTTGTTCACTTGACTTAACTCCAAGAATGTGGCTGTACTCTAAGACCCTAGTGAACACTGAAATAAAGAGGAAATTCATTGAATATGATATGATTCTTCTAATTCTCAAATTTAGGCTCTTTCCCCTTCCCCCAATCAACACTTTTTCTTCCAGAATCTACTTCTGGAGAAAAATAAGAGTACAATAATTCACATCTTTCCTTGCCTAATGTAATTTATTTGAGGCAATGTGAGGTATACTAAACAGAACATAAGACTTGGGGTCAGAAAGACTTGGGCTCAAATCTTACCTCTAATACTTCCCAATTGTGTGACTTTAGGTAAGTTACTTTATATCCTTAAGCCTTAGTTTTCCTCTGTATACAATGGGGATAAATGCCTGGGTTGTAAGCTTTCATAGAGATAATGGGCATCTAAAATAATCTATAATAATTAGTAAAAAATTAGCATTAAAATTAAAGTAAAGATTGCCATTGGAAGGGCTATCAACTAACAACTTTCATGAGGTGTTCAGTAGACAAGGTACTCAGGAAAAGAGTGTTTCTAAGCTGGAAATTGGGTGGTGGTATTGGTGGAGAGAAACCTAATATAAGAACAGAACTAGTAGCAATGGAAGAAAGCTGTAAAAGAGGATAGTTTAGGCTTTTCTATCAAGATAACAAAGGAGCAATTAGAGATGTCTGAAAATGCAATGCCCCAGATAAAGAGGTAGTTGATTATCTCTCCTTGAAGTCATCAGATAGAGACTGAAAATGATTACTGGGGAGTCTGTTAGTGTGTGGGTTGGAGTAGGTGCCAACTAAGGTCCTTTCTAGTTCACAAATTCAGTTATTGTGGGATTCTAAGAAGAAAGATATTCCCAGCACAACTTCTGTGGGGCTGAAGGTAATGGTAAAGCAGACACGGAGGTAAATCAGTCATTCAAGATACTAGAAAGGGGTTTTAAGTGGGCCCCAGTACAAGAGATTGAGTAGTAGCTGGAATGCTCAAGTGAAAAAATATTTGGTTAATATTAGAAGCAGATGCTTCATAATGATCTGCATCCATTATTGAACAGTTATTTGTTACACAGTTGGCATTTTGCTGATGCCAAAATATTGGTCTTCATGTGCAGTTAGCCTTCATATCCCAACATTTCCCATTTAAACTATATAACATCCTTGCTAACATTTCCCTTACCCAAAACCATATTTCATTTTGTGCTGAGATATGCTAGTTTTTAAATTTTTGAAAATTTAAAATCACATTCAATTGTTTTTAATACAGCAAACTATCTTACCAAGAGTGAAAATATGGAAAAAATGAAGACATAGTTAAATAAATTAATGGATTAATGGGAAGTTATGTTCAATTTATAACAATGAAAATACATCCTGCATATCAGATATTTACATTACGATTCATAACAGTAGCAAAATTACAGTTATGTAGTGGCAACGAAAATAATTTTATGGTTGTGGGTCACCACAATATGAGGAACTGTATTAAAGGGTCACAGCATTAGGAAGGTTGAGAACCACTGTTATAAAATCTTTCATTGCTATGCACATTGTTTTTTCTTAATTCTGATTTTGAGGTGACTAAAGATATTGACCATATACATATATATGTGGGGGGGGGGTTTGTTTTGAATTTTCTCCCCCACCCTGTCCTCCCCCCTCCACAAGATGGCATGCAATCTGATAGAGGCTCTACTTATACATTCCTATTAAGCGTTTTCACATTAGTCATGATATAAAGAAGAATTAGAACTAATGTAGAATATTTTTTAATTAGCAACAAGTAGTAGCAGAAACAAAGTAGTAGAAACAAGAAACAAAACAAAATTACAAAAGAAAAGAAGAGCAAATAGTATGCTTCCATCTGCATTCAGACTCCCAAGTTCTTTTTCTGGATGTGGATAGCATTTTCCATCATGAGTCTTTTGAAGTTGTCTTAGATCCTTGCATTGCTGAGAAGAACTCAGTCTATCACAGTCAGTCATCATACAATGTGCCTGTTACTATGTACTATGTTGTCCTGGTTCTGCTCATTTAACTCAACATCAGTCCATATGAGTCTTTCTAGGTTTTTCTGAAGCCCCCTGCTCATCCTTGCTTATAGTACTATGGTGTTCTATTACATTCATATCTACAGTTTGTTTAGCCATTCCCCAAATGAAGTACATCACCTCAATTTCCAATTATTTGCTGCCACAAGGAGAGCTGCTATAAATATTTTCGTACATATGTGTCCTTTTCACAATATTTACAATATCTTTGGGATACAGTCCTAGAAGTGGTATTGTTGTATAAAAGGGTATATTCATTTTTATAGCCCTTTGGGCATAATCTCCAGAATGGTTGGATCAGGTCACAACTCCACCAACAGTGCATTAGTGTTCCAATTTTCTCACATCTTCCCCAGTATTTATCATTTTCCTGTTTGTCATGTTACCCAGTCTGATAGGTGTAATATGGTACCTAAGAGTTGTTTTGATTTGCATTCCTCTAATCAATAGTGATTTAGAACATTTTTTTCCCTATGATTATAGATGGCTTTAATTTCTTCCTCTGAAAACTGCCTATTCATATCATTTCACCATTTCTCAATTGGGGGATAACTTGTATTCTTATAAATTCAACTCAGTTCTCTACATATTTTAGAAATGAGGCCTTTGTCAGAGACACTGACAGTAAAAAATTGTTTCCCAGATTTCTGTTTCCCTTCTGATATTGGTTGCATTGGCTTTGTTTGTGCAAAAGCTTTTCAATGTAATGTAATCAAAATAATCCATTTTGCATTTCATAATGTTCTCTATCTTGTTTAATCATAAATTCTTTCATTCTCCATTCATCTGATAGGTAAAGTTTTCCTTGCTCTTCCAGTTTGCTGATAGTATCAGTCTTTACATGTAAATCATGTACCAATTTTGACTTTATCTTAATATACGGTATAATATGTTGGTCTATGCATAGTTTTTGCCATATTATTTTCCAGTTTCCCCAGCAGTTTTTGTCAAAAAGTGAGTTCTTTTTCTAGAAGCTGGAGTCTTTGGATTTATGAAACAGTAGATTACTATAGTCACTGATTGTTGTATCTTGCAAACCTAACCTATTGCACAGATCCACCACTCTATTTCTTAGCCAGTACCAAGTAGTTTTGATGATTGCTGATTTTTAATACAATTTAAGTTCTGGTACAGCTAGGTCACCTTCCCTTGTATTTATTTTTATTAATTCCCTTGATATTCTGGAACTTTTGTTCTTCCAGATGAATTTTGTTATTGTTTTTTCTAGCTGTATAAAATAATTTTTGATAGTTTTATTGGTATGGCACTGAATAAATAATTTAATTTAGGTAGAATTGTCATTTTTATCATATTAGCTTGACCTACTATAATGGTAATTAATTTAAATTTGAAGACCCCTTTTTGATATGTCAAATGAGCAGGTACTTAGCCCTTAATAACTAAGGGCTAAGTACCTGTGAAAGAAACAGAAGATGTGAACTCTGTCTCCTGTTGCTGACATAACAGGAAGGGTTTGGCTGAAACAGGAAACCAGTGTGTGTGTGTGTGTGTGTGTGTGTGTGTGTGTGTGTGTGTGTGTATGTAAGAAGAACCTGAGAGTGAGGCGGTCAGAGTCAAAAATTGTTACTCCATATCCTTCGCAAAGTATCTGCACATGACCCTGAGGACTTCTTGTGAGTCTTTTAGTATTTTGTTGGTGCCAATGTGTCAGCCCCTCCACTTATGCCATCACCATCCCACTGTCTCATTCTTCTCCAATTTTCCCAAATAATCTATAAAGTATTGGAATTAATTGTTCTTTAAATGTTTGATAGAATTAGCTTATAAATCCATCTGGCCCTGGAGATTTTTTCATAGAGAGTTCATTGATGGCTTGTTCAATTTCTTTTTTCTGAAATGGGGCTATAGATAAGATGTTTATTTCCTCTTCCATTAATCTAGGCAATTTATATTTTTGTAATATTTGTCCATTTCACTAAGATTGTCAAATGTATTCACACACAGTTGGGTATAATCCTAATTATTGTTTTGATCTCCTCTTCATTGGTGGTGAAATCACTGTCTTCATTTTTGCTGCTGGCAATTTAGTTTTCTTCTTTCTTTTGTTTAATCAAATTAACCAAAGCTTTATCTATTTTGTTGCAGTTTTCATAAAACTAGTGCTTAGTTATTTATTAGTTCAATTGTTTTCTTAATTTCAATATTATTAATCTCTCCTTTGGTTTTCAGAATTTCTAATTTGGTATTTAATTGAAAATTTTTAATTTGTTATTTTCCAGCTTTTTTTAGTTGCATGCCCAATTCATTGATCTCTTCTTCCTCTGTTTTATTCTTGTAAGCATTTAGAGATATAAAACTTCCCATAAGAACTGCTTTTGCTATGTCTCATAAGTTTTGGAATGCTGTCTCATGTTGACATTCTCTTGGATCAAGTTATTGGTTGTTTCTATGATTTGGGTTTTTTTTTTTTTACCATTAATTCTTTAGGATTAGATTATTCAATTTCCAATTAATTTTTGGTCTGTCTTTCCATGGACCATTAGTACATGTAATTTTTATTGCATCATGATATGAAAAGAATGTATTTAATATTGCTGCCTTTCTGCATTGGATTGCCCTAATACATGGTCAATTTTTGTGTAGGTGCCATGTACCACTGAAAAAAAGGTATATTTGTTTCTATCTCTATTTAATTTTCTCCACAGGTCAACCATATCTAATTTTTCTAAAATTCTATTCATCTCCTTAACTTCTTTCTTGTTTATTTTGTGATTAGATTTATCTAATTCTATCTGGTTGAGGTCCCCCACTAGTATAGTTTTGTTTTCTATTTCTTCCTGCAACTCCTGTAACTTCTCCTCTTTTTAGTAGGATATGGTTTCCTTCCGTAACTCTTTTAATTAGATCTATTTTTGCTTTTGTTTTGTCTGAAATCAGAATTGTTACCCCTGCTTTTTTACTTCAGCTGAAGCATAATAGGTTCTACTCCAGCCTTTTACCTTTACTCTGTGTGTTTCCCCCTGCTTCAAATGTGTTTCTTGTAAATAACATATTGTAGAATTATGGTTCTTAATCCACTCTGCTATCTGCTTCTGTTTTATGGGAGATTTCATCCCATTCTCATGCACGGTTATGATTAGTTGGTCATCTGTTTTAAGGTCTATGTTGCCCACCAAGAAATTTCATTTTTTAAATGACAGGAGAGATATGACCATTTCACCAAAGAAATCTAGATCATAATTGAATAATATTGTATTACTGTTCTCCTTCTAAAGATGGTTCTGTACTTTGGTATATAACATTTGTTCCTCTTAGAATTAATTTAATTAGAAAGGAAGCATCCTTCCAATAAGTATATACAGGCACATATTGAACTGAGATACATAATAATCACAAATGATGTCAGAGAAAACTTCTAAACAATTAGAGCTATCCCCAAAGTGCCTTGAGATGTGGTGGTTTAAGGTCTTGAAGTGAAGCCTAAGTGATCCCTTGTTGGGATTTCTAGACAGAAGACTCTTGTTCAGCTATGAATTGAGCTAGGTACCCACTGGGGTCCTTAACAGGTCTCCGATTATATAAAGAATCTTCCTTAAGGAGCTTATTTGTGTATATATTTATCAGTTAAGATCAGAATGACCTTTGAGATATTTCTTTTTAAGTCCATCAGAGAATAAAATGGGGCAGCTGATAAATCTTAAGGACAAGAAAAACATTTTTCTTAATGTTGGTGGCAAAAATTTTATCTAAAAAGGGTTAAAGCCCACTCATTGGAGTGGACATCACCACATGATGGAGAGAAAGAATTGTTATTCCTCCTTTATATTACTTCTCTTTTCTCTGGCCAGGAAAAAAGATCTTCTGACTAGAAAGGATAAAGCAAGAATATTTAACAGCAATTTGAAAGCCAGAAGTAGAAGGATAATAGGAAAGTCATGGTTACCCTCAGTGGGTTCAAATCAAAAAGATCAAGATACTGAAAGAAATGACAGGTATGATTCCCAAGCTACTGAGTATGTATTTTGAAAGCTTTTGGAGAATGAATGGAAAAGGTGCCACCCAACCAAAGAGTAAAAGTCCTTGTTTTTAAACTAAAGGAAGGGAATGGTATCTGAACATTTTAGCTCAGTGAGCTTGGCTTCTAAAACATGTTAAAAAAGAGAGAGCTTGTGAACATTTACATAAGCAGTAGCAAGGTGACTCAGAGGATAAAGAGCTGGATCTGGGGTCTGGAAGATCCGAGTTCAAATCCCACCTAGATATTTACTAGCTGTGTGATCCCCCAGCAAGTCACTTAACATCTGTTTGCCTTAATCCACTAGAAGAGGAACTGATTTGCCAAGAAAATCCCCTAACAGTGTGCTATGGTCCACAGGACCACAAAGATTTGGACATGATTGAATGTATTTCTTAGGGGCAGCTAGGTGACACAGTCGAGCACCGGCCCTGGAGTCAGGAGTACCTGAGTTCAAATCCGGCCTCAGACACTTAACACTTACTAGCCATGTGGCCTTGAGCAAGTCACTTAACCCCAACTGCCCTGCCCTCCCCCCTCCAAAAAGAAAAAAAAAAATAGAAAAAATGCTGCCAGAAGCAGATTCAAATCTAGGTCTTTTGATGTAAAATACATTGCTTTTACTATTGCACCATCCTGCCTCCTTTACTGTTTTGAGTTGCAGACTCATTACTTAGTGACTTCTCTTAGATCATCTTGTGGGCTTAGTCTGGTCTCCATTTTCTAATTTGATTTTATGCAAGCTCTCTTAATAAGGCCAGTTCTTCTAGCTCATGGACTTTTAGACTTCATGATTCTGATTGTATGCTGGTGTTAGTTATATGTGCAGCCTTCCTATGCTTGTTAAAGCTATGATTTTAACTTCCATTTTGAAAAAATCTAAAAACTTTCAAACATGGTGGTTTAGCAATAATTATGATGTCACAAATTTAGCAAACCATTTTCTCTGCAGGGAGAAAAGTTATAAATTAGAATTAGTGGATGGTCTCCTATCAATCACTGTTGTTTGTCTGTTTCCTAACTTCTAGATCCAGCCTCTCTGATTCCCTAAGTTTCTCTCAGGCTTCTCTCTCACAAATGTACTTGCTTAGTCTTTCTCTCAGGTCCTTTCCTCACATGCATATTTTCCCGCCCTTTTCCACAATGTACCATGGCTCTGTGGGGAGGCCCCGCCCCCTAAGCCAAGCTTTTCTTCTCTCTGTATACACTTGGTTCATTTTCATTGGCTAGTGTGGGGAGGCTCCTCCCCCACTGGAAAAAAAAAAACCACACTTGTCTTTCCCTTTCCCACAATCCACCACGAGGTGCTAGTGCCTCGGTAGCCATTTTTCCTCGAGGCATCTGTGGAAGAAGTTGGTGGGCAGGCTAGTCCAGGTGGAAAGAAGAGCAACCATAATCCAAAGACCTTCTCATTGTCTCATTTTCTCCTTAGGTATCGTAAGTCAGAACCTGCTATGCCTCTCAGCTGCCTTGTCCCATTTGGTGAATCCTTTCTCCTGGTCCAACTCCTGTTTGAGACGCTGCTCCCCCTCCTCCCCCCCCCCATTCCAAACCTCATGGTTCCTGTTCACTTCATCACATCCTAGTTTCACCTCACTCCTACCCATCTCATGGTACTCCCACCTACCCTTCTATACCCTTCCCCCTTTTCTCTGTCCTCTCTTCCCCACTCCTCTATTCTCCCTTATCCTTCCCTTCACCCCAAAGGCAGTTGATGGTTCAAGCACAGAGTCTTGAGACTCACTAGCTGTGGGACCCTGGGCAGGTCACTTACCCACTGCCTGCCTCAGATTCCTCAGCTGCATAAGGAGGCTAAATAATAGCATTGTTGTGGGGATCAAGTGAAATAATGTTTGTAAAAGTGATTGGCACAGTGCTTGGCATGTAGTAGGCCCTTAATGCATGTTTATTCCCCTTCCCCCTCCTCTACCCTCATTTGTTCCTCTCTCTGCCCTCCCCAGCCCCTCACCCTCACCACTCTCCTCACTTGACCCCTTCTCTGTCACTTTCTTCCTCTATCTTCCCCTTGTCCCTTCTTTCTTCTTTTTCTTCCCTTTCTTCTTTCCACGCTACCTCGTTCTGCCCTCATTTCTGCTGGGCTTACTTCATCCTACTCACAACTCATCCTTCCCTACCTCTAACCTACTTATGCCCCTCCCCCTTCATGGCCTTCTGTTGCCCCCAGCTCAAGTTGCTCTGTATCCCAGACACTCCATGCCATTCTATTTCATGACCTTTTGTTGCTCCCAACACATCCTGCCTCATAACTGCCTCATGCCCCTCCCTTTCTTGACCTTCTGCTGCTCCCAGTCATGTGACTCCATTATTACCTTTCCCCCTCTAGCCAGCAGCAGCCTCATAGCTCCTGCTTTATTTCATTGACCTCCTGGAGCTTTGTACCTAGAAATGTTTTATAGCTAGCTTTGTAAAATTGTGTGCAAGACTCTGCATTATTAACATTTGCAGGACACTCTTTTAAATTCATTCTGTATTGTTAACATTTTCTTAATTATTTTCCAAAGTCTAGATAATCGATAAAACTTTAAGCATCACTTGGAAGCCAATAAGAGATAGCTCCATGACAACACCACAGTGCTTACTGGCCACGTTGGCCACACTCCCACTGTTCCTAGTTCATTCTGCACCTTATCCATCAAGTACTCTAGCCACCTTTTCCCTCTAATTCCAAGGCCTCCTTCTTGCCAGGTTCAGCCAGCCAGGCCTGAAAAACCATGAAGCTGACTGACATCGTTATGCAGAGCTTCCGCGTAGCCAAGATTTTCAGAGAGAACACAGACGAAATCAACAGTTTTGACTTCAGTCCAAATGGCGAGATGCTTATCTCAAGCAGCAGTGATGATGTCATCATCATGTACGACTGTCAGCAGGGCAGACCAAAGAGAATACTGTACAGTAAGAAATATGGCGTAGACATAATCAGATACACACGATCACCGAACACTGTAGTATACAGCTGTAACAAAATAGATAAAACAATCAGATACCTGTCCTTGCCTGAAAACAAATACATTAGATACTTCCCAGGGCACACCGAGCGTGTGGTAACCTTGTCTGTGTCACCAGTAAATGATACCTTTCTCTCTGGGTCTACAGATAAAACTGTCCGACTCTGGGATCTTCGATCTCCTAACTGTCAGGGCTTAATGCGTCTCCAGGGAAAGCCAGTCTGTTCTTTTGACCCAGAAGGGATAATTTTTGCCACTGGGGTCAATTCTGAAATGGTTAAACTTTATGATCTCCGCTCTTTTGATAAGGGGCCATTTTCAACCTTTAGAATGCACCGTGAAAGGGCCTGTGAGTGGACAGACTTAAAGTTCAGCAAGGATGGCAAACTCATCCTCTTAAGTACTAATGGCAAATTGATCCGCTTGCTTGATGCCTTTCATGGAATAGTGACCCAGACATTTACAGGGTATAGCAATAGCCAGGGTCTTGCACTGGAGGCTTCCTTCACTCCAGACTCTCAGTTTATTATGATTGGATCTGAAGATGGTAAGGTCCATGTCTGGAATGGAGAAACTGGAGTTAAAGTGGCTGTGTTGGCTGGGAAGTATACCAGTCCTATAACCTGCTTACAGTTTAATCCTAAATTCATGACCTTTGCCAGTGCATGTTCTAACATGGCATTCTGGCTGCCTGTTCTTGATGACTAATCCCTCCACTGGTCAACAGTGTCTGCACATTGAAGGGCAGGCAGTATGAGGATGAAGGCAGTGAGTGTGGGCATTATTTTGATGACCTCAGACATCTATCCCCCCCCAGTCCTTTTTCATGAACATCACTCTACAGCCTTTGGATTTTTTTTCCTGCCTGCCTTCAAAAGAAGTCTTAGTTCTGCAGACCTGAAATCCAAACCCAGTTTTTCTAGTTATGTATTATATCCTTGACATTGTCTCTCTTTGTTTTATTTCATGTTGGGGAACCAGTAAAATGTTAATCCCCACACACATGCACACACCAAACGCACACACTAAACTAGCAAATGGATTTTTGAGAACGATGCTGTATAACATTGGTGTGCTTTGGTAGGAGAGACTGTGTTTTTAAAAGACCTGAAAGATACCTAGAAATCGCACAGTCCAGCCTTTCTCTTTTAAAGAGACCTGTCTTTTCCCCCAGACCGTACCCAAGGTAAGGACATCTACTACTGAGCACTGAATCCCCCACCTTGGGATGAGGTTAGCACAGTTTTACAATCCAGCCCAGGCAGTGTAGCCACCATTAAAGAGAGAGGAAGAAGAAAGTTATGGATGGAGGCATTTTTTTAAAGGCACAAATACTAACAATGTCAAGAGGTAGAAAGCTCATTAAAAACCTAGAGCCCAAACAAGAATTCAAACTAAAATTATAAAATTATTTTTAAAAAAACCGGATGAACAGTACACCATCAAAGAAAAAATGAAACAGCACATGATACAAAAATCTACCAGGGACCCATAGAACCCAAAGAGCCTGAACAACAGCAAGAGATTCCCGAATGGTTCAAAAAAGGGAGGGGATCCATAAGACTTTAGAGATGATTCGATAGCAGAGTTTATGGCTCTTGATATAAAAATTTGCTTAACAGACAAAATGCCATCATTCATGGAAAGCTTCTCCAAAGACATGAAACATAAACAGGTTTGGCTTATAGAAATACTGTAGGGGAAAACAACTGCGAAGGAAAAACATTAAGAGCAAATAAGTTAATACAAGCTTTAGACATACTAAAGCCATTGACCTTGACCAGAGACAATGTAAAGATCAAAGACTCTCAGAATAACATGGAAGATCACACAACCTGATCACCTTAGTGTAGGAAATAGTGTGAGAAAGCTTCCCAGAATTCTTTAACACTGAAAACAAACATCAAAAGAACTCACAGGTCACTTCAAGAGAACAAAATCCCTGTTTTCAAGCTCAAAGCTTACAGTGTTTAAGAATGACTAGTCCAGCTACTAACAACAAATGCTACATATAGCCAGAGAAAAGAACTTTGAGCAAAAGACTTATTCACACACACAGGAAACCACAGAAGACAGTGACGTAATTTGTTGTTGTTGTTTTTTTCCCTCTGAAAAGCATCTCAAGCAGTAATCGAAAATGTTAGGCCCTACATACCTGATGGTAACCATCAACAAAAAGATAAACACCTTCCACAAAAGAGAGACATCGGAGGTATCCCTGCCTCCTTCCAAAACAAAACAAAGCCTAGTATAGAATATTGATTACTGAAATGAATTAGCCCACCTTTAGCATTTATTTTATTAAAAAGATAAAGACTGACCTATAGGGTAAAACAGCAACAAGAACAAAGAGGAATCATCAAGAGATTTAGAAAGCCTACAAGGAGATAAACATATAAGAAATAGAAGTAGCAGTGGAGGAGCAGAACTAGCCAACGGACTAACCCCCACTACAGGTGAATCATATTTTATGGGACAGAATTGTGTGGGAGGAGGGTAGTGAGGGTAGAGACAAATGCGTCGTATGTGTTTATCAAGTCCATGAGTAAATAGGAGAAAGATAATGATTCCTACAGTCTCTCAGCAAGAAGAACTGTAGGAGAATGAGAGCAGGATCAAAGTGGGGAAGTGAAAGAATGGGTCTGAACCCTGCGAGGGGACCCACTAGAAGACACTCCCATGGAGAAAGAAGTATATGCCTATGATGGAAATTGGGGACCTTCTGATATGTTTAATTTGGGGAGATTTAGTGCATTATGAGAGACTATAATGCTCCGTGAATGACATCCTGGCCTAGTAAATTCAATGTGCTAACCCCTGGTGGCATCTGGCACCCATAAGGGTATGGAAGAACGTGAACACAGGCAAGAGAAGGCACAGATCAATGGAGAGGCCAGGGAGCATAACTGGATCAGACAATTTGGGATATGGGGTAATTTCTACCATGGGACAGTATTGGGCATTATATCCATGTTATTTTTCTCATGAACTGATAGCTCTAAGATTGAAGTATAACCAAAAAAAGCAACAGTTGTTCAAGCTCTATAAAAGGTATTAACATAGGAATTAGTTAGAAAAAATGAGCTCAAACCAAGGACTTAAGAAGCTTTGACTAGATCAAGAACCCAAAGATGAAAGGAGAGATTTCAATTTCAGAACAGATAGGAAGGTAAGATGATTATTGAAGGGGACAAAGCAAGGAAAAACTTAGAAAGCAGTGCAGAAAAAAGGAAAAGGGGGAAATTTTGTGCTAACTTAATTAGAAGATAAAGAAAAGGGGAAGGAATAGACAAATTATTGAATTTTAATTTTGGTAAAACCTAAAAACTTAGGGGAAGATTTGACAAATGAAAGAGAAAGGAAGGACAGAGAGGCCTGAGGGGGATAAGGTTGCATCAAAGTAGTTTAATACTAATCATAGGTATTTACTTAAAGTATTTACTTAAAAGAAGAATAGGGACTAACAATTTTTTTAAAAATCTAGACAGAAATAGAGGGAAATACAAAGCTAACTCTCAGGTTAGAGGTGAATGGACTAAAGCAGAGGGGTCAGACTCAAATCGAAACAGCGCCATTAATTGGTACATAAGGATGTCTGTGGGCTACATATTGATTTCAATTTAAAATGCCATAGTATCTATGGGGTTTTTTTGTATTTGTTTTTAAGTATTCCGCAATTACTTTTTAATATGGTTTGGGCCCACTCAGTAGCATTGTGGGTCTGTGGGCCCATGTTTTTTACACCTTTGGAGTAAAGAATGCGCTACATCATCCTGCCTTTCTTTAAAAAAAAATTACAATTTGATACTGAAAAGACTACATTTTCTTCAGTGATGAGCCTATTCTGCCACTAGATGTATAGTGTATTACCAGGACCATGAGCAAAAACTTTTTCAGATTGGTAGTATCGGACAGAGATTGCAGTCTGCAGGCATAGCCTTTGAAGGATCCAGCATGGTGCAGTGAATGATTTGAGCTAAGTTGAAAGACCTGAGTTCGAATTCCAACTCTGTAGCTTAGTAAGTCCATAAGCTTAAGGAAATCATTTGATCTCTTCAATTAATACCTGTTACAGAGCTTCTCTGTTAAATGAAGAGTTTTGAGTTTGTGATTTTTAAGTAATTTGAGAAATCATTAATGAAAAGTTTCCAAGATAAGGGCCATTCCCCAGAGAGCCCCTGTGGGAAGACCTAAGTTCACACGTATTGTTTTCTCCCTGTGTGACCTTAGGCAAGTCAATTCACTTCTTTCATCTGTAAAATGGGGGGGTCCTGGACTAAATGGCTTCCATCTCGCTTCTAGCTCTCTGACCACCAACCTTTGAGAACTTTTCCATTTGCCTTCTAAATATATTATCCTACTTCACATACTTATTTTTAGAAAAAATAGCAAAAGACCCAAAAAATATTAAACTATCAAAATGTCTACTCTGGCAAACCTTTTCTTCCTACTTAAATGGGTAAAAGTGGAGAACTAGTTCTAGCCAAGAAAACTCAGTTGCTATAAATTTTAGACACAACCCAGCAGAATAGCTTTGTAGACAGTCATGGATGGGAAATTTGGGACAGGGCTGCTTCCAGCCCCTTTTGACTGCAAAAACCAGATGTTCCCAGTGCTACCATCAGATTTCTCATAAATAGTGTAATTGAACAATACTAAACTCAGGTAGATTTTTGGTGTTTTTTTTTTTAATTTTTAGCGTATTTTTCCTCTAGACAAGGTTTGCATCATTTGTAACTTTAAAATAGAACGCTGGGCAATTAATATTACATTTAGAGAGCTATTAAGTGGAATAGTAGAATAAGACGTCCTATATTAGCACCCATGGTTTCCCATCTATGAGTACCTTTAACCAAAGGACAGGAATTCTTCTTACAAGAGTCTTCATTTGGCAACAGGAGTGTGACAAAATGTAGGCAGGTTTCCTGAATTTTTTTTCTAGAATAGACAGGAAAGATCTCTATTAGTGGGTTAGGTTTTTTTTTTGTTGTTGTTTTGTTTTGTAGCTTGGACTTCATCAAAAGAATGTTGAGTCACTTTCATTTGATCATGAAATGCCTCTATTTGTCTACTTTTCCACCTCTCTTCACTCTCATGTGGGATGGGCATTTGGGATTTTATTTAAAAGTCAGTGACTAAAGGCTGGATCTTACTAGACATTTCTTTTTTTTTTTTGCCTTTTTTTTGGAGGGCAATTGGGGTTAAGTGACTTTCCCAAAGTCACACGGCTAGTTAGTGTGTCAAGCATCTGAGGCCAGATTTTAACTCGGGTCCTCCTGATTCCAGGGCTGGTGCTCTACTCACTGTGCCACCTAGCCACCCCCTAGACATTTCTTCTAATGGTTCTAGTCTCTGTTATTTTGCTCAATAACTGAAGTTTTGGTTGTGTGGTGTGATAAGGTAAGTAAACCCACAAAAACAAGAGTTTACCTTGTATGGTGAATATGAGAGCTGAAGATAATGGTAGTGCTCATTAAATGCAGGTTTTTATAGCCTATGGTCCACTGGATCCTTGGGCAGATTTCAGGGGTTCTGTGAACTTGAAGGAGAAAATGTTATATCTTTATTTTCACTAATATCTAACTTTATTTAGCATTTCCTGCAGTTCTTTGAAAACTTTATTCTGGGAAGAGATCTATTGATTTCCCCAGACGACCAAAAAAGACCTGTGACAGAAAAGAGTTTCAGTGTTTAGAACCTCTGATCTAATACAATCTAACTTTTTTTTTAGATGAGAAATTGCATCCAAGAAAGGTTAAGTGCCTTGCCCAGTGTTCTCAGAGCCAGTCGGTGGCAGAGCAAGTATCTGCCTACCATTTACAATGACTTCTGCTACCACAGTTTGCCTATCATCAAGGGTCACAGAAACAACAGACAGTGACAAAATGACACCTGTTGGCATGCATTTGCCATAAAGAAAGACAGTCTGTTTGTAAGGACTTTAAAACAATAAAAATATGCTGCTTTTTCTAATACAAAAATTAATATATTGATTTAATCAAAATATCAACACTTTCATTTGGGTTTCAGATATAGATCTCCTGGGAAAAGACAAATGAGGAAAAAGTAGAATAATTAAGATAGTGACATCCTTAACAATGGTAAGTAACTACATCTAATTTCCAGTGTGCAACTCAGTAATAAATTATAGTATTTGTTAGTTATTCCTATCTCAGTGCATTTGTCATATTCAAAGTATGATTTAGAAGATGAAAAACAAAGCAAAATTCCTCAGATAGAAATATGATTAGACTGTTGTCTACTACACTTTACCCCAACCTCTCATTATTTATAGAATACTGTGGGGTCTCTCTCTGCAAACATTATTGATCTCTCATTAGGGAGCGCTAGAGTATGATTCATGATGTGAGTCACAGATTCCCAAAATAGCAGAGAGTATAACCTCCACTCCTATCACTAATTTATCAGGTGTCACTGTAGAAAGTCGTCAGCAGAGAACAGTTGTTATAAGCTATAGAACTCAGAAATAATTTTTTAATCACTAAAAATGTGTTAATTTTGTGTGTGTGCATGTGTATAGACTTTATTAATGCCCAGTTGGACAAAGTTAAAGTTGGATCAGTCTAGACACATTTTTTTAAAGCCCAGAAAAGTTGATTGTCATTTCTTAGTAATGCTTGCTTGGCAATATTATAAAAATCCTTAAACACGGTCTAGCATTTCTAAAGCACCTGATGTGTGTGTAAGCCCAATGCTGGGCATTGGGAAAGGTACAAAGGTGAGAGACTTGTAGTTCCTGCTCTCCCAGAATTTATAGACAGGTAATTTTCATGCTCCAGTAAAAATGTGATCTCATCAAAGCGTATTCATTCCCTTCACCAGTACAAAAGACATAGAACCCATCTACATGTGCTTATTCTATGAGGTTTTTCTCCATATCCTTCACAAAGTATCTGCACATGACCCTGAGGACTTCTTGTGAGTCTTTTAGTATTTTGTCGGTGCCAATGTGTCAGCCCCTCCACTCATGCCATGACCATCCCACTGTCTTTTCTTGTCACGCATGTTTTTTAATGTCTTTTCCATCAGTTCTTGTAGGCAGATCATCGATGGTCCTGTGCTGTAGCCTGCTTCTCCATACCATGGCTCTCTCCATTACCTTTTCAGTCACCTGTGATCAGAATCCTTTATACTTCATGGATATCCACAGTACACAGCCATTCAGCTTCAGAGAGAACGTTGCAGTTGAAAAGGGACCATTTTATTGTGGAGTATCTTGAGATCACTTAATGTACTTCCCAGTTTCCGACATACATTGTACCTGTACTCTTCTTCCTCATTTTCACCTCTAGGCCTAGATCTTTGTGAACATTCAGGGCTTGTCTAAGATATATGTAGGCATTAACTCTCTGCTCATACTATCTAATTACTGTAATCTGGGTAATATGTACTCTCCTCACTCTGCTATTTGTACTTCTTGTTGATGGGGCACTCTCTCCACTTGATAACCATTCACAATCCATGCATGCCTTAGAATCCTGTGTGAGTTGTCCATTACCTGCCAATCTGCTTGGGGCCTTTCTCTTAACCTCTTGACACTGCTTCCATGACATTGGAATGTATGGGCTGTCCCTCATAATCCCTTCTTTATACACTGGATATGTTCTGTTTCCTATGAGTATGCTCATCTTGTAACGTTCTTTAATCTCCTAGTAGACAATGTAGTATTCTGAGGCTTGGTTTTATTTCTATTTCTTCATATGGTGTATCAGATACAGAGAACTGAGAGTTCAAATGTGGTACCTCCCCTGCCACTGACAGTACAAACAAGGTCATGTAATAATACAAGTCTGTTTCATTTCACGTCTTTGTCATACCTCCCTCACTCTCATATACATGTTGCTGGGCCAAGCTACCCTGCTTGATTCTTATCTGTAATTTCTTTTTGTTTTGTGAGACAATCCTGTTCATACTTTTCTGTCTTTCTGTGTGTTTTCTCTCTTCAGAGAAATTGTGTGTTTGGACACAAATGGCATTTCCCAATGAAACACCTGAACATCCCCATACAAAACTTGTTACCTGAGGGAGACTAAAGGCTGTGATGCCAGAAACAATAATAAAGAAGGAAAGCCATTGAGCCATTTTTAAAATGCAAGAACAAGACGGTTAGGCAATCAGAACAGATCCAAAAGCTAAATTGTGACATCTTAGAAGTGAAAAGCAAGCTATAAGCAGTAGGTGTTTGTAATTTGATATGTTTTTTCTTTTTTGCTTTATGTAAGGAAATGTTTTATTTAATATGTGTTAACTTTGGTGTTCAAAAAAATTAAAAAAATGTTTGAAAACAGTTAAGCAGAACTGTCTGATAGCATTATTACAACTGATATCCATGTTATACTATGCTTTGGTAGCTAATTGATTGTTAACAGGAAGGATAGCTGTGTCCTTTAACTCTGAGGGTTTCCAACAGTGCAACCTTCCCAAGGGCTACCAGGAATTACCAGCTGCTGGCTTGCCTTCCTTTCTTTCCGTGAATTTTGAGCCTCTCAGACCCCACCCACAGCTGCCTAGCATGGGAAAAAAACCCCTACCTTGGGAGGCCCTTACCCATGATCTTTCCTTCATACTTCCCCATCTCAAATCCCAAAATAGAACTAGATCCCATCATCTTTGGGAGCTTTGGGTTGAATTGTGTTGGGCACAGTGATATGACTTTTCACACCTCTTAGAGGAGCTGGAAGTTATCAGTTGCAAGCCTTCCAGAGAGATGGAAAGAACACAAGACATTTACAAGGCATTTACCCTGTAATGCATTCAGTCAGTAAGCATTATTTGAGCACACACTTTGTGCCAGGCATTGTGCTGAGTACTGTCTGTACAAAGAACAATCAATGTGTGTTCTTTGCCCTCAACAAGTTCATGTTCTCCTGACAGAGACAACATCCAAAAAACCACATCTAAGATTTACATGATGTAATTTTTTTTTCTGGGTATAAAAAGTGTAAAACAATAAAAAAAAATTTTTTTTATTAAATTTTTTTTGAGTTACATATTTTCTCCCCGTCTTTCCCCTGCCCACCACCCCGAAACAGCCATCCCAGTGTTTCCCCCCTCCCCCAGTCTATTCTCTCCTATGTCACTTTTTGGTAGGGCAGAATGGATCTCCCAACTGCAGTGCCTGTGTACATGATGTAATTTTTTTAAAAAAAATCTCGGAAGACACTAGCAGTGGGAGTGACGGGAAAAGCTCCACAGATGATGGGATTTGATCTGAGGCTTGGAAGAAGTCAGAAACCAAAAAGCTGAAGTGAGAAGACAGAACATTCCTGGCACGGGGGCAGCTGATGCAGAGGCAAAGATCGGAGATGGAATTTCATGTTTAAAGAATCGCTAGTAGACAAGTGTGGCTAGATCGTAGTGTGGATAAAGGTGTAAAATTTAAGAAGATCGACAAAAAGTAGGAAGAGACTAGATTCTGAAGAGCTTTAAATGCCACTGGAGTTTATTGACTACAAAGATGACATAGAGGGTCCAAATTGTACTTTAAGAAAATCTCTGGCAACTCAGTGGAGAATGGATTGGAGTAGGAGACCACTGAGGCAGGGAGACCAGCCATAAGCCTGTTGTGTGAGTTGATTAGGATGCGCATCAGAGTGGAGGCTGGGTGAATGTAGAGGATGGAATAAATGGAAGACTGACATATCAAGAGTTGGCAGCAAATTGGATATGTGGGATGAGGGAAAGAGAAGAGAGAAAAAGGACACTGAGATTGTACATCTGGGTTACTGGAAGATTGGTAGTACCTTTGACAGAAATGAAAGGGTTGGAAGAGGAGATGGTTTGGAAAAAAAAAGTATAATGAGTCTTTTAAAGCCTATTTCATTTGAAATGCCTATAGGGCACCCAGTTTGAGAGGTTCAATAGGTAGTCAGTAAATTCAGACTTCAACAGAAGAGGTTAGGGCTAGATATGTAAATGTGGGAATTACCTGAATCAAGATGATAACTGGGCCCTAGGGAGCTGATGAGATCACTAAACAAGATAGTAGAGAGGGAGAAGGGCACAGGGCTCAGGAGAGGTCTTTGAGGAACACCCGAAGTTAGTGGGCATAACCTGGAGGAAGAACTGGCAAATAAGACTGAGGAGAGATGGGGCAGCTAGGTGGCACAGTAAATAAAGCACCAGCCCTGGAGTCAGGAGGACCTGAATTCAAATTCAGCTTCAGACACTTAACACAACAAAACTCGCCGTGTGACCTGGGGCAAGTCACTTAACCCCAATTGCCCTACTTTCCCCTCCCCCCAAAAAATGTTATAACTGAGAAGACTGAGAAGAAGTACTTAGGAGAATCAGGAGAAAAGATCATGGAGAAGAGAGTCATCATGAGCATGAAAGATCACTGAGAGGCCAAGAAGGATAAGAATTGAGAAGAGGTCATTAAATTTGGCAATTAAGGTAACTTGGAATAGAGCAGTTACAATTGAATGAGATTTGAAGCCAAATTGCAGAGATTTTTAGCATCTCCTCAGAAGAGAGGAAGTGGAGGTGGTGAGTGTAATATCTTCCTCAAGGAGTTTAGCTGACAAGGTGAGTGGAGTCACAGTAATATACCTAGCCCAGAGGGTGGGGTCAAGGGAGAGGTTTTATTGTTTGTTTGTTTTGTCTTGTTTAAAGGAGCGATGAGAGGCAAATTCATATTTGTAGAAAGCTGGGAAGTAGCCAGAGGGAGACTGACGATGAGAGAGGAGACAATCTGCCCAAGAAAGAAGAATTGGATGAAAGATGCATAAGAGAGGGGTTTGCCTTGTCAAGGAGAAGGGATACCTCTTTATGACAGACAAAAATGAATGAGACAGTGGAGGTGGATATCTAAGTAAAGAGAGAAGAAGAAAGAAGAAGAGGGAACTCTCAGCAAGTACCTTCACTTTTTTTAAAGTATGAGGGGCAGAGCCAAGATGGCAGAGGAGAGCAGGGACTTACCTGAGCTCTCCCAAATTCCTGAATTCTCTTCCAAATAGCATTAAAATAACACCTTAAAACAAATTCCAGAGCGGCAGAACCCACAAAAGGACAGGGAGAGACCATTTTCCAACCGAAGACAACTTATAAGGTCAGCAGGTAAGGTCTGTTGTACCAGGGTGAGAGCGGAGGTAAGTCCAGCCTGTCCAGCCTGTGCAGCCTGTGCTTCAGAAAACCAGCAGTAGGCCTCTTGGACAACTGAAGCACTGGCAGCAGTGACAGCCTCCAGACCTCTCGGCTCACAGATGGTAAGGGGGTCAAACAATCAATCAGAAGATTACAGGGGTCCCTTTGCTGGTGTGGAGGCAAAACTCTCTTGCGTTATTTCTGTGTCAAACAATATATTCGTATGGTGTTCAATATTTTTGTTACTTTTGTTAATAATGCTAATCAATTTTAGCTTTTAACCATTCTTATATTCCTGGTATATATCCAACCTGGGCATATGGGGAGGAGGATGTCATGGAGAAAGGAAACTGAATATGTTACTGTAACTTTTGCTATTTTACTTCATTTTTAGAATTGTTTTATTGCTTCAATGATGTTGGTCTATAGTTTTCTTTCTCTGCCTGATCTCCTTTGTTTAGGTACCAGGGCTATATTTTTGTCTCACAAAAATTTTAGTAAGGTAACTTTTTCTTTATTTTTGTGAACATTTTATGTATCATAGAAATTATTTGTACTTTGAATATTTCCTAGAACTCAGTTGTAAACCAAACAAAGTAGATTTCCTGCTTCTTGAGGAGTTCATCTGTGGTTTGCACAATTTATTTTTCTCCTATTGAGTTGCATAGCTTCTCTGTTTTTATATTTGACTATTTAATTATTTCGTATTTTTTAAAATAATTAAGGGGGATGGGAAGGGTGGGGAAGTTGAAACCTGTGATGTCATCACTGTAGCCAACTTCCAGTATGGAAACTCTCTCCATTAATTCAGATTAGCAACTAGTTTTTAGTTTATAGTCTAAATAAGAAGTTACTCAGGGACACTGAGAGGTAAAAAAGGGTCACACAACTAGTTGGTTGGTGTGCGTGTGTGTGCGCGTGTGTATGTGTGTATGTCAGGTCTGTATTATCCCAAGGCTGCTCCTCTCTCCAATATGCCTCACTGTAATGAAGTCATTCATTTATTTAACATTTTGATCTTGTTAGTTTATAATTGGATTCACCAGTTTCTGATATTTTTCTTAATTTTTTTCTCCATTTGTTATGAATTCTTCAGCCTCACTATGGACCTTAGTAATCTAAGCTTCTTCGCACCGTTTCTTAAATCACATCTAACGATCTATCAATTTTAATGATCTTTGAAAACTTCTCTTTGTTTTGTTTATCAGCTCAGTGGTATTTTTGCCTTTACATTTGTTAGGCTTTATCCTAATTTTCACTTCTGTTGCTTTGGAGTAATTAATTTGTTAATTTTTCTCTCTTGCTTTAGTTATATAATTCATGAACCTAATTTTTTTCTTTGTTAATAAGTGTTTGGAGAGTGTTTTTTCTCTGCATTAGTTGCAACCCATACATTTTATTTTGTCCCATTGTTATAATTTTTTTTAGAATAATTTTTCCTTTTTTTCTCAGGTTTATTCTTTAATCCTTTCACTAGCTAGGATAATAACCATAGGTTTCCAATTAAATCTGTGGGTGGTTTTTGTTCAGGTTTCCCCTACTGATTACAGCTTGTATTGTTTTGTGGTTTATAAGATTTGCATTTGGTATGGACACCTTATATTTATTTATACATTCTCTGTGCCCTAGCTTATGACTGGCCTTTGTAAAGTTGAGTATTGATTCTGAAATATAAACCTAAATACTATGTATAGTTCATCCCATCACCTTATCACCCCCTTGCTAATGATGACCCTCTCTCCATGTGAGGAGTCTAGAACCTTTCTGGAAGCTTTTCCCACTTAATGGCACCTGCTAGATGTTGCACTAGTAAGGCATCTGAATAGGCCTAATGTGGAAGGAGAATTTTTAGAGAATAAAATATAGCTGCATGAATATTTATAATATAAATTTGATTGTGATATGTGTCTTAATGGGGAATAAATAGGGAACTATTAGAGATATGAGAAAGGAGAGATTGCTTTGGGCAGTATGAATCATTAAGTCTATGTTGAAGAAGAGTTCTTCACACAATACTTAAAGGATTCAGAGTAGGGGGCAGAGCCAAGATGACTAGAATCACAAGCTTGGTGCGGGGTCCCCTGCAATCACTTCCAATACATGTAAAAAAAAAAAACTATTCTAAGCAAACATTAGAGCTACAGAACTCACAAAGAGACAAAGAGAAACAAAGCTCTCGCTGAAAGAAGCCTGACAGGCTGACAGGAAGGATCTATGGCAGCAGGCTGGGAGCTGAGTGCAGCCCCATGTGAGCCGCACAGTTCCCCAGCCCCAGAGTGGCCCCAACCAGCAGTGGACCTGGAGTAAACTTCAGGAGAGAGAATCATCAGCAGCTGTGGTGGTTTCCAGAATTATCAACCCATAAATGCCAAAAAGAAAGTAAAAGGTCAGTGTGGAACTTTGTGGGAACAGGGGAACCGTGAGTGTAGTCTGACCCCTGCCACCAGGGTGTGAAGCAGAAGAGGCCCAGCAGCTGCCACTGCCTGGCTGCCTCAGGAGCTCCTGGCTTGTAGATTGCAGGGAGACCAAGCGAGCATTCAGAGGGTAACCGCTCTTGTTTTAACCTACTTAGATATGAATCACAGTCTTGGATGGTGATCCTGGGGTGTGTGACCAGTGAGCCAGAGCTGGTGGTGTCTGTAGAGAGGGCACCCATCTAATATCTCCAACAGCTGAAAATAGCCCCCAGCAATTTAGGACAAAGCTCTTTGCATTCTGGAAGCAGAGTTCTACTGTGGCAGAGCTCAAAAGTCAAATAATTGACTGGCAAGATGAGCAAGCCAAGGAAACATAATCAAACCATAGATTCCTTTTTTGGGGACAAAAAGGATCAAGGCATGGAGTGGGAGGAAGACAGTAAAGTCAGAACTTTTGCATCAAAAGCATTCAAGAAAAATATGAATTGGTTACAGGTTATGGAGGAGCTCAAGAAGAATTTTGAAAATCAAGTAAGAGAAGTGGAGGAAAAATTGAGTAGAGAAATTAGAATGATGCAATAAAATCATGAAAAGCAAGTCAACAGCCTGCTAAAGGAGACTCAAAAATACACTGAAGAAAATAACACCTTAAAAAATAGACCAACTGAAATGCAAAAAAACCAGTGAGGAGAAGAATACCTTAAAAAGCTGAATTTGCCCAATGGAACAGGAATTTCAAAAACTCACTAAAGAGAATAACTCCTTCAAAATAAGACTGGAGCAATTGGAAACTAATAACTTTATGAGAAATCAAGATACTATAAAACAGATCCAAACAAATGAAAAAATAGAAGGTAATGTGAAATATCTCGTTGGAAAATCCACTGACCTTGAAAATAGATCCAGGAGAGATAAGTTAAAAATTATTGGACTGCCTGAAAGCCATGATTAAAAAAAGAGCCTAGACACCATCTTTCAAGAAATTATCAAGCAAAATTGCCCCAATATTCTAGAACCAGAGGGCAAAAGAAAAATGGAAAGAACTCACCAATCACCTCTTGAAAAAGATCTCCAAAATAAAACTCTTAGGAATATTATAGCCAAATTCCAGAGTTCTCAGGTCAAGGAGAAAATACTGCAAGCAGTCAGGAAGAAACAATTCAAGTATTGTGGAAACACAATCAGGATAATGCAAGACCTAGCAGCTTCTACATTAAGGGACTGAAGGGCTTGAAACATGATATTCAAGAGGTCAAAGGAGCTAGGACTAAAACCAAGAATCACTTACCCAGAAAAACTGAGTATAATGCTTCAGGGGAAAATATGTTCATTCAATGAAATAGAGGATTTTCAAGCATTCTTGATGAAAAAACCAGAGCTGAACAGAAAATTTGACTTTTAAATATAAGAAGCAAGAGAAGCATGAGAAGATAAAGGGGGAAAAGAAATCATAAGGAACTTATTAAATTTGAACTATTTACATGCCTACATGGAAAAATGATAATTGTGACTTATAAGACTTTTCTCAATATGAGGATAGTTGAAGAGAATATATATGTGTATATGTATATATGTGTGTATTTATGTATGTATATATACATATATTTGTATGTATAGGAGGGTGTATGTATATATAAATATATATGTGAGTATGGACATATGTATGGTCATGCATACATAGACAGGGGACAGGATGAGTGGAATATGAAGGGATGATATCTAAAAAATAAAATTAAGAGGTGAGAGAGGAATTTATTGGGAGAAGGAGAAAGGAGGAGATAGATTAGGGTAAATTATCTCATAAAAAAGGTAAGAGAAAACTGTTACAATGGAGGGGAAGAACAGGCAGGTGAAAGGGAATAGAACAACCTTACTTTCACTGAATTTGGCTTAAGGAGGGAATGATATACATACTCAATTGGGTATTTTACCCTACAGGAAAGTAGGGGGTTAGAGGGTAGGAGGGGGGGATGATGGAAGGGAAGGCAGAATGGGGGGGAGGATAGTTAGAAGCAATGGAAGGGAGGGCAAAATGGGGGGAGAGGATAGTTAGAAGCAAACACTTCTGAAAAGGGACAGGGTTAAAGGAGAAAATAGAATAAGTGGGGGGCAGGACAGGATGGAGGGCAATATAGGTGGTCTTTTACAATATACCAACTATGGAAATGATTTGGGTAACTACACATGTACAACCTATATTGAATTGCTTATCTTCCCAGTGGGAGCGGGTGAGGAGGGAGGAAGGGCAAAAATCTGGAACTCAAAGTTTTAAAAACAAATGTTTTTTTTTTTAATTGTTTTTTTACATGCAACTGGGAAATGAGATGTACAGGCACTGGGGTATAGAGGTCCATCTTGCCCTGTTAGAAAGTTAGGAGGGGGTGATAGGGGAGGATATAGGGGAGAACAGATTGGGGGAAGGGGTATTCAGTGGTCTTGCTATTTTGGGGTGGTGTAGGGGAAAGATGAGGAGAAAAAATTGTAACTCAAAATCTTATGGAAATGAATGTTGAGGACTAAAAATAAATAGATAGAGATAGATAGATAGAGAGAGAGATAGATAGATAGATAGATAGATAGATAGATAAAAATATATTTTTTAAAAAAGGATACAGAGTATTCAGGAAGGACCAGCACCTCCTTTTCATCCACCTTTGGAATCCTTCCGTCACCCAAGTCTGACCTGTAGCTCCAAGAAGTTGTAGCATATGTAGTGACCAAATCCTGGTAAAACTGTCTCAGCAGACAGGCTAAATCAGGTTGAGGATAACTGACAGGCCTCAAATCCAACAGTCAGGCAGATATCTAGACCAAACATGTGAAAACTTCTCCCAGTAGAATAGGTGGAGAATAGTTTGTTCCAAAGGCCATGAAGTTGGCTGAAGAATGCCCCGGGGAGTGCTTAGAGCTTGGTCAGATATCTGTCAAAGAGGCCAGGGTCATCCTCTGCATGTTGAGTCATCACCAGTCATCCTGACTTTTGTGCTGCCACTTTACTTCGATGATTCTGGAAGCGAGAGTGAGGCTGACAACTTTGTGCAACTTTGCTGTGCTTAAATCCAAGTCAAGCCATCAACCCATGATGCCATTGATCCTCTTAGAAAGTAAAGAACAGAGGTGGCTAGGTGACACAGTGAATAGAGCACCAGCCCTGGAGTCAGGAGGACCTGAGTTCAAATCCAGCCCCACGCACATAACACAAAAACTAGCCATGTGACCTTGGGCAACTCACTTAACCCCAATTGCCCTCCAAAATAAAAATAAAAACAAACAAAAAATTAAAGGACAAATAACAACAAGAAGATATTCCAAAGTGGACAGTGGAGAGTGTGTGGAAGGATCTGTGCCATTCCAGCTGTTGTGCCATTCCAGCTGTTGGGGGCCACTGGAGCAAGGGCAAAGGAGTGAGAAAAGATAATCATCAGCCTGTTGTTAGCTATCTGCTTCCACTCCACCAAGCTCAAGTTGCTAATGAGAAATTAGAATATTTCGAGAGGTTGATCTTATGGAACAAAATGTTTTTAGAGGAGGAAATTTTATAACCTGAACCTTAATGATTTAGTTCACTTATGCAAACTGCACTTCTCTGGTAATTTACTGTATTTGCTAAATACATATGAAAGAAGGCATTATTCAACATCGTGAATATAAAATAGTCTAATGCAAAACATGTGGCATATACCAAGCTCATACAAAAGCAACTCCCCATGCAAGAGTGTTCTGAATTGGCATAGCTTACAGAACTTGCTTGGGTCCTACTTTGCTACTGCAGTGATTCCAGTTTCCATCAAAGTATTTACTCTCCTGATCCATTAGTGAACCCTGGGTCCACCACTAGCCAGCCTCCTGGTGGCAAGCATATTGATTTGGAGCTAGGCCAGTGCTCGGACCATAGACACAGGGTCTCTTACTAACCTTAGCCAACATATGGTATATTTTGTACGACTCATGTGTTTTTAAATCTAAAAACAACAAAAATAGAAGGAACCTGGAAAAGTCAAATACAGAATCCTTCTTCAGCCATCCTGGGAGATAATGTGGTATATTGGTAGTATACCAATAGCAGTATACATTGTATATTAGCAGTAGTACTAGTACTACTAGTAATAATCATTGTCGTATACATAGTAACTGATAGATAAGAACTTAGTATTCATTACAATTCCTTCAGGGACAAAAATCTGTATTGTCCATAGAACTTAATCCTAGGTAAGAGCTACTTTTTAATGCATTTGGACTTGGAGTCAGAGAAACAGGGTTCTCTGACATTAGGTATTTGCTATCTTGGGAAAATCACTAAAATTCTTAGAGAATCCATTTCCTCTTCTGTAAAATTAAAATAACAACATTTACACTTTCTAAATCACAATGTTATTCTTGTTCATCATAATTATAATGAGAGGCAATGGAGTATAGTTAATAAAGAGCTGAGTGTGACTAGGAGGACTTAGGTTTGAGTCTTCCATGTATGATTGTGATACGTACAAACTTTTGCTTCTCAGTGCTCTAGGCAGTCCTTTAAGATTGTGAATTGAAGAGAAGTTACAGTGGTAGAGGAAGTTTCCTTACCTGGGAACTACTGAAATCACAGGTCCAGTCCCTATCCAGTAATCATAATTTCAGTGTCTAAATTATGCTGTTCATGTTGAATCTCTAGAGCTGTGGTTCTCAACCTTCCTAATGCCGCGACCCTTTAATACTCATATGTGGGCGTATCTGCATGTGGGCGGACCCACCTGGAGACCCCCAGAGGAGCAGTGTCTCGATTCCTGAGACCATTGAAAATATGTGTTTTCCAATGGTCTTAGGCTACCCTGTTCGACCCCAAAGGGGCCACGACCTACAGATTGAGAACCGCTGCTCTAGGTCATTTGGAGGGGAAGGGGGTTCTGCAGTCATTTTTATGTGCATAAGTTGTTCATCACATATTGCATAGTACCCATGAAAATATTTCAGATTTTAATTCAGCCAATACTTGATTCTATCTCCTTTTTGTGCCAAATACTGAGCTAGGCATCAGGGATTCCAAGATGAAATTATAATAAGAGCTTTCCTTTCAAAGGAAAGATGAACCCCAGCCTCTCCTTGGAGAGGCAAATTAAAGAGGTGGCGGAGTTGGTTTTATTGAGCATCCAAAGGCAGCAAGAAACATGATTTAATGGGACATTTGGACATCTCATATTGCAGGGCTTATGATAAACATTTGTAAAAAGACCACCGTGAAGATAATTACAAATGTATGCACCAATATATATTGGAAGGAATCTAAAGGTTGAGAAATTATATTAAAAAAGTAGATAAAGCCCTCCAAATGACATCCCATATACAGAGGTGCCTCTGGCTTAGTGGGTCAAGAGCTGGCCTCAGAGTTCAGCAAGCCTGAGTTCATGCCCTTCCTTTAGCACAGACTGGCTGTGAAACCTTTAGAGTTGCATTACCTCTGAGTGGCCCATATAATGATGCCAATACACATCAGTGAAGGGAGTTTCATTCTTGGGAATTCCATATTTAAGTAAAATCACAGATGGAACTGCCCTCCCCTCCCCAATTACCTGACTATTCAGTGACCTCACTTTAAAGGTGAGTATGAGGTAGGATGGCGAAAAAACTATTGGAAAGTGGTTCAACATTAAGAAACATTAGTAAAAATAAAGAAATTTCATTTAATAGACCAGAAAGGACTGGTACTAACATGAGAGTCATGGCTCCATCAGGTGCTTGTGCACTGTCAGACCACCAACTTCTTAGAGCAAATATCAAATTCAATGACAAATTAGAAAAGACAACAAAAGGAGAATATGCGACATGCCACAATTCTCTGACCAGCAATATCATGAAGGGTTTGAATTTAAATTCCTTTTCTGATCACCAATTCCTGTATTTCTGTAACATACTTCTGATCTGAAGTCCTAACAACTGTGTGCCACTCTCCACTGGTGACTTGTTCCCATGAGCACCAGAACAAAGCAGCAGTGTGGAGGAAGGGGAGTTGAAAGACCTGGCCTTGAATCCCAACTGTTTTCAATGCTCAACCATGATGGCCTTGGATATTTCACTCCTCTGAGCCTCTGTTTCTTCATCTGAAAAATGAGATGACTGGACTAGATAATCTGTGAAGTCCCTTCCAATTCTAAATAAGTGATGCTGGGATCTATAATGCTAAATAATTAAGCCAGAAAACCAAAGACTGAAAGTAATGAGAAGCCAGTGTGAATTGGAAGCTGAAATAAAGATCCAGTCTGAGATTTGTTCAGGGCTGAATCTTCTAATGGTTTCATCATTTCTATTCTAGCTTTACCCTTGTTGCCACATTCTAAGTGATTGGTTAGACCTCTTCCTAAGGTACAATGATTTGCTTGCATAATTTTATCTTTGAAGTTTGTAATATACTATGGAATGAGGCTAAATCAGAGTTGTTATTCATTCTTTTAAGTCCCCTGATATTGCATACCACCCTTTAATAAAAGTTATGAAATTTGAACAGTATACACACATATATTGTGTAAAATTTCTTATTCATTCTGAAATGAATTTCCTTCAGGCAAAGAGCAGAAAATGATATTTTGTCATGTTGTATATTGAAATAAGTACACTGTGTTCAAATGACAAAATTGATTTGCTAAACCCCAGAGGATTCCACTGACATTGCTTTAATTTGATTAAATGTTGTGTGCTTTGATATGTTACCTAGATTCGAGCTACTTAAACAAGCAATATGTGGAGCAGAGTTGTCTCAGAAACGAAGGAGAAGCCTATGTTGGTCCCGTCAAGAGCATCTTCAGGTTTATGCTGGCTGCATCTAATTTACAGGGCTAGGATTAAAGATTGGCTGAAGGAAAAGAAAATTGGTAGAATGACAGTGCTTTTAAATGTTTCCTATTTCTGCCAACAGGAAGCCAGTATTCGTAAGGCGCCCTACTTCACCCGTGATTTAAAAAAGCTTTGGCTGACAATAACTGCCCAGCTTTTTGGTCATTATTACCTGATTATATCACTTTCCCCCCTGTTGAAATTAACTGAGCTTGGAATATAATTGAATTGACTTCATTTCAAACAATTCCCTCTGGTGTTGTCACTTTCTCCAAAAATTGCTTACCTTCCAGGTGGTGCAGCTAGGCAGCCCACAGTATTTCCACAGAGGGCTTTTCCAGGACTTGGGAAAGGTGACCACAGATCTGCTATGACAGTCTGTGCACATGTGCAGGTCCTGAGAGCAGAGGGCTTCTTAGTCTTAGCTCTACTACAGTAATTTGGGAGGAACATTAGACAGTAGAACATTAGCATGATGCGTATTTGTTGAGTAAGGATCAACATGTCTTCTTCTACTCTTCTCCTTACATCTCTTCCTGTTGGCCCTTCCTGCTTTTGGCTTTCCATTTTCTCTCCCACTCTCATTCTTCTCCTGTGACACACACTACTGAGTCTAGAGTCATTTTATCCATTTGTTTATCCTTCTTCCCCATTAACAAAAGATAAGAGGAGAAATGGTAGAAACTTGACACCTCATCATTCTTGTCATGTTTCCAACTTGATTGAATTTAGATCAACCTTGCTTTGCTTGAATGTTGTTAGAGAATGGTTTGGAGAAGAGACTCTTGACTTTGACCAGGCCTCAAAGTCATGTAGTAGACCTCAGGATCTTAATGATTTCTTCTGGGCAGCCAAACTTGCTTGCTTGCTCCCAGTGCCTTGACATAATGGTGGTTCAAAGAGGGCTTCCCCCTGAGACCATGAATCAAGCTGAAGTTCTAATGCTATCCTCTTTATTTCTGAATTTTCACTGTGGCAAAGATCTTATCTGTGGTCTGGGCCTGTAGGTTTCTGGCATTGTCACCTACAGCAACAGTATGATTTTGAGAACCCAATGGCATGTTATCTCTGGGAGCATAGATATGTTGTGTAGTAGACAATTGAGGAAGGATTCCAGGTTACAACGTCAGTTACTGCAACCAGTTTTCTCTGTCTTCTTTGAGTGACAAAGAAGAAAATGTCACACAGTGACATAAAGACAGTGAAGGGTGCAACTTGTAGCCTCTAACTAAGCAGTTGCCACAAATTTGCTGTGTATCCTTAAACAAGGTATTAAACTCATCAAGAACTTCACTTGAAATTGGGGATAGAGAGTTGAACTAAACAAGTTCTAAATTCCTTTCTAGCCTTTATATTCCATGATATGATGCCTGTCTTTGGATATAACATGATAGATCTTAGAAACCGAACGAGACCCCAGAGGCCAACTGGTCCCACACTTTCATTATACATTAGCTTATTATTACCTACATTTAAGTACTGTTGCTGTCATTAACTTTACCTCTTTTTGAGGCAATCAGGGTTGGGCAATTCTTTTGAGAAACGTTTAGTTACATCTCCTGAATACTTATCTATTGGGGCATGGCTTTTGGTTATACATACTAATTAATTCCCTATAGATCTTGGATATCATACCTTTATCAAAGATAGTTGATAACAAATTTTTTTCCTCTCAATGAACAGTTTCCTTTCTTATCCTAGTCATGTTAAATTTGATCATGTAACATTCTTCCTGATCCTAACCTCCTGCCAAGGGCTGGCTTTCCTTTTGCAGTTTCATATCCTTTCTTCTTTGTTTTTTTTTTTTCTATTAAGTCCTTCTTAAAGGAGCTCATTATTCTCATTAATGACTCTGAGAGTGGAGAGGCCTTCTTTGAAACCATTTGCTCTTTGAGCTTAAATAGTAGTCACTTGGTCTGCCAGATACAAACAGTACCTACTGCGGGCAGATCACTGCAAAGTTCTCCCTGCTCTCTGTAATTGCTAGATGTACCATTTCTAGGTCTTTGTTATCCTTTATAGCAGCTATCGTGATGATCTGCTGAGGCAAACTCCTTACAGAAGCCTTCACCTACAGCCTTACCTTCAGTTTCCTTTCCACATCTTTCCCAACTTTTTGCATTTGCTTGGCACCTTAACAGGCTTAGCTAACTCCCTTTCCTTCATCCCCTTGACTTCTTCCCAATTCACTTCTTATCTTCCTCTAGTCCTTTCCCTTCTCTCCCTCTTCTCTAATCCCTTCTTCTCATTCCAGATTCTTCACTTTTACTTTTGGCTCCTATTTCTTCGTTTCACATTCTTCTCAAAACTTTCATTTTGAGTTCAATTCCTTGACCTCCTTTTGTTGTTTCTTTACCATTTTGTGCTGTGGACACCTCAACAGGCAATCTGGTGGGGCCAGAGCCAAGATGACAGCATAGAAGCAGGAAAACTCCATGGCTCCCCCCATAACAACCTTAAATACCTACAAAATATGACTCTAAACAAATTTTAGAGAACCCACAAAGTGACAAAGAGAAATAAATCTCCCACTGAAGGCACCCTGGCAGGCAGACAGGAAGGGTTCATTGCAGCCTGCTAGGAGCTGAGCCCAGACCCACATGAGCCCACGGTTTTAGCCTCAGGGCAGCCCCAACCAGCAGCAGCTGGAACAGACTTTGGGAGAGTAGATCACCAGCAGCTGTGGTGGTTTCCAGAAATATCAACCCATAAATGCCAAAGAAAAAGTAAAAGGTCAGTGAAGAACTCTGTTGGAACTGGGGGAGGATGAAGTGTGGTCCAGCCTCTGCCCCAGGAGCCAGAAGAGGCAGAAGTGTTGAAGCCCTGCAGCTGCCTCCACATGGCTGCTTCAGAGCTCCTATCCTGCAGATCATAGGGGGACCAAGCAACCACTCAGAGGGTAATCGCTCTTGCCTTAACCTGCCTGGATTTGGATCGCAGTTTTGGATGGTGGTCCTGAGGTGTGTGACCAGTGAACCAGAGTTTCTGGGGACAGCAGAGAGAGCACCCAGCCAGTAGCTCCAGCAGCTGCAAAATCCCAGCAATCTGGGACAAAACTCTCCTTTCCAGAAGCAGATTTCTACTGTGGCAAAGAGATCAAAAGTCAGGTAATTGAGTGACAACATGAGCAAGCAAAGGAAGCAAAGCAAGCACAGAAATCAAACCTTAGATTCCTTTTTTGGGGACAAAAAGGATCAAACCATGGAATGGGATGAAGACAGCATAGTCAGAACTCCTGCGCCAAAAGCTTCCAAGAAAAATATGAATTGATAACAGGACATGGAGGAGCTCAAAAAAGATTTTGAAAATTAAGTAACAGAAGTGGAGAAAAAATTGGGAAGAGAAATGAGAATGATGCAAGACAATCATGAAAAAAGAGTCAACAACCTGACTGAAGAAAATAAGACCTTAAAAAATAGATTAACTCAAATGGCAAAAGAGGACCAAAAAGCCAATGAAAAGAAGAATGCCTTAAAAAGTCGAATTTGTCAGATGGAAAAAGAATTTCCAAAGCTCACTGAAGAGAACAGTTCCTTCAGAATTAGATTGGAGCAAATGGAAGCTAATGACTTTATGAGAAATAAAGATACTATAGAACAGATCCAAACAAATGAAAAAATAAAAGGCAATGTGAAATATCTCTTTGGAAAAACCACTGACCTGGAAAATAGATGCAGGAGAGAGAATTTAAAAATTATTGGACTACCTGAAAGCCATGATCAAAAAAAGAACCTAGAAAGCATCCTTCAAGAAATTCTCAAGGAAAATTTCCCGGATATTTTAGAACCAGAGGGCAAAATAGAACTTGAAAGAATCCACCGATCCCCTCTTGAAAAAGATCCCCAAAAGAAAACTCCTAGGAATATCATAGCCAAATTCCAGAGTTCCTAGACCAAGGAGAAAATATTACAAGCAGCCAAGAAGGAACAATTTGAATGTTGTGGAAACACAATCAGGAAAACAGAAGATTTCAGCTTCTATATTAAGGGATTGAAGGGCTTGGAATGTGATATTCCAGAGATAAAAGGAGCTAGGACTAAAACCAAGAATCACCTACCCAGCAAAACTGAGTATAATGTTTCAGGGGAAAATATGGTCATTCAGTGAAATAGAGGACTTTCAAGTATTCTTGATGAAAAAACCAGAGTTAAATAGAAAATTTGACTTTTAAATACAAGAAGCAATAGAAGCATGAAAAATTAAACAGGGAAAAGAAATCATAAGGAACTTATCAAGGTTGAACTATTTATATGCCTATCTGGAAAAACAATAATTGTAACTCATGAGATTTTTCTCAGTATGAGGATAGTTGAAGGGAATTTAAATGTATACATGTGTATATATACATATATATATATATACATATATATATGTATATATGTATATATGTGTATATATATATGTCTATATAGGAGGGTATATGTGTGTATGTAAGATAATAGATCTTAGAAACTGCACAAGATCCCAGAGGCCAACTGGTCCCACTCTTTCATTTTACATTAGCTTATTATTACCTACATTTACTACCTACATTACCCACATGCGTGAGTGTGTGTATATATGTGTACAGGTATACACAGAGGGCACAGGATCAATTGAATAGGAAGGGATGATATTTTAAAAATAAAATTGAGAGGTGAGAGAGGCATATAATGAGAGGAGGTAGAGAGAGACAGAATAGGCTAAATTATCTCACATAAAAGAGGCAAGGGAAAGATGTTACAATGGAGGGGAAGAACAGGAAAGCAAAAAGGAATAGGTCAACCTTACTCTCATTGAATTTGGCTTAAGAAAGGAATAACGTAGACACTAAATTGAGTATCTTATCTTACAGGAAAGTAGAAGGGAAGGGGATAAGAGCGGGGTGATGGGAGGGAGGGAAGATTGGGGGGGAGGGTAGTTAGAACCATACACTTTTGAAAAGGGACAGGGTCAAAGTAGAAAATAGAACAAGTTGGGAGTGGGATAGGATGGAGAGAAATATAGTTAGTCTTTCACAATATACCTACTATGGAAATGTTTTGTGTAACTACACATGTACAACCTATATTGGATTGCTTATCTTCCCAGTAAAGGTGGGTGCCAAGGGAAGAAGGGAAAGAATCTGGAATTCAAAGTTTTAGAATAAAATGTTTTTAAAAATTAAAAAAAATATATATTATTATTATTATTTCACATGCAACTGGGAATTAAGACATACAGGCACTGGGGTAAGGAGATCCATCTTGCCCTACCAGAAAGTCAGAGGGGGAATGGGGGAGGCTATAGGAGAGAGCTGATTTGGGGAGGGGGTATTCAGTGGGATTGCTGTTTTGGGGTGATGGGTAGGGGAAAGATGGGGACAAAATTTATAACTCAAAATCTTGTGGAAAGGAATGTTGTAAACTAAAAATAAACATAAAAATTAAAAAAACTTATGGAAGTAAATGTTGAAAATTAAAATGAATAAATTTGTTTTTAAAAATCTAAAAAAAAAAACCAGGCAATCTGGTGAAGCCTAAGGACCCATTCAGATAATAAAGTTTTGAAATAATTGAAGGAAATGGCCAATTTCAGTTAGATGTCAGTGAAAATCTGGATATCATTTGTTCCTATCCAAGTTCACAGACCCTCCAAAGTCTATACAGGGACCAACTCCAGGTTTGGAACCCTTGGTTTAGTCCTTTGACTTCCTCTGATCTGGCCACACTCCATTAGGTATCATTTTTATCCTTTTCCTATTCCTTCAACTTTTCAAGTTCTTGCAGGTTCTCTTTCCATACCTGTGCATGCCAGACATCTTCATTGCCCTATAGCCTTTCTTCTTCCTTCAGCTAAACGTCTTCTCCACCTCCTTCTCCATCTCCCAAAGGAGGTGGAAGCAAAGCTGGAGTCTTGCCTGATTTCCTCTGGGCTTAGTCCCTCTCTCCTCAAATGACATAATATTCCAAGTTTGGAGGTAAATGTTTTATTTCCTTCCAAGCTCCCAGGAAAATTTGAGCTTTCCAAAGACCAGTATCAATTTGTTGTTGCCTTTGTATCCCCAGTACCTAATGTTGTTGTTGCTGTTCAGTTGTTTCAGTCACGTCTGACTCTTCATGACCCCATTTTAGGTTTTCTTGGCAAAGATACTGGATTTGTTCATAATTTTCTTCTCTAGCTCATTCTACAGATGAGGAACTAAGGTAAGCAGGGTTAGGTGACTTGCTCAGGGTCACATGACCACTAAGTGTCTGAGGCCAGAGCTGAACTCAGGAAAATGAGTCATCCTGATTTCAAGCTCAGCACTCTATCCGCTGCATCAGATAGCTGCCCTGGTATCTAACATAGGAACTTGAATACAGTGGAAGCTTAATAAACTTTCTATTGAATTGAACTAAATTGCTTAAAACATTTTAATTTTAATTTTATTTTATTTTTGGTTTTTGGCTATGTTCTAGGTGATGAAATTCATAGATAACTAAGTTCCCAATAGCTGAATCCCTCACAGATCATGTGTTACTGCAGCATCTTTTGATACATAAACAAATAACTAAAAACCTAGTTGTGGTCATAAGTATATAGACTTGTTTCCCATCTCATTGCCTTTGTAGCAGCTGCAGCTACATATCCTAGGGCCCTATGGGGTTGGCCCAGCCAACCCTTTCTAGACTGCCAAAGATGCTATATACCATCTCTAACAAAAGGGATTTCAGTGAGCATCTTCCTGAGATGACTTTTTTATGCAGATGAGGTGCTCATGGAACCATGCAGAGTCCAAGCCAGGCCAAGGGCCCAGATAGCCAGACTCCTGAGCTCCTGGTTTTTCCATTTTTGGTCTGCATCTGTCATATTATTGAGGTAGGGAACTCATGGTGAGGAAATGTCTTTTCCCAATGTAGATCAGCAACCCTTCTGCAACTTAAAGTCTTAGAGAGGCACCAAGATGTTTAATGACTCTCTCAGGGTCACATGGGTAGCATGTGGTAGAGTCAGACCTTGAATCTAGATCATCTTGGCTCCAAAGCCACCATTCCATCCGCTACCTCTCAGCTGCCTTGGTCTACCACTGTGTCAGTAGTGAAAACATAAACTCAAGTCCCAAAGTAATTGTCATGAATTGGAGTCTCAGAGATTGGAAGCTGGAAGGGATCTCAGAGGTCAAGTAGTACAACAGCCCTGCTTCCCTTGCTGGAGGTCATATGATGTAACCAAGGTCACATGGGGTTAAGTGGCACAACTGCAATTCAAGCCCAGCTCCTCTGAGCCCATATTAGCAGATGAATTAGTGAGATTTTACTGTATTAAATAATGTTCCAAATTAAAATATTAGAGAAATGTTGAGTTTATGGAAGCTCTTTTTTTGTAGTTTAGACACATCTATCTGTGGTTGTATCTACAGGATACAAATGTTTCCAAACTTGGGCCCCAAACATTTTCTCCCTCCTTTGGATAGTCTCTCCAGGAAGCTGGAGGAGGTGCTGAAGGCAACCTGATTCAGTGACAGCCAATTGGAACCTCCCACAGCTAACGGAATTGACTGCTTTTTTGCGGCCCCAACTGTTCACTTGGCGTGGCATCCACACAGCCTGCATTTGATCATATTTCAGCTCGACAAGTTGAATGAAGAATTGTATGTTATTGGCGGAGTCATAAAAATTGGGGAATTTTGAATGATTCAAGACAGACCCCAGAGGTCATCCAAAACATGTTTGCTGTTGAGATGAGAAAGGCTTGATGTTTTACAGAAATCACATTGTCTACCTTGGGGTTGGCAGCTGTTTGCCGACATGCAGAAAAAACCATACACTGCTGATGAAGGATTTAAGGAGGAATCAGATTACATGGGAGAGCTTAAGGAGGTAGAATGATATGAAATTTGAGTCTACACCCAGACTAGCATTCCATGCCTTGAAAAACGAGTGTGTTCTTAATGAGAAGTCCTCAGTAAAATAGCTTCAAGTCTGATCTGAAATAAACTTCCTCTGTAAATAATCATCCTGAGAACTTCACCAGAAAAAAGTAACATTAAATTGAATGGGGAACATATATTACCTGACTTGTTCTCCTCTTGGAGAACAAGTAAAAAGAGAAATCTGGATAATATAAAGCAGGCTTATGGGAACATCTAACATCATTGCTCTGAGGGAAAGTTTGCTGGTGACTCTAAGACCAATATCAAGGAGAAAAAAATGTTACATGTAGCGATTTCCTTTTGTCCCAAACTGGCTTTTTCTATATTCATACATCTGAACTATGTGCTTCACAGGAAAATGAAGTAGGCATGCAAATGAACCAGTATTATCCCAGCACAGTCCCAATGTCCAAGCTAGATAACAGCTCTGCTTATATTACCCTATATGAAATAGTTGTTCCATTCAAGGGTGTGGGAAGGTTGTTTTTTGTCCTTCATTCTTGAAGAGGACCGTGACATTAGCGAGGTGATGCCATGACATGCAAGGGAATCATGTTTAAGTGAGGGAAGACTGTGCAAAGTCATCAGCCTCACTTTCTCCTCTACAGCCATCTGGGTCCGGTGGCCAGATATAGATTAGGATGAATGGAGTTGACCTAACCTGGATACCTTGATGAGTTTCTAACCCTGTTTCTATCAATGCAGGCATTCCATCTATTATTTTGTTTCACCATCAATCCATGGCTTGCTTTTCTATTCATTCCTTCATCTGTCTTTCCCAAAATCCTGCACAAAGCATCTAGTCAAGGTACTAGAGACTTTCTTCTGGTTCTTTCACTATTTTGTAGTTATTGTTGTAGCTCAGGCTGTCCATCTCTCATCCATAGCTCTTGTTATATGAATGACCTATGTCCTTGAAGATGCCTTCTGTGCTACCTTTTATATCACCTCACAAAGAGTTTACATTCTAATGAGGAAGACAATAAAGCCATATCTAAATACATCCAGAATAAAGTGGAGGTGAATAAATGAAATGAATGCAAAGTAGTTAGGAAGGGAGGGCACTACTTTGTAATCCTTACAGAAAATATGTATGAGAACCCCAGGAAGAAACTATGGGGTAAAAGGTGTGAAGAAACAAAAAGAAAGAAAGAAAGAAAGAAAGAAAGAAAGAAAGAAAGAAAGAAAGAAAGAAAG
>CM053582.1:48212918-48229611 GCA_028627135.1 Pseudochirops cupreus | reverse complement strand
GCGAGAGCTCTGGCCTGAGAACAGTCGCTCAGTCCCCCTGCTGCCTGCAGGCTGCGGGCAGGAAGCTGCAACACCAAGGCGGGTGCAAAACCTCTGCCTTTCGCTTTTCCACTCTGGAGGCCTTCTGGCCAGACTGCTTATCTCCCCCTTTCACAACTCCCATTCACAGCTGCCGCTAATCCGCTCACCTGAAGCTCCTCAGCTCCTCCCGTCCAGCCGCCCCTGGGGCACAGCCGTGGCTTCAGGCCAGGCTGGTTTCAGTTCGCAGTGCTGATATGGTTCCTCGTAGCCGAGCTGACTTTAGTGGGAAGTATCTTTGTGTGCGTTTTGGAGTTCTAGGATTGGTTTAGAGTCCTATTTTATGGGTATTTTGGGGTGGCTATGTGAGAGCTGCGATGTGTTGCTGCTGCTACGCCGCCATCTTGGCTCTGCCCCCCTATAGTCTCCTTTCTAAAATTATGTATAAAATTTTTGCATCAGTATTTATTTGTGAAATTGGTTTATAAACTCTTTTTCTGCTTCATCTCTCCCAGATGTGGGTTTGAGGACTGTATTTTATAAATTGATTTCAGTTGAATAACTTCTTTATCGATTATGAAGAATACATTTTTATAGTTTAGATGCTAATTTCTCTTTAAATATTTGATGATTACTTTGAAAATCTACCTGGACTCTTTGTTTCCCTCTTTAATAGTTTATTTGTGATTTTTCTATGTTTCTGAGATTGAATTATTTAGAGTCTCTTTTTGCTGTTATGCTAATTTGTATATTTTGTACTTTTGTACTTATTTATTCATTTTCTTTAAATTCTGTTTTACTACATGTAAGTAGATTTAGTAGTTTCTGATTATTTTCCTTATTCTCTATTTATTGTGCATTCCACATGATTAATTTTTTACAATTTAATTTTTCTGTCTTTTGTTAAAGCAAAGTTGGTAATAGTTTTTTGCTTTTGTTAGTCTTTTTTAAAAAAATCTTTGTTTTATCCATTTGTTAATCTAGTGTTCATTGTTGTTTATTTCTCCTTTGATTTTCAAATTTTATTTTCTGCTTGTTTGGGGTTTGTTAATTTTTTGGTGTTCTAGTGTTTTTTTGTAATGGTATGTTAAATTTTTAAAATTCTCTCTTTTTCTATTTTGTTTCTCTGTTTTCAGAGGTATACATTTTCCTTTAATGACTATTTAGCTACATCTCAAATATTTCAGTGTGCTGCAACAGAGTTATAATTTTCTTTAAAACAATTATGGGCTCCTATGATTTTTTTTTTACCTATTCATTCAGTATATATTTTCTTATTCTCTATTTAAGTCTGTATCTTTTGTTCATTTTTCTCCTTTATTATTTTATTATGTATTGATCTTGAAAGCATGTGCTTAATCTTTCTGCTTCCCTTTTTGTGATCTCTTTATGCTCTAACACACAATAAATTTTTGTAAAGCTACTGTATGATTCCAAACAATATACTCCTCTAACAGTCCAATTGAGAAGTCAATCTGTTCAGATATACTTCCATTTTGTTTGTCTATTAGGTTTATCTAGCTCTGAAAGAAGAATGCAAAAGTCACCTACCATTATTGTCATTACCAGGGTATTTTTGCATTTTAGTTAGATATTCTTTTAAGCACTTAGATTCTATACCATTTTGTGAATTTATATTTAACAGTTATACTGCTTCATAATCTATAAGCACAGTCATATTTTATTATTTTTCTCTATTGACAGCATCTGGTTTACTGTTGCTTTCCCCAAATAATGATGGTAACAGTAGCTTGAAGCATAAAACAATTTATTACAGCCCCTTTTTAATTCTACTCCTATATTCATATTTCAAATGTACTTCTAATTGCAACAAATTGTTGGATGCTTTTTACTCATCCATTCTACCATGTTCTTCTGTTTTATGGGTGAGCTAATTCCACCAACTTTCAGCATTATATCTGTAGTGGATCTAATACTAGACTTAAAGTCAGGAAGACTTAAGTTCAAATGCTGCTTCAGACCCTTAGCTGAGTGAGACTGGGTAAGTCACTTAGCATCTCTCAGCCTCAGCTTCCTCAATGGTAAAACAGAGATGATAATAGCACCTATCTCAGAGGGATATTGTGAGGATCAAATAATATATGTATATATTCCCCTTTAAAGCACTACACACGTGTTAACTTATTTTTGCCTATTATAACTGGCCAGCTTTTTTCCCTCCCTAGAATTCTGTTATATCATTATTGTTACTTTAATGTAACCAGTACCAAGTCCTTGTGGCTGGCTTTGCTTATATCACTCAGGATTCCCTCCTCCATCCAAGCCTGAATTCCTTGATTCTATGTTTATTGTGTGTGCCTTTGTTCCTTCTCTGTCTCCTTGTCTCTCTCTCTCTCTCTTTCTCTGTCTGTCCTCCCTTACTTCCCTTTTCCTGTATTAGTTCTGATAACAGTGTAGTTTAGTATAGTTCAGTTGTGTGAGTTTGAAAATATTCATCTGTGGTCCTCATCCCACCAACCTAAGAAATGTGATTTCAGTTCATCCGCCTCCCTATTCCTTTTTTCTTTCGGGTTACTCTAGTACCAGGTGATCATTTAGAGCTTGGTGTGTGTGTGTGTATGTACACATTTATGTATGAATATGGGTATTATATGTATACTTATATGACACATATGTATTATATATAACTTTGCTATTCTGTAGATTGTTATTGTTTAGTTGTTTTCAGTTGTTTCCAACTCTTCGTGACCCCTTTTGGAATTCTCTTGGCAGAAATACTGGAGTGGTTTGTCATTTCCTTCTCTAGCTCATTTCACAGATGAGGGAACTGAGGCAAACAGGGTTAAGTGACTTGTCCAGGGTCACACAGTAAGTGTCTGAGCTCAGATTTGAACTCAGGTCTTCTTGCCTCCAGACCCAGTGCTTTATCCACTGAGCCACCTAGCTACCCATTGCCTAGATACATATATGTATCTATATGTGCATATATGTTTTTGTGACTCTTTTATGCACTTTCTGAGAAAAATCTGCCAGTTACCTTTAACTTAGCTGCAACATTTTTACATAATGAAAATCGCTTATGTGGGGGTGGTTTCTTTCCACCAATAACATATAATGTCCTTAGTTTGGGGCAAAATTCAGACATTGAAAGTAGCAGTAGTTATATTCATGTTTTATAGAGAGTTTAAGAATTGGGTGATGCTTAACATGTTTTCATTCCTTTTCCTTTACCCTAAAACTATCTTTGTGAAAGCAAATTGGGACCACACAGAACTGAGAGCTCTTGTTCATATCTTTTTATTAATTTAATGAGAGGCAGGATGTAGTATTGGATAGAGAGGCAGCCTTGCAGGAAGGAAAACCATGATTCAAGTCTAGCCTTTGACACATACTGTCTGTATGACCATTGGAGACTAATTTAATGTCTTAGGGCCTTGGGCAGCTCTCTGAGACCTTAAGTGACAGGAGATCTGGTTCTTCGTCATCAAAGTGAGTTTCCACGTTACAGTTTCCACACACAAATAGAATCACAATTGCACACATAGGTACACACGCTCTCACACTCACCCATTAAATTGGTTTCCATGGCAGAAAATAAAATTTTATCAGTTAGTAGATAACCATTACCTGGGGTTGTTGTCTAGTAGGCACAGTCAGTTTCTGGGACCATACATAAAACCTGTTCAGTTTGGTTGAACCCACTAGCTGTGGTGGTGATCCACTGACATAGTCTAGAGACCCTGGGGTCACCTTCATGCCTCAATGAAGTGCCAGAGCAGGTCTTTGGTAGAAGAGGCATATTAGTAAAAATGAAATGGCATGGTAAGGGGAAAGAATGAATAGTCTTCCTGAGTGCTTTATTTCCCTGTCAAAAGTGGGGAGGATAAAAACTACCAACCAGCTATGCATCTCAGTGACGGGTATGATGAGTGATGGGAGCAATAAAGGTAAGAAGAAAGGGAAATAAGAATATTACAAACAAAGGCATGAGGACAAACGGTACCCTCAAATGATGAGGAAGGGAAATGAGTATGAGTAGGAAATAACAAAAGGAGAGAAATTAAATGGGACGGTCATGCACATCATAGCATGTGGAGTTGAAAGGCATGGCAATGACCATAGATTCTCAAATGGAGCATAAGCAACTAGGACTTCTACTAAACTGGAAAGGGTTTAACTAACTATAGGCCTGATTACTGATGTCATGTCTATCATCCAAGGTCCAGTCTAGAGGCCATTTGTCAGTTAGCCTCTAGATTGTGATTTTATTTCCGTTTTTTAACTATAGAAACTCATAAAATCATCTATAAAAACCTGGAAAGGGTTGCTATCTGCACTGGTAGATGGAGTACTCCCACAGACCAAATCATCCTTGGATCCCTGAAGCACTGAAATATGGCACCTGAGAAGAGGAATAATGAAAGCAGGGACACATTCATCAAATAAGAATTTGCAACCAGAATGCTACTGTGAGATAGACTTACCAGTCTTCAAAGAACTCACATAAAAACATCAGAAAGTGCCCTTTTTAGAATAGCATAGTCTTTTTATCTAGAAAATGAGCAATTCTGTTGTTGGTTTCCAATTTTTTTAGAAACTATAATAAGCCTATTAAAAAGGAATCATTCTCCATATTAAAAGATTTTCCTTGAATTTTGGAGTTTTCTAATCTTTTCAGTTACTGTTGCAATTGTTCAGGAATCCTTTAGAGAGTCCATAGAAATACCTGTATGACAGAAACAGTTCATCACAAGATAACTTGTAATTAGAATCCTACACAAACCCAAACATAATTCTTTCCAAATAACTACCAAATACAGCCCATTTTCTTTCTCAGAGCTATAGAATCACTTTGGAATACAAAGATTTTTTTCTGAATATTTTTCAGTTTTCTTGACTGTGAATCTTCAAGATGTATTGCTTGGCAGAGATTCGAATATCTTTTCAAAATATTTTGAAATGATAAAAAAAACACAAACACAGCTGCTTACATGTCATAAAAATGTATACAAACCTGAGCTCTGTAAATATCATGATCTAGTCCCAAGTTTCCTCCCCCTCTCTCCATCTGTGAAATCTTCTTCAGTGGAGCACCGAGAAAGAAGCTTTAACTTTGGATATGAATTCAAAGAGTCATTAACTCTTGCTGTCTTTGTAGAGAATAGAGGCATGGGAAGGAAGAGGAGGAGAATACAATAGTCCTGGAGACCCTAGGCACTCAAAATAGCTTAGGGTATTCTGAGCCAAGCCATAACCAAATGGTTAACACCATTGCCCCTAGTATATTAGTTACCAAGATTTCCTTCAAAGTAAGGAATAGAGAGGATTGTGAAAAAGCTATCTCATGAAATAAACTTCACACTCTTTTTTCCCATTGTATAAGTGGAGATGACTCTCTTTAAAATAATATTAGGATAGGTGGCATAAATTGACTTTATATGTTCCAGAAGCATTTTCTCTTCCACTTCCTGGGCACCAAGACTTACCCTCATCCCTTTTGCACTTGGAGCAAGAATATGCAACGCAACCTTTTTTCCATGACTTCCAAGCAGCTCCTGGCCCTTTGAAAGTAGGTCTTCTTTGTTGATCAGTCTATTCTTGTTTTCATTGTTTTTTCTACTTAGTGATCAAAAAGAAAGAGGGCACAGAGGAGTAGGAGAAGTGGGAAGAGAAAATGGAAATTATCAGGAGAGTGATGTAATGATCTGAATTGGACAGAAAAATAGGGAAGAGAAGAGGGCAATGAAGAAATTGAATTAGTTCACCAAGGGGTCAAAATGGGGAGGAAAAGAGAGAATGGCTAGTTCCAGAGTGATTATCTGAGAGAGCATTGAGAGGTCAAGGGACTGAAGGTCACAGCGTGGCTGTAAAGTAAAGTTTTGCAAGAGAAGACAGAGGGAGAAGCGAAAAGCCTATAAGTTATTACTTGATAAAGTAATTTCAGAATTCTTGAACAAAGAACTAGTACATTTGTGGGTGATGGCAAGATCAAGGGTATAAACATGTTTGTGTGTGACTAAGATGTGGTGGAAGACTAAGCCATGGAAGATGAGTAGGTTGAGGAAGTGAATGGTTATGGTTTTTGAAGAAGAATCGATAATGTATGTTGAAGTCTCTAGCTATGTGACCCTGGCCAAGTCACTTAACTCCTCTCTTAGTTTCCTCAATTGCAAAATGGGGATAATAATAGTACCTACTTCCCAGGATTATGAGGATCAAATGATATAATTTTTGTGAAGCATTTAGTGCAGTTCCTGGCACATAGTAGGTATTGATACATGCTTGATTACTTCCTCCTTCCCTCCTTCCTTCTCTTCCTTCCTTCTTTCTTGTAATTAAGGCTCCAAATGTTAGTAAATGCAAACTAAGCTGTGGAGCAAACCATGTGAAGTTCACTTGATGTCTATGGATGGTCTAGGCATAGCTTCACTGTCTTTTAATATACTTTTGGTAGGAGATGGACAGAAATCCTAACATGACCAGATTGGACATAAATTATTAAAAAATATTTGCAAGAGAAAATACATTCACTGGCTAAAAAGAGTATGGTGTTTGGTTCCTAAGTTGGGTGCCTTTTCTCCACTTATGTTACTTGTAGAAGTGTGAGTGCAGAAAGCAATTATTTCCCATGTTAATGTTTTACTGTTTTGACTTCCATAAATTTCTTTTCTCTCTAGGTGGTCCCCACTTTCCAATGCAATGTATTCCTGAAGACTGTTGTCTTAAAGTGGATTGCCATAAGGCCCAATTCTAACTCTGCAGGAGGTTTTGCTCTCATCTGTTCAGATCTAGGCAGAAATGATGAGTGAGTGGTTAAGGGTCTCTTGTCTTGAATGAGTGGAGTACTGAAATGCAGATGGGCAGAGCTGTAGACTGTCTATATTCCTCATATAAAGGTTTGGGGGTTTTGTCCTGTGTTCATTCTGATCAAAAGGATCAACTCATCAAAATTACAGATACTAATGTAATGGTCAGTGACATTTTTTGTAATGTTAAAAAGAAACCTCCACACCTGGAAAAATTGATAGCAAGGATGAAAATACATATGAATTCAGGCTTAAATAGAAGTCAGGTTGCTAGCTAATAGTGTTTTCTGAAAAATTACCCCTAAAATCTCAGAATCACGAGCTTTCTCTAGCTCTTCTGGCTAGAAGGATTCTAGGAGTATCTTTTCTGCCCAGCACCTCTGTCCTTTCACTTGAAACCCTACTTTTTCAGGAATGGCCTCTCCAGCAATTATCTGCTGTCCTGGAACCATACCATTGACTTCTGTCTCTGATGCCTCAACCATGTCAGGGAAATGCCTCTGGGGCTGGCCAGGCTGCACTATGCCCAGGAACATACTCTGATATTGTGGTAAGGCTGTGAGTCTGTCCCAGGCAGTGAGGGACTAGATTCTCTCTCTCTCTCTCTTTCTCTCTCTCTCTCTCTCTCTTTCTCTCTCTCTCTCTCTCTCTCTCTCTCTTTCTCTCTCTCTCTTTCTCTTTTTCTTTCTTCGTCTATCTATCTTGGTGGATAGCATTTTTTCATTATGAATCTTTTCTGCCTTGTATCATCGAATTGACCAAAGTAGCCAAGTCTTTCACATCACAATAATCTCCCAGTACTTCTCATTCTACTTTGCTTCACTTCATATAGGTCTTGCCATGTTTTTTCTGAAACTATCCCCCTCATCATTTCTTAGAGTACAATAGTACCCCATCACAATTATGTACCATTACTTGTTCAGCCATTCCCCAACTGATAGGCATCCCTCTAGTTTTTAATTATTTGCCACACCACAAAAGGAGCTTCTAGAAATATTTTTGTACATATAGGTCCTTTCTCTTTTTCCTTTGGTGTCTTTGTGATACAGATATAGTAGTATGAGTCAGAGTGTATGGACAGTTTTAGAACCCTTTGGACAATTCCAAATTGTTCTCCAGAAGTGTTGGGTCATTTTACTATTCCTCCAACAGTTCTTTAGTATACCTATTTTTCTCATCCCCTCTACAATTTTTCATTTCTGATAGGTGGGAAGTGGTACCTCATCATTGTTTTAATGTTCATTTCACTAATCAGTAGTGATTTAGAGCATTTTTTCATATGACTATAGATAGCTTTGATTTCTTTTTCTGAAACCTGCCTGTTCATATTTATTGACCATTTGTCAGTAGGAGAATGGTTCTCATTTGTTATGAATTTAACTCAGTTCTAAACTTAGTAAATATTTGAGAAATTAGGCATTTAGCAGAGAAACTTGCTGGAAAAATATTGTATATTACTTCATTGTCTATGGTTGTTGTTGTTCAGTTGTTTCAATTGCGTCTGATTCTTTGTGACCTTATTTGGGGTTTTCTTGGCAAAGATACCAGAGTGGTTTTCTAGTTCCTTCTCCAACTTATTTTACGGATCAAGAAACTGAGACAAATAGGGTTAAATGACTTGTCCAGGGTCATACAGCTAGTAAGTGTCTGAGGCTAGATTTGAACTCAAATCTTCCTAATTCTAGGGCTGGCACTATATCCATTGTACCAGTCATTTGTTCATAACCACCTAATCATCTATGATAATATTTGTCAAAATGTAGTTTTCCTGATTATCACTTTTAATTAGGTTTATTTTTGCTTTTGCTTTGTCTGAAATCATGATGCTACCCCTGCCTTTTTTTATTACAGTTGAAACACATTTTCTTGTGTTTTATTTATTTCAACTCTGTTTGTGTCTTTCTGTTTCAAGTGTGTCTTTTCTAAACAACGTATTGTTGTATTCTGGTTTCTAATCCATACTGATAATTGCTTCTGTTTTATGGGTGATCTCATCCCATTTACATTCAAAGTTATGGTTACTGTATATTTCTCTCCATCCCATTATCTTCTATTTCTTCTTCTCTTTTTCTTTTTATCCTGTCTCTTCTCAAAAGTCCATTTTGCTTCTAGCACCTGCCTCCCTTAATCTTCCCTCTCTTTTATCATAATTCTTTTCTGTTATCCCTTTCCACTGCTATTTTCATATTGTATAAGTTACATTTCTCTATACAACTGAGAGTGTATATGTATTGTGCTGTCTTTGAATTAATTCCTGATGGGAATAAGGTTCAAACATTGCCCTCTCCCCATTTTCTTCTCCACTTTAAAAGAACTTCCTTGCATGCTTCTTTCATGTGGCAGAAATATTTGCCCATTCTAACTCTCCCTTCTTCCTTCTTTCACTGCATCTCTCTGTCTTACCCCTTCATTTTCTTTTGGAGAGCATTCCAATATTATCAACTCACAACTGTGCTCTCTTTCTTTGTAAACTCCTTTTAACTGCCTTTATAATGATAAAGTTCTTAGGAGGAACATGTATCATTTTTCCATATAGGAATGTAAACAGTTTAACTTTATTAGGTCCCTTATGATTTCCCTTTTATGTTTATCTTTTTATGCTTCTCTTGAGTCTTGTATTTGAAAGTCAAATTTTCTATTCAGCTGTGAAAGTCCTCCATCTCATTGAATATCCATTTTTTGCTTCAAAGGATTATACTCAGTTTTTGCTGGATAGATTATTCTTGGTTATAATCCTAGCTCCTTTGACTTCTAGAATATCACATTTCACATCCTCCATTCCTTTAACATTGAAGTTGTTAGTTCTTGTGTGATCTCAATTGTGGCTCCATAATATTTTAATTTCTTTCTGGCTTCTTGCAGTTCTGCAGTTTGGCTACAATATTCCTGGGAAGTTTTATTTTGGGATCTCTTTCAGGAGATGATCAGTAGATTCTTTCAATTTCTATTTTGCTCTCTGGTTCTAGGTTATCAGGGCAATTTTCCTTAATAATTTTTTTGAAACATGATGAAACACGAGTTTTTTTGATCATGGCTTTCAGGTAGCCCAGTAATTTTTAAATTACCTCTTCTTGATCTGTTTTCCAGGTCAGTTGTTTTTTCCAATGAGATAGTTTACATTTTCTTCTATTTTTTTTCATTCTTTTGAATTTGTTTTATTGTTTCTTGATGTCTCATGTAGTTATTAGCTTCCACTTTCCCGAGTATAATTTTTCTGTGAAGTTTTCCTTGTATCTGTTTTCATATCATTGTATTCTGAGTTTGTATCTTGGACTTTTCTGCCTGTATCCTAGCTTTTTGTGGTCAAGTCCTTTTTGTTGTTGTTCTTTAATTTTTATAACCTATTTCTTGACTTTGAATTTTATGTTAAAGTTGGGCTCTGCTCACCTGAAGTTGGGAAAACCTTGTCTCAAGCTTCAGGCATTTTTGTGCTACTGTTTTCAGTTAGTTCTGAGATTCTGTCAGTTTTTGGTGCCTCCCAGGTCGTATGATTCTAGGAGAGGTGTGGTTACTGCTATCCTGGTCTATGCTCTGGTTTTTACCCAGGAAGGGCCCATTCTTCCCTGCAACCACAAGCACCTGTGCTACTCTTGGCATTCAGACTGTGACTAGGCCCCCTGCTCTTCTGAACCCTCAAGCACTAGGACTCTTGTTTGCCTTGGAATTGCAACCACGGCCCCTGTTCCCTTGTGGCCATCAATCAGCGCTTCTCTCTATGATCCAGAACTGCATATGGGCAATAGAGTTGCCATTGAGTGCCAGCTGCATCCAGTGTTAGCTAAGAATCCCCTGTACTCTCTTTCTCAGAAATTGTCCAACCCTTTTACCACCTGGAGGCTGAGAGCTCCTGAAGTAGCTGCTGTTGCTGCTGCTGCTGCAACCACTGTCACTGCCTGGGCATGCATATGCTCTAGACAAGCCTCTACCCCAGTGTCACAGACTTCTCCTGCCAACTTCTTAGGTTTTCTTAGTCAGAAAAAATGTCTCACCCTCACCTTTTTTGGCTCTGCCTGTCCAAAATTTGATTTGAGGGGTTATTTTAAAGCTGTTTGGAAGGGAATGTTAAGAGAGTTCCTCTAATCCACTATCTTGGCTCTACCTTGAAACTTCCATACTAGTAAGGTAGCTACTAATGACATAAGATCAGTAAAGGCATGTGCAAGCTCTTAATGCCAGTTATGATGATTATTAATATGAATAGTTTTTCTTCTTCTTTTTAGGCCACTCAAGTCCCTGTCCAGCCAAGTGGTTCAGTAACATCTTCATCACTCAGTCAGTAGAATGTAGTAACAGGAAGAAACATAGAGGGGCCTCCCCCCAGGCCTTCCCTTCCCAATAGGGGTCAGATTTGTCCTATGAGCTCTTTTAGCTCATGAAACAAAGCTCTTATCGACCTTCTTCAGAAGCTAGGAAACTCAATCTGCTATAGGAAGCAACTGTTCCCAAGGATGAACCATCAACAGTATGGTTTTCTCCAGTGTTACAAAACAGTGGTATCCCTTTCTGTAATCCCAGGCCTGCTTCTTTGTTTAATGGCAAAATTCAATTCCCATTGACCTGAGGTTAATATCACTAACTTATCCTTCATTCATGGATCAGTTTAATGCTTTGGAGAAGGGGGTATTGCTTCTGTGTATAGGCAATGTTTGCCTCAGAATCCTGTGTCTCTCAGCTTATATACTCCTAAAGGGACAAAGCTAATTGTCAGAGGATTTAAAGCCATTATAGGGAATGGCCTTTAATTTTCTTCATGCTGTTCCCTGAAAGATTAGGCCACTTTAAAGCATGACATCCTCAATTGAAGTCCTACTATGATATCTCATTGTGACATGGAGACTCACAAGATCAAAGCTAGAAACAACCTCACAGATCATTGAGGCCAACACTTTCATTTTTACATACAAAGAAACATGTCCAAGGTCACATAGGTGGCAAGCAGTCCGGCTAGGACTATAAATTTAAATTTAAATTTAACTTGAATCTAATTCATATGACGCCAAGTACCTCTCCATTGCCCCACACCTTAAGTTCACCAAACATTTAATAAGCCCTACTGTATACAACACACTGTTCTGGGCACTGGGAATACAGAGACAGAGTGTAAATAGTTCTTCCCCTCAAGAAGCTTACATTCCACTTGCTACTCCTTTCTATGCAACTTTTATTACACAACTTACCCAAGTAGGGTCATGGGCAGTTAGGAACTTATAAGTAAACCTACCTTTATAAGGAAACATACGCTCATTTGTCTACATAGAAAAAACCAAGGAGACAATTATCTGGTGGAAAGAATTCTGGATGTGTGTTAGGGGACCTGGGGTCAAAGCCTAGCTCTGCCATCTAACAGCCTACATTATCAGCCATTTCAGTTCACAGGGCCACAACTTTCTCATCTGTAAAATGAAAATGTTGGGTTAGATGGTCTCTATAGTCCCTTTCAGATCTAGATCAATGATTCCAGAATTTAAGAGCTAGAAGGCACCTCAATGTCCATCTATTCCAAGCTATACTTGTAAAGGAATTCTTGCTACAACATTGTCAATGTCACACCTTCATGCGATGCTATGACAAGAAAGCGATCACCATCTTGAGTCTATTTCCTGGTCCTGGATGTCAGACTATGCTTCATTTTTATATCCCATTCAGTCATCCAACCATTCCCTCATGCTATCTTGCCATACGCCTGCTATTCCCTCTTCTCCCTCACTTCTACTTGCCTAGAACAAAATTCTCTTCCCTGGACACCATTTCCTTCTGTGTCATCACCTTTTAAAATGAAAACTCCTTGATGACTTTCAAAGAATGTATTTAGTACTTAGCATGGTGCCTGATACCTAGTAAGTACATAGTAAATTATATTTCTTTCTCTTATTAATTTATTCACTTATCCATTTATTTATACAATCATTCATCTACTCAGTCATCATAAACCCTACGTTTTATGTTACCACACAGCCCTCCTAATGCAACTCAACCCTGAAATAGAAATTAATAAGGGCCTTTGCCACTTCTAGGTATCCCCAGAGTGTTGGTGGTGAACCATGAAGAGATTTGGGAATAGGGGTTCATTTCCACAAGAGAGGATATATTGTTTGTGACTCTGAAACTCCTTTCCTACCTGCAATGCTTTGTCTAGAGGGCTCAGAGTTCATAATCTCACCTCTAGTTACATGTAACCTTTGCTTTATGAACATGCTACATCTTCCTCAGTGGCTGATGGTTGGTTTCATCAATATAATCATTTTTCCCTTCCTGCTATTGATTATGGCTATTATCAAAATATATGGGTGAGCTGCCCTGCTAATTATTGCCCTGTGCAATGGGATATCAGCTTCTGTGTTGGATTCTTAGAAAAGCACAATGATTCTATTGTTTTCTTTTGTCTCTGTTCCTCTAAAGCAGCTGCTCTCAATCTGTGGGTTGCGGCCCCTTTGGAGGTCGAACAACACTTTCACAGGGGTCACAGGGGTCACCTAAGACCATCAGAAAACACATATTTCCGATGGTCTTAGGAACTGAGACACTGCTCCTCTATCTGTCTCCAGGTGGATCTGCCCACATACAGATATGCCCACATATGAGTATTAAAGAGTTGTGGCATTAGGAAGGTTGAGAACCACTGCTCTAAGCTATGCTATCAAGTCTAGATGGTCACACAATCCTGGAGAACTAGACATTCAGAATTTCCATCATTCAATGGAAATGGTCAACATTTCATAGCATGATGTCAGAGGAGGGGGTCTTTTTTTTTCCAAGAAAAAGAGAACTTTTAAAAAAAGAAGAATTTTGAGATAAAATGTGGAACCAGTTAATAGTTACATTTAACGTAATTCATTGATTGCCTTCTGTATGTCAAAGAGGGGCTTTTCTAAGCATTAGGTATATAAAAACAAAAAGAAAAAGTCCTTGTCCTCAAGGAACTTACATTCTGCTGAGGACAAATAGCTGGTACACAGAAAAATGAATTCCAAATAAATAGCAAGTAAACACTAAATAATTTGGGGGGGAGGTGGGAGTCTAGAGCAATTAGGAGAAGTCTTCTGAAGACAGATGGAGATTAGTTCCAGTTTGTATGGAGCATAGAATGTGTGATGGGCAATAATGGGAAATCAGATTACAAAGATACATTGGAGCTGGATTGTGAAGGGGTTTATAGCTAAAGAGAGGAGCTCATGTTTGATCCTCAAGGCTAAAATAGGGAACCACTGAAACTTCTTTGGGGGGAAGAGGAAAAAGGTGTGTGTGTGTGTGTGTGTGTGTGTGTGAGACATTCAGGTCTGGGTTTTAAGAATATCAATTTGGATGATCAGTTATTACTTATTCTATAAAGGTCTTTGCTTTGTAAGTGTGTTTTTGGATCCTGACAATAACAATTTAAGATTTAACTGTTAAGGCTATATGTCATGGTGGATGGAGTGCTGGTCTTGGAGACAGGGAGTCTTGGGTTCAATTCTGCCCCTAACATTTACTAGTTGTATAACTGCAACTCACTTAGCCTTTGTGTACCTCAGCAAATGCCCCAGGACTTATCCAACCAGGTTGTTATTGGCAGTCATAGGAGTTCCCAAACCAGAAGTTCCCCTGCTGAGGAAATTACAGATCCATTGTGTAGTCATGTATGAATTAACCACATTCTTTGGTTGAAATTGTTTCCCACACAGATTTCCATAAAGAATAGGAGCATCCATATGGCTGTTCTGTTTCAGTTCTAAATATTCCTGGAAGTGCAAAATGGATTCCCCACCCCCAAACCCTACTTTTGGACATGTAAGTGTGAGAAGCCACTGGCACATCCAGCTGGTGATGTCCAGCCAGCACTTTGTGATATGGGCTTGGAATCCAGGCAAGAGGGCTGGGTTGGATATAAGACTTGAGAGTCATCTTGGTAGGCATGGTAATTGAACTGATGGGAGCTGGTGAGATCACTGAGAAAGAGAGAAAAAAGGACCCAAGACAGGGCCTGAGAGGACAACAGCTGTTGCCTCTTAAGCTGTCTTCAGCTGTTCATCTTCATGGTGGTCTTTTCACTTAGACTCATTGTGGGCATTGAAAGGTGAGATGGCCCAAGTGTTCTGTGAAATGACGTTGCTTGTTGCCTCTGAGTCCATAATGAAGTCTACATCTCCATTTGCTTCGCCAAGGATATTTTGAGAACTGTCTTCCTTCCATTAACTGCAACTTCTTTATGTCTTCCATTTCACTGGGAGTTAGAATTTCAGTAGAGATATGGTTCAGCTCAACCAGGAGTGTTGCTCATTGCAAATAGTTGGCATATTAAGCACACAAAAAGCTAAATCAGTGGTTGTAGGCAGACTAAGAACTGGGCAATTCATAGCATCCTCTGTCTCCTTTCTTTTTGCTACATCCCTAACATTGAGAGAACAGAAAGGGACCATAGAGGACAGAGGACCATTTTTTATTATGTGCTTTTGGGGTTGTTATAGTAAAGACAAACAAACAAACAGCATTTCTTTGCTTAATTAGGTGGGTCCTCAGACACTAGACACAGCCTTTCCATCTAGGTAGACTTTCTTAGACAGCTGGTGCAGCCTTTCAGAGTCATCTTCATGCCACAATGTTGTAAAAAAAAACAAAACACTCAAACGTTTGTTACTTGGCAACAATTTCAGGAAAAAAAACATGAATGCCATTTCCCAATACATGTTAACTGGCTAATGCTGACTTTGTCCTGTCAGTTCAGTATTCCTTTGAGGAAGTGAGGATTGTTCTGAGTGTTTTATGTGTGAATAGAGACAAAAGCTGATATTCCAAGCAGGTAATTGCAATACTTTACCCAAATCTCAAAATCCAGGTATCTTTAGACATTGGTCCATAGTATGTCTCACTCTTTTTAAAAAAAAAAATTAACTTTTATGTTTATTTTTAGTTTACATCATTCATTTCCACAATATTTTGAGTTGCAAATTTTCTCCCCATCTTTCCCCTACCCATCACCCCAAAACAGTGATCCCACTGTATAACCTCAGTGCCTGGATATCTTATTTCCCAGTTGCATGTAAAAAAATAATAATGATAATATTTTTTAAACATTTGATTTTAAAACTTTAAATTCCAGATTATTTCCCTTCCTCCCTTGTCTCCCATCCTTACTGGGAACATAAGCAATTCAATATAGGTTGTACATGTATAGTTATGCAAAACATTTCCATAGTGGACATATTGTAAAAGACTAACTATATTTCCCTCCATCTTATCCCCCCCACTTGTTCTATTCTTTACTTTGTCCCTGTCCTTTTACGAAAGTGTGTCATTTTAACTACTCTCTCCCCCAACATGCTCTCCACTCCATTATCCCCCCTCTCATCCCCTTCCCTCCTACTCTCCTGTAGGGCAAGATACCCACTTCAGAGTATATGTCATTCCCTCCCTAAGCCAAATTCAATAAGAGTAAGGTTGAGCCATTCCCTTTTGTCTTCCTGTTCTTCCCTTCCACTGTAACAGTTATCCCTTGCCTCATCTGTATGAGATAATTTGCCCCATTCTGTCTCTCCCCATCTCCTCTCATTATATTCCTGTCTCACATCTCAGTTTCACCTTTTAAATATCATCCCTTCCTACTCAATTGATCCTGTGCCCTCTGTCTATGTATAACTGTACACATATATACACATACTCACATATGTATTCATACACATAAATACCCTTCTATATAGGTATATATGTATGTATATGTATATATATATATGTATGTATATATATATATATATACATATATATGCTTTTATATTCCCTTCATCTATCCTCATACTGAGAAAAGTTTCATAAGTTACAATTATCATTTTTCCATGTCAGAATGTAAATGGTTCAGCTTTGATAAGTTCCTTATGATTTCTTTTCCCTGTTTATCTTCTCATGCTTCTCTTGATTCTTGTATTTGAATGTCAAAT
>CM053582.1:48196538-48212418 GCA_028627135.1 Pseudochirops cupreus | reverse complement strand
GGTTTTTCCAATGAGATATTTCACATTGCCTTATATTTTTTCATTTGTTTGGATCTGTTCTACAGTATCTTGATTTCTCATAAAGTTATTAGCTTCCATTTGCTCCAATCTAATTCTGAAGGAATTATTCTCTTTAGTGAGCTTTTGAAATTCTTTTTCCATCTGGCAAATTTGGCTTTTTGAGGCATTCTTCTCCTCATTGCCTTTTTTGGGCCTCTTTTGCCATTTGAGTTAGTCTATTTTTTAAGGTGTTATTTTCTTCAGTCAGGTTGTTGACTGTCTTTTCATGATTGTCTTGCATCATTCTCATTTCTCTTCCCAATTTTTTCTCCACTTCTCTTACTTGATTTTCAAAATCCTTCTTGAACTCCTCCTTGTCCTGTAACCAGTTTATATTTTTCTTGGAAACTTTTGGTGCAAGAGTTCTGACTGTGTTGTCTTCCTTCCATTCCATGCTTTGATCCTTTTTGTCCCCACATAAGGAACCTAAAGTTGGATGGCTGTGCTTGCTTTGCTTCCTTTGCTTGCTCATGTTGCCAGTCAATTATTTAACTTTTGAGCTCTTTGCCAAAATAGAATTCTGCTTCCAGAGGGGAGAACTTTGTCCCAAATTGCTAGGGTTTTCACAGCTGCTGGAGCTATTAGGAGGGCATCGTCTCTACAGCCCCCACCACCTTTGGCTCACTGGTCATACACCTCAGGATGACTGGGATCTGGATCCAGGTAAGTTAAGGCAAGAGTGCTTAGCCTCTGAATGGTTGCTTGGACCCCTACGATCTGTAGGCCAGGAGCCCTGAAGCAGCCATGTGGAAGCATTGGCAGGGCCGCTGCTTCTTCCTCTTCTCACTCTGGGAGCAGAGTCCAGACTACACTCTGCTCTGTCCCTCCCCCCCCCCCCCCAGATCCAGGAGAGTTCCACTGACCTTTTACTTTGTGTTTGGCATTTATGGGTTAATAATTCTGGAAACCACCATAGCTGCTGGTGATCTACTCTCTGGAATGCTCCAGCTGTGGCTGGTCAAGGCTACCCTTGGGCTAAAACTGTGGGCTCATGTGGGGCTGGGCTCAGCTCCCGGCAGGCTGCAATGAACCCTTCCTGTTTGTTTGACTGCCTTCAGAGGGAGATTTGTTTCTCTCTGTCACTTTATGCATTCTGTAGCTCTAAAATTTGTTTAGAGTTATATTTTATGAGTATCTGAGGTGGTTATGGGGGGAGTCACAGAGTTTTCCGGCTTCTATGCCACTATCTTGACTCCACACACCCCCAATATGTCTCACTCTTGAAGCAGTACTCTTTCTTACATGGAAGGCAGAATTTATGCCAACAAAAATGTTGTTGACTTTTTTCTCCTCCTGCCATCTCTATTGGTGACAAAGTGAGATGCCACAAACTTATAGAAAGACTTGTTGCCTAAAGTATTCTGTAAAGACATATCTCATCTCCCCTGCTCCCCTCACTCCCACTTTGGACACTTGCTCTTGAGTGGAATCCCACTCATGTAACTTCCAGAGGGCTTCAGGCGGAAGGGGAGGGTTTAAGGAAGGAATGGAAGAGACCTAGTCTTCCAGTGGGTGTCTGTATGTTTCTCATGTAGCCTTTAGGAAGCTCTAGGAAATATAGATTTCCAGAAACTGCCAGAGGTGTCTAAAAACATTTGAAAGCAAAGTCTTTGAAGGAAGAAAAGATGGTCTTTGTTGTATGCAGCAGCAAGGAGATAACCAATTAACTGAAGGAAAGAATGGGATTCTTTTTTCCCTTCCATGGCCTTTGCTGTCACCCCACCCCTTGCTAACTCCTTCCCCTAGAACCAGGGTTTTCTAACTCTTTAAATTACTGTGGATAATTGCATTTCTGCTTCCTATTTGCTTCTCAGTCCTCATTCTCCTTCACCTCTCTGCTTCACCAGAGGCTGGTGACCTCCCTCCCCTCCCCTCCCTTCATTTTGGGAATGCTGCTCTCTGTCTTGGCTCTCTTCATACCTGCCTCACCACTCCTTCCCTGTCTCTTTGGTAACATCATCCTCCAACCATGGCTCATCACACATGAGGCCTCAGAGCTAGCATAGATGATGCTGTTTTCATACCAGGGCCATCATTTCCCATTTCAGACCCAGACCTCTTCAAAATTGTAACACTAGAGAGGTTCTTGAATATTCTTTAGCTTTGTAAGCTCTGTTGGCAAAGAAACTTTACAAGGGAGATATGAACCTCTCATCGTTTCGCTGTTTTCCTCTAATCCCACTTGGCTCATCCAGCCTGTGGTAATACAGAATGTGTCTCTGATTCTAATTGTTCCAAAGGAAATTGAGGAGGAAGATAAGCAGCTTTCCTCTGAGATGTGTTACAAATGAAGTATTTCTGTAAAAAAGAGGCAGCATCTGCAGAGCCTTATTACTCATAAGTCACAGGAAAGCAACACTGGAATTCTCAGGCTTCCACCTTAATTTATAAGCTCTGGACAGAGGCCAACTAAACTACTTCTGGACCTCAAAGGAGACTTACTGAACTAATATCTAGCCTTGACAAGGGGCACAATAATCCTTCCTGAAGAGCAGTTACTTCCCACCCCAAGACGTGGACAATTAGCATCCCATAAGGATGAGATGGTGACACATTCATAAGCTGTATGCACTTGCTAAAGACTATTCAATTGTATTTTTCTTGCCCTTTTCCCCTCCTGTCTTATGGCCAACTGTGATGCAACTAATAGAGAAAATCTCTCTGTATCCTATGAATGACAGAAGTAGGAGAAAAAGTAAATAAATAAGAAAACAAAACAGAACACCAGCTAAGAGTTGGATGGCAGTGTCTTTTGTAGGCTGATATGCTAACAGACAGATAGTATATTCTTAGCTCTTGGGATTCACTTTTTCAGTTCAGGTTATTGTGTGCTTTTGTTTACATATTTTGGTACAACCTTAGGCACAAGTCCAGAGTCACTGTGAACCAGTGGATAGCCTAAGAACTTTAGGGAAGACACAAGAACCAAGATTCTAGCCAAGTCTCCAAAAGATGTCAAGAGTCCTGGAAGTAATAGTTGCCAAACTAGTGCTGCCACCATTTGAATGATGCATTTAAAAATTCATGATGACCTAAATGAGGGGTGGGGAACCTGTGATCTTGAGGCCTCACGTGGCCCTCTAGGTCCTCAAGTTTGGCCCCGTGACTGAATCCAAACATACAGAACAAATCCCCGTAATAAAAGGATTTATTCTATAAAACTTGGACTCAGTCAAAAGGTTACACCCAAGGATCTAGAAGGCCATATGTGACCTCAAGGCCACATGTTCCCCACCCCTGATCCAAATTATAGGTATATTCCACTTTACCCATCACATTTTCTTTCAGGCCAAATAAACTCCAGGGTAGAAACAGACAGATCGGGTGATACTTTGATATCTTGAATGGATAGTGCATCCAGATGGCAGCTCCTCTGTACCTCTCCACCCTATGTTATGCTTGTCCCTTTCTTCCCATAGATTGTCCTTAGGAGATTCTCCCTGAGTAGTGGGAACCTTCCTTTTTATTCTTTTTTTTGGGGTATCACAAAGGGACCAGAATGTCACTTGGGATATCTTTGTGTCTTATCCTTTCTAAGAGGTCAGCTCATCTCTTTTCCCAGTTGTACCTATCCCTATTTTCTCTTTTTGAAACATTTTCTTTCATCAAGATACTAACAGGCAATATATAGGAGATAACAGTGAACAAGCTCATCCATCAGGATCCTATTTGCACTTCCATTGGTAAGAGGAGGCATTTGATCACTGTAAAGGGATTAAATCAATTAGTGGTTATGAATAAATAAAAATATGTTTGAATTTGCACACATCCTCCACAATAGAGGAGGGGCTCAGGTTGCTTAGGTGTTTATGTGCTGGCACCTGTAATCCAGCCAGAATGAAAGGCAAACAGAGACCAGATTCATCGTTTGATTCATTGTTCCTCCCTGGTCAATGAAATTCAGTTCCATGAGTATTTATTTCTCATTGCAGAAATTAGTCAGGGTTTTTACTGTTGGCCATATATGATATATACAGAGTTTTCCGGAAAGGGGGAACTTACTAGAGAATAAGTTAGAGCATCTTTCTTTGCTTTCATTTATTTTATTCCCCCAGCTATCGACATACTTTTGTCCAATTCTCAGCCTGTGCGGCTTATTTTCCCTTCAGCTAATGTTTCACAAGATTATCCACACAAACACCACCTACCATTAGTTCTATATGTTTACTGTCTGCCTGTTGCATATTCATTTTCATTTATTATCATCGCTTCAAGTCTCACCCTTTCTTCCTTCATTACTTTTTTCTTCCTGTTTTTCTCAGCTCTCTTACTTCTTTGTAGTTACCCAGATCTGTCACTAAGATTCTTAATATCCTCATTAATGACTAAAGGGCAGCTAATTTCTGCAGTCTAATACAATAGGGGAAGAATACTGAACTTGGAGTTAGATGATTGCTCCAGTTCTACCATACACTAACTGAGTAGGACTTTAGACCAGCCACTGAACTCTTCTGAATCAAGGATTTTTGGTCTTTAAACATGGGGTAGTCCTGCATTGTTTAAGTTTTCTCCAGGTATGAGCTATTCTCATGATTTTCCAAAGGTCCGTCATAAAACCAAGGAGCTGAATCCTTCCTCTTTTACACATACTGCTTGTGTTTTCCACACAAAAAAGAGTAGCTGGAAAGTATTCAAGAGGAATATCATCTTGTTCAGCAGATCTTCCCTCAGTATTGGGGATCCCTTTTTAACATCAAACAGTTCTACAGAGCTCCATATAGACAGTAGTATTAGCCATTGATTTGGAAAATGCATGACAACAAAAAGCTACTATGAATTCAGCATAATGAAGTCTTCAGTCTTATGAAAAATAATAAAACACATGTAATATATTTCTTTAGTGCACAGAAGACATATTTGCTCATTTATGATACTGAGTCACCCTGAAGATTTCATTGTTGCCAAATTCAGATCCACATGGCAGTGCTTGATACATACAAGGATTCTTGGAGCCCTTGGAATAACTTAATGCTTCTTGGCTCACAGGTTGGGTACCAAGGGTCTAGATCAAGGGTGGGGAGCCTGTGGCCTCAAGGCCACATGTGGCCCTCCAGGTCCTTAAGTGTGGCCCTCTGGCTGAATCCAAACTTCCCAGAACAAATCTCCTTAAAGGATTTGTTCTGTAAAAGTTAGACTTAAAATGCCACTCTCAAGGACCTAGAAGGCCACAAATGGCCTCAAGGCTGCAGCTTCCTCACCCCTGATCTGGATTACCTCTCCTCATCTTCTGTGTCTGAGTCAAATTCAGTTATGTTGTGCTTTTCCTGCTACTTGTTACTGGCTGGTAGGAACAATAGTTAAGTAATTCAATTCAGAAGCCTACTATGGCCAAGGCTCTGTAGTGAGTGCTAGGGATGCAAAGGGGAAAAAAAATGAAATATTCTCTGCCCTTGGGGAGATTAGATTCTATTGGAAGGAAATAACATATAAATAGAGAAGTTAAAACAATAAGATTTAATAAATAAAGATGGACTCAATAAAAGCACAGTACTTTTTGTTTATTTTGAATTTTTTAGTCTGCAAAGCACAATTTTAATTCAGTAAGAGAGATTCTTTGGTGCTGTAAAAACCCCACAGTTAAAACAATACTTCTCACTAGAGGCTGTACTCAATGACCACTCTAATCATTAGTATCATATGATTCTACTTTGGAGAAAATCTAGTGGAAATTGTATGAAAAACAACAGCAACAAAAATGACAACAGAAGGTGAACAAGACAGATAATAAAGAGATCAACACTTTCCTGGGAACATCTGGAAACGGGTAATAGGGATTCTTCATCTTCCCACTACAAAGAACAGGTTTTTTTTTTTTCCTTTGTGTAGTAGAGCCAACCATCTTGTATACAAATGTGTTCAGCCAGGACTTTCCCATAAAATACACTAAAGGTCAAAATGAGATGGTCTTGGGGTTTTGCAAAATGCTGCAGCATTTCTGATCTGCTTCCTGATCTCTGAAGTTTGACTTTTTCCAAGACTTAGAGATTGAAGGCATTAGTGGGGAGAGGAGCAACTTGAGGAGAGGTATTTGCCAGCACCCCTGAAATAGAACTTAAGTCATTTTAAAGTAACTCAATGAACTCTCCGTGAGCTTGCATGTCTATGCAAAATGTAATTTACTGCCAAAATATTATTTCTAGTGTTGATCTGCATAGCTGATTTATGAAAAAGTGCTTTTAAAAGCATGATTTACATTCCAAGTTTTTGATTTGTAGAACACAAGACAAGTGACTGATTTATTATAGTGGAGCTGTTCAGACTGCTAAAGTTAAGGTTGTGTCAGCATTTCCATTATAAACTCTTAATTTCAAGAATTTATAACTTGCCTGCAAAAAATTCACTCAAGGCAAACACTTTCTTTTTTCCTAGCAATTTTCTGCAATAGAGGGGAGTGGGGATGGGGTTGATTTAAAAATCCAAGAAGTACAGGAACAAGAATAGAGAATGAATGATCTCCCTTTGTGAGGCTTGCTTGTGAGACATGGAGGTAAGACTGACTGAACCTCTGGCCCCCAGTGACCTCACTTCTGACTTCCAGCATCCTTGGATGGCCCACAGTCCAGTAACTGTGAGCAGATCATGTATATAGAGACCTAAAAGCTTATCTATCCTATCTCCCCTCCCCTCTTTTCATGGAAGAGAAAACTGAGACCCAGAGAGTTGAAGTTACTTGGCCAAGGCCATTGTCCCTGTTACTATCCTCGTAATAGCTGATATTTCTCTAGCAAAGTTAGTGTATCTCATTTAAGCCTCACAAAAACTCTTCCTTTTCCTACAGGTATTACTTTGTTTTGTAGACTGGACCCATGATTCCATTGGTATAGGAACTTAATAGGAGGAAATTTCTATCAATGTTAATCAGCAACTGATCTGCAACTGAGAGGCTTAGTGAGGTGTATGGGGCACTGAGAGGGTATTTCAACTATAACTTTACGTGTACTTTTTGCCTTCCTCTTTACCAGGACTTCTTAATGTGGGGTCTGTGAGCTCGTTTTTTAATACATTGGTAACTCTTTCAATTTAATTGGTTTCCTTTATAATGCTATGCATTTTATTTAGTTTATTCACAAATATTATTCTGAGAAGGGGTCTGTGAGTTTCAACAATATATCAAATGAAGTCCATCACCAGAGCCTGGAAAACAGCAGGCAAAATGCCTGTTGATTGATCTCCATTTTATGGAAGAGACAGTTCAGAGAGGTAAATGGCCTGCCCATGTATAATGAGCAGGATTTGAACTCAGATTGTCTTGATTCCAAGTCTCGCATGTTACTGGCTATACCATACTACCTCTAGTTCTTATGTTTGTCAGAATGTGTGTGTGTGTGTGTGTGTGTGTTTTCATCAAATAGAGCCTCACCAGAAGAATAGGAATGGTTATGAATTGGGAGGTGGCATACATCTCCTTTGCATGACGTCTGGTGGGAACCTTATTTATAATTGCACAGTAACATGTGAGGTTCATGCCTAGAATGAGTGTAACCTAGAACAAAGAAAAAAGCAAAACCTGTTTTTATCCTGGTACTGCCAGTTTTCATAAATAATTTCTGTGTTTCAAACACATCCTTATCTCCTGTAGAATAGGGAGGACCACGCACAGCTCTTCCTAATTTCAGTTAAAAGGAGTAGAGTAATCAGAAATCATCACTGTTCTTCTTCCAGCCCTCCCTATGAAAGTTCTTCAAATGCCCTGAAAAGAGTATCATAACAGGTAACATTTAAATGACCCTTGAAGCTTTGCAAAACACTTTATACCCATTATGTCATTTGATCCTCACAACAACCTTGTCCTATTATGCCTACTTTACAGACAATGCAATATTGACTGAGGGGGGCTAAATGACTGGTCCAGGGTCGTATAACTAGTGTTTGAGGTGGGATTCAAACTCAGGCCCTTGCAACTCTATGTCCTGTATTCTAGCCACTAAGGCTAGTTGCCATCTTATTTGATGAAGGCTCCTCTTGCTACCCTGTATGACTCCTCCTCAAAGTCCCACTCAACACAGTCCTTACCAGTTCTTTCCAAGATATTTTCTGGAGACTGGACCTTCCTAGCTTCCTCCCTAGGGTGATGGAGGGTAATGTGCCTTTCATGTGGCCCCATTTCTGGTGGCTTCCCTCTAAGATGACCTCCTCACTAACCTGTATATATCTTGTATGTTTGCTGTTGGCATGTTGTTCTGTCCATTCCAGTGGGAGTTTCTTGGGGGCGAGGACCTTTCTGTCACTTCTGCCACCAGCACATAGCATAGCATCTGCTACATGATGAACATTTAATAAGTACTTGGTGACTTACTAACTAGAAATGCGTTCCCGAGCCTACATCGTTGCCAATGCTGCCTGTCCTAGCAGAGTTTGTCTTTCTGGTCACCTGATCAGCAGCTCAAAGCTGAGTTCCCAGATCCCCCATTCTGTGACTAGAGAAAGCTCACCTGGAGGTTAGCAAAAACAGTAGATTGCAGGGGCCCAGGTAAAGACCTTTTGATCTTTGGTTACAGCAATTGCCTGGAGGTTAGGGTTGGGGGTTGGCAATTGTTGATCTTGTTTTCCTTTTCTGCCTGAGCTTTGGTGACCACAGATGGACCAAAGAGTATACAAGATAATCATAATTCATTGCATGGAGAATCAAGGGTCCCAAAAGGGACCTCATGAGAAAGGAGGGATAAGAGTAAAGGGGTTCTTTCCCCAAATGAGTACTAGGTGCTGGTGCCAGTGAATACTGAGGGTAGTTAGATGAACCCTCCTTCATTTAGACAACCATCTATTTTATCCCAGTTGGTCCCTGAATTTTCTCAGCTGTTTCCAATCAAGGAGGAATAAAGAGTAAAGTCCATGTCGAAAGTGTGGAGGCTAAATGAATAATGGAGGGGAGGAGGGTGTTGTCTGGAGAAAAGGAACCACTTTTAAAGATTGAACGTCAAATGAAAAACTGCTCTTCAGCCTTACCTGGACCTCTCCCAAATGGAACATCTAAGACAGATTAACCTTAGAGAAGTACTAAGATAGTGGCCCACTTGTATGTAAGTTCAAAAGAGGAGATTGCTCTCCATATTCAGTCATAGTGTTCTTTGGATGCTTGACTGTGTCGGTTGAATTCATAGTTTTCTTCAGTTACTCAGTCTCCTTTCCCCCCAAGAAAACAGGAATAGGCAGAGATTAATGCAAGGACTTGGTAATGAATAGAATAATATGGATAACTCTTTCAGGGTGGGAAGCACAAGACAAGTTAGAAATTTAATTAGCCTCAAAGATAATTTGCCTCCATTAATCTTTTTTGAGAGTTTTTTCTTTTGAATAGATAATAAGCTCCTTGAGAGTAGGGGACAGGCCTTATTTATCTTTGTGCCTCCCTTAAAGCCTTGTGTAGAGCTCTTTATGCAGTGAGCACTTGGTAAATGTTTTCTCTGAGTGAATTAATGAATAAATACTCCACTCTATCTTGTTGCCTAACATTGAGCCAGAATTTTTACTGGCGCAAGAGGCTTCATACAATCCCAGAAGCCCTTGCTCTGGCCCTTCTGCAGTTCACCAAGCTCTTTCTCCATGAGACCCTGATGAGGTAGGGAGTGAAATCCTCATTTTTTTGCCTGAGGAAGTTGAAATTTTGTGACTTGTTCAAAGTTGCACAGATAGTAGCTGGGAAAAGTAGGACAAAGAAGCCTCCAGATCTTCTGCCTGCCCTGCCAACTGTACTTGTCCTTTTTCACAATAATAATTCAACATAGCCCTTTCCCCACCCCGCCCATCATCATGTGTTTCCCCGAACTGAAGATCTATGCTTTTTATGCTCAATTAATCCTTCCTTTCTAATCTGGATCCCAAATTCTTAATGGAAAAAAGCATTTTAATTAAATGAGGCAGAATGAAAATATCTCAATGTGATCTTTTCAATACTCTGAAGTCTTTATTTCAGGGCCCTTGGTCAGTCTATTTCCTGGGATACTCAAAAACCAGAAATATGTCCTTGCAACACTGGATTCCTTGGTGGGATGGACCCATCTTTGGGAACTAAGAACATCAGTCCATCAGGGTCACTGATGTGGAATTCACTTTCCTAGTTACTGATCAAGCAGTTAATTCAAATCTTGTCTTGGTCCATTTCTACTGTCAGAGAAGAAAATGTTAAAAAAAAAATAAGTCTGGAAATATTCCCAGACATGAAAATTTTCTTCTATCAACTTCGAAATACCATCTAGAAATAGATATTTCAGCATCGAAAGGAAACCTTTTATCAAAACTTTAATCTATAGGAAATATCATGAGTAATTATAATAATTAACACCACAGCAGCTGCAATTTGGTTAAGACCCTAGGCACTTTATCCTTTATGGTATACACTGGAAGGTATCAATTTTCCCCCCATTATAATCAAGAAAAATATCTCAACTTTTAAGAAAACAATACATGCTACTTTTCTCATTCTTTGTCCACTTCTTGTTAAACTAATTTTTAGCTATTATTTAATATTTCACCATAATAGCAATTCCAGAACTTGGGAAGCCATCAACTGCAATACCATCTAAACCTCTGAATAATTTTTCCATTACCATTAACAAAACCTTCAGAGCTGTGGATAGTTTGGGGAATTTGCATTAATTCTTTGTTTCCTCAGGGACTCTAGTTTGAAACATACAAACTTAATATCCTAGTGTCTTTATCTGTGATGAAAAGAGATTGGGAAATTTTAAAAACGAATAAGAGAAAAAAAAGTCTGTTAATCCATCCTTTTGACTCCAAAGAGGGAGGTTGATGACTGTTTTCTTTCATGCAATGTATGATTGACAGCTTCCATTTCACAGCTTGGTTATTAAATATCAATCTAAAATTCCATCATGTAGTCTACTATTAGATGACTTGTCTAATTAGCTGGGTTTTTAAAAAATATGCTATGTAATGTTGGTTACGCCTACATAATATACAAATCACTGGATTTTTAAATAAGAAAACTAAAAAATGAAGTCAATGAAATACATATTTGACTTATGTGATGCTAAATGGTCTGTTTGACTCTATTTTCCCCCTTGTTGAAATTGATTTTTTTAAAAAAATATCTTGGCAACACAGCCTTCATGTGGTTTATGCAACAGTATAATTTAACATTGTACCTGCCAGAGTGGAATTCTCAGAAACCCAATTCTCTCCATCCCATGTTTCAGGCTAATCTCTTTAGTCAATTGCTTATCATCTCCAGAAGCCATTTCGATTCTGTAGCATCATTGAGAATCACATTAAAGATCTCTAAATGCCTAGTAATCAAAGCGACTGCAACTTGTGTAAATCTATCCTTCTTCTAGGCTCCTCTGCCATTTTATCGAAGTTAAAGCAGTAATTCCATTCCACAAAATATGCCTCCATCCATAGTGATTGATGGTACATATCACAAACTTTTAATAATTAATATTCATTACTTAGATACAATGTTGTTAAAGAACACTGATACCAAAATGAGATTGTTGACAGGCTGAAATCAACCCTCCAAGACTGATATGTCATAGGGCTCATCCCATTCTTATGAAACAATGTGACACATTTGAAATTCTTTCTTATTTTCTGTGTCTAATTCACATAGAAATGAAATCTATCATGTCAATTCACTTCTATGGGGATTCGATAATACTTTCTAAAATGGTACTTAATGTAAGAAGCAGCCCTATATTGATTTGATCGTGTGAATACTTCATTCAAATAAATGCATACTGTAATTCAAAGGGTCAATCAATCAAACAAATTGAAAAGACTGTTGCAAGAAATGTGGAGAAATCAATGCATAGAAAATTCTGATGCTTCCAATAGTGACCAGTCATATTGCAGCTCATTGAATTAGACTTCCCATTGCTGAATTTTTCCTCTAGAACTTGCATCTGCAGATTGAACTATTACTCATTTGAAAACATAGGAAATTGGGATTGTTGTCTCTAATAGCAATTTGTACAGAAAAGCAGTTGCCAAGAAAGATGTGCTTTAAAGAAGAAAGAACATATTTTCACTCCTTTCTCTGAAACTTTGTACATGGCAATCTTAGTCTTCCACCAGGCAGAAAGAGAATCAAGATGTGGAATGTTTGGACTTTTTTCTTAACATTTCAACACTGTACATATTCTTTGGAAAATGTACTTTTCTGAAAGTTTATTATTTGGGAGAAAAGGGTAGAAAGAGGCTAAGGAAAGGAGGAAAAACTCATTTTTCAAGCAATATGTGGGGTGCAAACTATTTTGAGGGGTAAGGAGGCATTTTCCACTTGAAACCTCTAAAAGAAATCTTGGTCTGTTGACCCTCACCATTCTTCAAGTTCTGGCAACATGATCCTACTTCATTTGTTTGTAGAAAATTTTGTCAGAATCGTACCTCATCTGTTTTGTAGAAAATTAATGCATTAAGATCATGGTGGCTGTGATTGGAAAGTACTGCCCAGCTGCATAGAGAAATGTGACAAAAATATTATAAATAGTAAAATTCAACTGGTTTTCCAATTTCAGCTTGTCAAAAATGGGTAGAAATGAAAAGAATGGAGTTTTGGGCAGGAGAGTAGAGTGGGATGCAGGGAACACAGTATTGAATTTCTAGTCAGAGGACCAATATCCACATGCTACTTTATCTGTGTGAGATCACTCTGCATCTCAGGTACCTCTTTTGTAAAAAGAAAGGCTTGGACTGGATGACCTCTGAGAATCATTCAACCTCTAAATGAATGATCTTGTGATTCTTTGAAAGTCACAGGAAAAACAGATCACTCAAAGCTTTAAGGAAAACAGGATGCATGGTATGATTAGTCACCTGCTCCAGATTGGTGACGCTGGATGTCAGCCCTATAAAAAGGTCAATGTTTGGGCTATTTGTTAGCCAATGAGACTTGAAATTCTCATTGGCCACATTTGTTATTTATCATAGCATCCAGGTCCACTCTCCAAATAGCCCAAAACAAAATAAATGTGTTGAGGTGGAAGTCCCCTCAAATCAGTCATTGTTAGGTGGGTAAAGCTAAACTTTCATTTCACACTCTACTGATTCCACTGGCTAACACACAAAAGCCTTGCAAGTAATACTTACTCCTCGCTTCATTCTTTAGCAGCTCAGCTTCGCTTTAGAAGGTGGTTGAAGGCATCAGTGATGAAACTTATAGCGGTATATGTGGTGCTGCACCAGTTCATAACTCTTTACCAACTACTTGGTATACAAGTCCAGTTAAAAATAAAATCATTAAGAGTTCATTTATTATTTAATACAGTTTATATTTCTTATTATTAATAATGGTTCACATCACCCACTTTCGGGTTTGCAAGGTCCTGTTGGTGAATTATTTCATCTGTTTCTCATGCCAATCTTATGAGTTAGAGTTTTAATTTTCATTCATTCTATAGATGAAGAAACTGAGTCTGAGGGCAGAGCCAAGATGGCAGAGTAGAGGCAGGAACTCACCTGAAACCTCCCCAAATCCCCTCTAAACAACTTGAAATTGATGCCTCAAGTTGAATTCTGTTGTGGTAGAACCAACAAATCTTGGGGTAAAACAATTTTCCTGCCCAAGACAACTTGGGAGGTTGGCAGGAAAGCTTTGTCACAGGGTGTCAGGCCTGGAGCATGGAGAAGGCAATGCCAACAGTAGGCCTTAGAGGCAGCTGCTTCAGCAGCAACAGCTGCTTTGGGAGTTCTCAGCCCACAGAGGCATTGGGGTCACACAACTGGTTGGAAGGAGATCGCAGGGGATCTTTGGCTGGCACTGGGTTTAGGACCCTATTGCATTGCTCATCTGCAGTTCTGGGTCTCAGTTCCAAGGTGAAGAGGAGCACTAGTGCTTTAGGCCACAGGGGAGCAGGGGCCCTGGTCACAGTTCCAGAGGAGAGAAGAGTGCTTGTGTTTGCTCACAAGGGAATAGGGACCCTGGTCTCAGATACAAGGGAGAAAGGAGAGCATAGGAGAACAGGGGAACTGGTCACAGTTTCAGGGCCAAAAGGAGCAGCAGCACTTGCAGTTACAGGAGAATAAGCTCCCTTTGTGGGTAAAAATAGAGGACTTCCAAGCATTTCTGATGAAAAAGACCAGAGCTGAATAGAAAATTTGACATTCAAACACAAGACTCAAGAGAAGCATAAAAAGGTAAATGTGAAAGAGAAATCATAAAGGACATAAAGTTAAACTATATATATTTCTATATGGGAAGATGAAACGTGTTCCTCCTAAGAACTTTATCATTATTAGGGTGGTTAAAAGGAATTTACATAGAAAGAGGGCATAGGTGTGAGTTGGTAATGTTGGAATGATGTACTTAAAAAATAAAGGGGTGAGAAAAAGGGATGTACTAAAGAGGGGAGAGAGAAGTAGGATGGGGAGATTTTTCTCACATAAAAAAGGTATGTAAGGAAGTTCTTTTATAATGGATGGGAAATTGGGTGGGGAAAGGCAATGCCTGAACCTGACTCTCTTACGAATTGGCTCCAAGATGGAAGAAAAAATACACACACACACACACACACACACACACACACACACACATGCACACGTGCACACATATACACAGCTGTGCACAGAAATCTATCTTAACCAAGAGAGAAATCTGAGGGGAAGGAGAATAGAGGAAGGGAGAAGGAATGAAAAAAGGGAGTGTGGATTAAGGGAGGCAATAGTTACGAGTAAAATAGACTTTTAAGGAAGGGACAGGATAAAAAGAGAGAGAGGAATAAAAAGAAGATAATGGGATACAGGGAAATGCACAGTTAGTAATCAAAACTATGATTTTTAATGAGATGAGCTTACCCATAAAACAAAAGCAGATAACAAAATGCATTAGAACCCAGAATCCAAAAACATGTTTTGTTTACAAGAGACATACCTGAAACAGAAAGACACACACAGAGTTAAAATAAAGGGCTGAAGCAGAAGCTAATATACTTCAGGTGCAGCAGTCATGACCTTAGACAAAGCAAAAGCAAAAATAGAATAAGTTAAAAGTCACAGTGAGGAAAACTACATTTTGATAAAAGGTACCACCATAGACAATGAAGTAATATCAAAAGATTTTGCAGCAAGTTTCTCTGATAAAGGCCCCATTTCTGAAATAAATGCTAAGTACAGAACTGAACCAAATATATGAAAATAAAAGCCATACTCCAATTAATAAATATTCAAAGCATATGAACAGGTAGTTTTCAGAAGAAGAAATAAAATTGCCTATAGTCATATAAATGCTCTAAATCACTATTGATTAGAGAAATGCAAATTAAGCAACTCTGTGGTACTACTCCACACCTATCAAATTGGCTAATATGACAGAAAAGAAAAATGACAAATCTTGGAGAGGATGTGAGAAAATTGGGTCACTAATGCACTGTTGGTGGAGTTGTAAACTGATCCAACCTAGATCCAATTGTAACTGGCATGGTCCTGGCCCTCAAGGAACACACATTATTTATGCAATTAGAGATCACAAATTACGGAAGCTTCATATTTCTTAAAACCTTCTGTATCTGTGGTTTAGCAAGCAATGATATTTCTATCTTTTCTACTCCTTCACTACTATGTCGTAGTTCTTGTATATATGTTACTTCTACTAGAATATAAACTCCATGGGGGAAGAACCAGGATTAAAACACAAAAATATTCTGCCTCCTGGCCTAGTGCTCTTTTCCAGAACATCAGACAAATCTGGATTTTTTTCTTTCTCATGAACTCTACCTTCTTTTTTTTTTTAAATTTATTTTATTTTATTATTTTTTTTATATTTTTTTTATTTTTTTTTATTTACTCATTTACTTTTAATTTACAAGATTCAGTTCCACAATCACTTGAGTTTCAGATTTTCTCCCCTCCCTTCCCCCCCCCCCCA
>CM053582.1:48176128-48196038 GCA_028627135.1 Pseudochirops cupreus | reverse complement strand
CCCATCCACTCTCCACCCTGTCCCTCTCCCTCTACAGAAATGTGAATATTCATCATCCCTCCCCCCCACTCTGCCCCCCCCTCCATCACCCCACCTCTCATCCCCCATCCCCCTACTCTTCTGTGTGGTAAGATGCCCAGTTTAGGAACTCTACCTTCTTAAATCATCACCATGGGAAAATCTAGAGATGGTTAGTTGGCACCTAAACCCGTTCTAATGGCCTGTTTCCATTTTCATTCTCTCCATATTTGCCATAGTTGCACAGATAACAAGACCTTTGTTACTTTTAATATTCACATTTCTTGAGTAGTAAGAAATGATTCATTCTTAATGCTTTTCTAATCTCAAACTATTGAGAATATGTACCATTTATAGATAACAATGTACTTGTATGTATCTCCAGATGCTGCTAATGAAAATGGCAATGACAGAGGAAACAATGTGGCTGCTGTGGCTTCTGTGTGGACACAGTGTTCCCTGGGTAAGAGGAACTAAGCTATAAGGCTATAGGAAATAAAATTCTGATTCTGGTGGATGTATGTTGTCTATCTCCAAGAATATCCCAATGTTTACAAGATTATTTTTTTTTTTAAGTATTGAAGCCCTGAGAAACCATGGCATTATAATCATATAACATTTATATCAATCGCATTTTAAAAGGAAGTTAATTATTTTTACTGAGTAAAATTGAGTTTAACTTATCTATTATTCAGATTATAGTCATCGAGATAAATCCTAAATAGCCATGAGTATATAATTTTTCCAATATTGTGAAGATATGAATTATACACTGAAATATTTGTGGTATAATAATCACTTAATTTTTTCAAGCAAATCAATTTAATAAACTAGTTCCTTCAATTATTTAAAGGACACTGGAAGACAATAACAAAATTAGAGAACAATAAAAGGGATCTGGAGAATAAACATATATTGCATTATCCCCTGTCCAAATAAAACTATTGATTAAAGCGAATGTTGACAACCTACATAAATAACTCAAATTAAAAGTTTAAGTCATGTGTGAATTTCAGTCTAAATTTATGATGGTTGTGAACTCTATTTTTAGACATTTCAATTGTCTGTAGTATCTGCGCTATCTAAATTTGTGAGAAAACATTACCAAGAAGTAAATATATGAACTAGAGAGAAGCAAATGTACAGTATCTTGCAGGATATAACCACGGGGCAAGATTTTCCCAGAAAATGTGAAAATTCATTTCTCTATATATAGAAATAATGATACCATACAGGAATCATATTCTGCCTATTCATGTGTAATCCTTTTTCTTTCCACAATTCGCTTTTTCTGACAGTTCCTGTGAAGTCACAATTCCCAAGTCTGTCATATCCCATTGGACATAATATTGGGTTACCTTGGCGTTTATTCCTTGTCATGTTTTACAATGTTCATTTCACTCGGTCTTCAGAATAGAATTGAAAAGCAGGACTGACTGAGGGGCTAAGATTGCCTTCTCCATGGGAAGCTAAGGTATGCTTTACAACAGGGTCTGTATGTTGGACATCAGTCTATCTAGGCCAGAGGCTTCAGTAGCAGAACTTTCTAGGCGGCTATCTCTTTAATTAAAGAATCTGTTTTGAGAAGCAAGCCTATGGTAGCAAAAGAGGTTTGAAGTATCAAGAATGCTTCCTTGAGTCTCAGGAAGAAGAATATGGTTAAGTATAAATTAAAATTGGATTACTTCAAAATGTAGGCCTCAAAGACACAGACCGTACCCATCTTTATCAACTTTAAAGCATCCTTCTACAGCTATTTTCTGACTAAAGGGAGTTCAGATTCTGTTAACAGGAATTAATTCTATAAAAATAGCACAGTCACCCATATAGTCTTCATTAGGAACTCAAAATTTAGCAAATAGAGCAACTTGACAACCTGGAAATGTGTGTGGTGTGTATGTATAAAATTTAATACTTAATTAATACCTCATTATCTGTGATTATATGGGGAAGGGAGGTTGGTTGGGAAGCAACTTCTCATCTTACATACAAACATATTCTCAAAGGAGTCTCATTTCATTGATTTTGGAGCTCTCTGTAATGATATAGATCACTACCCATTCATGCCTGTGCAGCATGTATAATTCTTGACAATATCCTCCCATAATGTTGCTACAGAGAGTCTACCCAAAATACCAAAGGCCTTTCTCAACATGTCTTGAGGGTATTGGTGAAACCTTCTGACTGTCTACTTGTTATTCCTTCTTCTTGCTATGTTTCTGAACCTTTTTTTTATCATACAATTTCTTAGTGGCATTTCTTCTATTCTTTTTCTAAGGTTCTGTTGGTTATATGCTGCAACCTGATCATATCCACCATGTATTTCTTCATTGCCTTCTGTTTCATACTCCTTTTCACTCATTGGAGGTAGATTCCATGTTTCACTGAATTGTAGGAACACTAATATACTATTAGTATTGAAAAGATGGGTCTTAGCTTTCATCAGAAGTCAGTATAAGAGCTTTGCAGTTTCCTGAAGACAATCCAGTCCATTTTTCCTCTTCAGCTCTGCACCCAGCTCACTGTCCATATTCACTACTTTTCCCAGATACACATAATGATGAACGAGCTCTCAGGCAGTGGTTCTCAACCTTCCTAATGCCACCACCCTTTAATACAGTTCCTCATGTTGTGGTGACCCCCACCCATAAAATTATTTTCGTTGCTACTTCATAACTGTAATTTTGCTACTGTTATGAATCTATCTGATGTGCAGGATGTATTTTCATTGTTAAAAATTGAGCATAACCCACAGGTTGAGAACCGCTGCTCTATGGTGTCCATCTACAAATGCGTGTCTAAATCTAGGTATTAGACATGCTTCATCCACTTGGTATTTGTTGTGTGTATAGATAGACCAAATTCATTTGAGCAATTACAGATCCTTCTAAGAGACTCTTCCTTCCTCTGGGGCTTGATGTGATCAGCACAATGTCATCAGCAAATAGGGGCATTCGGTGTGTCCACAATGATATTGCAAATTTTATCCATTTTTCATTTGTTTGTAGCCCTTCTTCCATTTTCATCCTAAATAGCCTCAGGATGACTTTACTTAGTTGACTCTCTTACCCTTTACTGCTTCTTCTTTTACCAAACAATACTGCTCATAATCATCCATTATCCTTTATAGAATTTTTACAAGTGACTTTATATTCTATCTCTGGATCGGCTTTGAAAGTTATCTTATCCTGTTTGACCAATAAGCCAGATTTTAGCTGACTTAAGTGCATTTCAGGGTCTTTTACTCTCCTTGTTGGAACAATTAATTTAGATTGATTAAATTTCTAGATAAAACTATTTATTGCTGGTGTTTGTCATTTCTGCTGTCCATTTCCTCATTTTTACTTTCAGTTACTGATTTATAGTTCAGCATTAAATTGTTTCAATTTTATGTCATATCTTTTTTGCATTATTATTCCTTTTTCTTGTTAATTAATTTATTTATTTTTACTGATTCTGATGTTAGCTGTGATAAATTGAGGGTCTAATTTGTATATAGATGGCTGACTCAGAGACAACTGTCACATCAATAACAAGCCTTTTTCTGTTTGCTAAAATATAATCTATGTTATTCTTTGTCTTGTTATTGGGTGCTCGCCCAATGTCGAGCACCTGCCATTACTTTTCTCAGAAGAAGTGCTCAAGCTATAAAGATGTGAGACTTCTACATTATTTACAAGCCCTTGGCCTCTCTAATCCCTTTTTCCTTAACTGTAATATGCCGTCTATGTTACCCCATCCAAGCTTTTTTCTGCCCTTGCACTGAATTCCCTAAGTATCCAACACCATATTGATTGAATTCAGAGAATCTTATCTGGGTCTTTGTAGAAGTTCTCTACCACTTTTAGCTCGGTAAACAATGTTGACCATAAGATGGAATTATTTTCATGGTTGACTTTTGGGGTTTTTTGCATATATGTATCATTATGACTGTGATACATAGTGACCAAATAGCCCATGAAGTAGTGTTTCTTATTGCCTTAGTGTATATAGTAAAATCCACTGTCAACTCTTTTCTTTGCTTGTAAGAAGTATGTGTGAACTCTCCTTCCATTTAGCTGAAATTTCTTTTCTTCTGGCTTTGCTTATAGCAGGAAGGTCAAGATTGATATGACTCAGCTCTGCCAGTATTGTCCATCTGTTGGACATTGGACAAGTATCTCATTTAGAGGATAAACAGTTGAACTGAAGTTTATTGAGAGTCTCAAAACTGATTTCTTAGCACCTTGTTTTGTATATGTATGTGCATAAATACATATGTGTGGACACAGATCTTAAATTCTCCCTCCAAAGCAACTCATATATATGTCCCCTTCTCTCTACCCACATAGCAACCACCCTGATGATCAGGCCCTCATCACCTCTTATGTGGAGTACTGCAATAGCCTCCTAATTCTCTCCCTTGCCTCAAGTCTGTTCTCCATTCCTATCCTATACCCAGTTGCCCCCCACCAAAAAAAAGGAAGTGTAAAAAAAAGAAAACTAAGAATCTCCTATGTATGATCACCAACAAGGGGCCATTCAGCCTTTGTGAAAACTTCTAGGGAAAGAGAACCTGCCACCTCTCTAGGCAGCCTGTTCTACTTTTGGATAGCTCTAATTCTTAGGAAGATTTTTCCTGAAATAGAGCCTAATCAAGCAGCTAGATGGTGCAGTGGATGTAGCACTGGGCTTGGAATCAGGAATCCTCATGAGTTCAAATCTGGCCTCAAACACTCACTAGTTGTATGACCCTGGGCAAGTCACTTCACCCTGTTTGCCTCAGTCTCCCCATCTGTAAAATGAACTGAAGAAGGAAATCGCAAACCTCTCCACTATTTTTGCCAAGAAAACCCAACAAATGAGGCCACAAAGAGTGAGAAATGACTGAAACAAATCAACAACAAAGAACTGAAATCTGCCTTTCTATATCTTCTATCCATTGCTCCTGGTTCTCTATCAAAGATCAAACATAATAAGTCTTTCCACCATGACATCCTTTTCTATACTTGGACACATCTGTCATATCTTCCCTGAGTTTCATGTTCTCAAAGCTAAACTTTCCCATGTCTTTGATTAAATCCTTCATAGACCCAGTTCCTCCAAACAAATCTTTGTAGGGTATGGTCTATAATCCCCTTCTCTACCCAGATGCCTTTTCCTCAATGTGCCTCAGCTGACCAATGGCTTTCTTTAGCACAGTTCTCTTTAATTTACTTCAAAACACTGTTCCCCATAAAATCCTGTTAGGATTCCCAACTGAAGACATAACAATCATTCTAATGGTAAATTGTGTATAATTCTGAGAACCTGCTTAGGGTAGAACTGGAGTCTAAGAGCAGTTGCTTTCTTAGATATATTTTCATTGTGAAAAGGAAGTTTCCATTTTGTGTTGATTACAGCACAGCTATGTGGGAAAGAAGGAAAGAAATGGAAGTAGAAAAATGCTCCTTTATGTGAAATGTGGAAGCATTTATTCACCTTCCCTGCCCAGGTAAGAAACACTTACTTTGATGACTTGGGGAGGGGTGAGTAGTGAGAACAAACAAAGCAAAACCCATTTCTATTCTTCTAGGACAAGTCAGGAGAAGCAAGGAGGGACACTGAGCTGTCCACAAGTGACAACAGAGAAGGGGAAATGGAAGCAAAGCCAAAGATTTGTTGGCATTTGTAGTATGGAGTACTTTGGTGATTGGAGCTAAGTATGCTATTGGATGCTAATGGAAATCAGACTGGTTACTGTTGTGCAGGGAAATAAGAGCAAGCCGAGACCTGGATTCATGGATAAATTTAAATGTGGATTTATTGATTAAGTACGTGACTACCCGAGTGATCAACACTCAAATGAGTAGTGATTTCTGGATTTTCAGATCTGGGTTATATAAGCTAAAAAACACAAAATTACAATAGGGAGGGGAGCTAGCAGAAGCTATGACATACAGAGGCAAAGATCAGCCATTGGTCAAATCTAAATGACTCAGAGGAGTATGGCACATGACTCAGGGGAGTATGGTGTAAGGGTACAAGGGGTGCAACCGTTAACTGGGTGGAGGTCACAGGGTGGAGAGGCATGGGATGAGGGGAACTGGAATTCCCCAGGCTGTAGTCAGAAAGGGCTGGAATTCCCAGAACAAGCCAGTGTCATGTTCTAGGCAAGAGAGGTGAAGGCCCTGCTTGGTCAGTGGGGCAGGACAGGATGGTACTTAGATAAGATCTTTGCACTGTAATGAGCCTGGTACACTATAATGATTCAATGAGAAAGTATGAAATATTGCTCAGGGGAGACAGAGTCAGGGAACACCTTGAAGCAATATGCCCAGACATGCCTTAAGCAGTTTCAAGCTAAAATATAAAACAAGGACAAAGACAGAAACAAGAGGGGCTTAATGGTGGGCCACAAGTCAGATGGAGTGTAGTAACCTGGGATTTGGATTTGGGTACAACATTACAAGCACCTGTTGAATGTTTTCATCTTTTGATTTCAACTCCAGAAAAGTAGAATGCTGATCATCAGTAAAAAGTATGCTTCTTGAGGGCAAACTGTTTCTTTTTCTGTCTTATCATGGTCTCTGGCACATAGTAGGTGCTTAACAAATCCTTGCTGAAATGAAGAGAATTTTTGGTCTTCAGAGTTCCCAGGGACTAAAGCGTTGTTATAGCAGAAAAAAAAACAAAGGATAGATGATAAATTTATAATATATGTGTGTGTAGGTGTGTGTACATGTGTATATATCAATATATACAAAACCACATACATACATTTGAGGGCAGAGATCATCCAGTGTAGACAACCAGCATCTCTGGAACAGCTTTACAAGGCTCTTGAGATGCTATGTGATTTGCCCAGGATTTCAGTCATTTTGTTTCCAATATAGAACTTGAACTCAGGTCTTCCTGACCCTAGGTTTGCTCTCTATCCAGTATGCCATGCTATCACCTCTGGGCTTCGATTTCTTCCTCTCTAAAGTGGGGTAGAGTGGTGGTGGGACGGTGGTGGTGGTTATATGCCCTCTAAAATCTCTTTGATAAAATATAAAGTTCTTTAGGATAGGGCCTTCCATTTTTGACTTGATATTTTTAGCACAGTCCCTGGCACACAATAGGTGCTTTAAAAATTCTTGTCAGGGAGAAGATTCTGGAAAGATGGCAGAGTAGGTCAGAAAATTTTGAGCTCTCAAGATTTCCCCCCACAGAAGAGTTAAAATAGCACCTTATGGAGAACAAAGTATGGAGATAAATAAGAACAAGGACATAAGGGCAGGGGGGGGAGGTCCTCCTGGGACAATCTGAGAAGATCAGAAGAAAAATCCAAATTGAGGTTTTGTCCCTGTGAAGAGTAAACACCTCCAGGCTAGGTTCCATTTTAACAGCAAGCAGCCAGCCTCTTAAACAAGTGCCCTGAGGTTGGTTGGTTTGAGAGGCTGCCTCTGCCCCAGGCACCAGAGCTTTCACCCCTGGGATAGTGAGGGGAGTTGGGCATCTGAGCCAGGAAGATCCAGGGAACCTCTGCTGACCAGGAACCCCAGACCCAGCTGTGCTGTGAAGAGTTGGGGTGGGGAAGGAGGAGGGAGGAGGGGGGAGGAACCAGCACACACTGGCCCACCCCATGAGTGCAGAAGCAGTGGGGCAGAAAGGCCCTGGCTGTCAGCACTTACACAGTTGGAGGTTTCACTTTGGCTTCAGGCTAAAGGGAAGAACTGAAGATCTGGGGCAAGAGGCATCATTTCCTATACTCCAGGGCTAGAGGTGATTACAAATAATTAGAATAGAACCACCAAAAATGCACAGGCAAAGGAGAAAAAATCCAACTATAAAACCTATTATGGGAAGAGAGATGACCAGTGTTCATCCTCAAAGGAGGATATTGAAGTAAAGAAACTCCCAAAGAGTAATGCTAAATGGACACCTCCCCAAAAAGAATTCATAGAAGATCTTTAAAAATACTTCAAAAATCAAATGATAAAGATGGAGGAAAAACTAAAAAAGAAAATAAGAATAATCCAAAAAAAAAAACCAAAAAAACCCAAAACCCAAGAAGGGTATGAAAGGACAGTCAGCCAACTAGAAAAGGAGATCCAGAATATTTTTTTATTTATTTTTTATTTGTTTATTTACTTTTAGTTTACAAGATTCAGTTCCACAATCCCTTGAGTTTCAGATTTTCTCCCCTCCCTCCCTCCTCCCCCCATGGTGGCATGCAATCAGGTATAGGATCTGCAAATACTTTCACATTGTACAATGGTCTGGTTGTATAGAAGGGTTGTGACCAATGAGTGGAGGTCCAGAATCTTAAGGAAGAAAATGACACCTTGAAAATTAGAATTGGGCAGAGTGAAACCAGGGAAATTATAAGAGATCAAGAAATGATTAAACAAAATATGAATAATGAAAAAATAGAAGAGAAAGTGAAACATCTTATAAGAAAAACAACAGATTTGGAGAATAGATCAAGAAGAAAAAATATAAAAATAATTGGATTAACTGAAAGTTATGATTAAAAAAAGAACCTTGATATAATAATACAAGAAATAATCAAAGAAAAATGTCCTGAAGCATTAGAACAAAGGGGGAAAGTAGAAATAGGAAAAAATCTATCAATCATCATTTAAGAGATGCTGTAAGGAAAACTCATAGGAATATTATAGTTGAATTCTGAAACCCCCATCTTAAGGAAAAACTATTAAAAGCATCAAGATTAAAGCAATTTAAATATGATGGTGCCACAATTAGAATTACAGAAGACCTACCAGCAGAGACATTAAAGGACCGTATGTCTTGGAACACAACATATCAAAGAGCAAAAGAACTGGGGCTCCAGCCAAAAATATCATATCCCGCAAAGTTAAATATCACCCTGAATGAAAAAAAAAATGGACATTTGATAAACTCTCAGACTTCCAAGACTTTGTTAAAGAAAAATCCTGAACTCAATAGAAGATTGAACATTTAAGAACCAAGAGAAATATAAGGCATATAACAAAAACTGAATATAAGGAACTCATAAGGACAGTTTACTTTTTATATATGTAAAATGTAAAATGGATGTCTATGATTCTTATTAATAATTGGGTAGTCTATAAGAAAGATTGGGGTAAACCTGAGAATGATATGAATTTAAAAAATACAACCATTTAGGAACAGCTTAAAAGAGTAATTATTTGAGGTGCAAAAGGAAGAATTGATACAGAGGAATTAGATGGCAGAGGAGCGCTAGTAGTTTTGGTAACCTACTTTCGGGAATGGCTTTAAGAGGGAACAATACATATATATTTAGAAGAGTATAAAAGTCTTCAAAATTCAGAAGAAATAAAACAGTAGGGGCATAGGGAGGGGGGAGAGGACAAGGGAGGGATCTTTAGAGAGGAGGGTGAGGGAATAGGTAAAATAGGGGTATAGAAGGGTGTTTACACTTATGGGAATGGTTCCTTGGAGGGGTGTAGGCAAGTTATAGGAGGGCAAGGTAGTGGGTAGAAGTAAAGTAGAGGAGGCAGGAAGGAAAGGAAACACAACATACACACACACAAAAACAAAGATCAGGAGTAGAATAGGTTTGGGAAAGTATACGTCTATATATGTATGTATATGCGTATGTATATATAGCTATAGAGCAGTAGCTCTGAACCTTCCTAATGCCATAACTCTTTAATACTCGTATGTGGGCGTATCTGCATGTGGGTGGACCCACCTGGAGACAGACAGAGGAGCGATGTCTCGGTTCCTAAGACCATCGGAAATATGTGTTTTCCCATGGTCTTAGGTGACCCCTGTGAAAGGGTCATTCGACCCCCAAAGGGGTCACGACCCACAGGTTGAGAACTGCTGCTATAGAGAAATACATCTAAACTTTATTGTAGCCTTCTGGGAGGGGTAAGAGGATGGGAAAAAAGAACAAAGTATAAAAGTGCACAGCAGAACAAAAGAAAACTCACAAGGAAGCAAAGAAAAGATGCACAATTCTCAACACAATGAGTATTATTTATCATATAGGCTTTCTTGAAATGAAAATCTCTTGTTACATATTTTGAATCCTCTCTTATGTTCTGCAATGCACATGACATGCTTTTTTTTCTAACTTTATATTTAAGTTCCAATATTTAAGCTTATGATGTGTTTTTGCTTCTTTTCTCTATTCTGTTTTTGTGTTCTGGCATTTGAGTCTAAAATAAAATTTTGGAAAAAAACAATGCTCGTCAGTTGATGGATTGTTGATTCCAATTCAAAATGTATGATCCTAGGGCTGGTGGTCTTAGTACCAGGCCTAAACTACTAGAGACCACACAAGCTTCACCTTCTCATTTCCAGGTTTTATTCTACCTTAATTACACCTGGTTTAGTAAGTGTGAGACCTTTCATGGAAGGATAAACTCCCCTCAAATCTTTTAGGGGGAACAAGTTATCAGCCAATGGTGGAGGGTGGGTTGGGGCATGAGAACTTCAGGTATGTTGAAAGTTCTCATGATTGTTCACTATTACTAGTTCTAACAAGTTTTCTCTTTGTATTGCCCTCTACTCACTACTCTCTATATGTAGTGCTAATTAAATAATGTTGTTTATTTGAGCCTATTAAATACAGAACAATGTCAGTTAAGAGTTGAAAGACTAGAGAGAAAGGAAGGGGTGGGAAAGGAAAGACAAAGGAGGGTCGTTCTGAAACCCCTAAGTCCCAAGAAGATGTGAATCATTTAAAAGGGCTGTATACAGATGATTTTAAAATAACTGTCAAAATTCCTGCATTAAATTATTTCCAAACCTAGCCCCATGAAAGGCCAAGTTATTCTTCTGTTCTCCTGGAAAATGGATGGAAATTGATGCATAGATGTAGGAAAAAAAACCCAGGCTTCAGCACAGAAATCACAGGGGCATTTGGCCAGAGGGAGCAAACGAAATATTGTATGATTTCTGGATTATGACTTCCAGCTTTTGAATATTTTGTATGAGGTTTTTGGCCACAGCAAAGCTATATTCAGAGGTATCCACCTCATTCTGGAAAAGAGCTGGGTGGTTTCTGTTGCATCCTTAGGAAAGCTACTCATTAGTTCCAAGAAAAAAAATAAATTAAAAAAAGTTTTCAGAACCTGGTTTTAGCTGACAGAGTAAAAAGAACTGACTTACAAAAAAGGGTGAATGATTACTGAAAATCCTTGATATTGCAATAGGTCATAGCCTTGCATTTTCCTGTTTCTTTTAAGAATGGAGTACTCCTGGGCATGTTTGGAGCCAAATTCTTCAAAGCATGCTTCTAAAGTATTTTTCATATTTATACAATGAAAATTTAATAGACTTTTTAAGGCAGAGAGGCCAAAGATTCAGACAATTTGAATAGTACTTTCATTTGCTGGTTTTTAAGAAAGAGTTTTTGAGTGTATTATGATGGCTGCATCTAGGAAACTTAAGCATCTTGGAGAAAAGACTGACCCACATGATTATGGATTTGAAAGTTTCAAATGATGCTTGCTTTTCTGAAATTAAAGAAGAAGTTCCAAAGAGATAAATGAGAAAAATTGTAAAAATGGTGTGGCAAGGGGGTGGGGGGCATACCATCTTTTATGTATTTGTGCATATTTTTCTCTCTCTGTCTCTCTCCCTTCCATCCTTCCTTTTTTATACATTAACATTCCCTGAAAATATGTCACTTGGCATGTTTTTATACTGTTTAAAGCAATATTCTTAAAGGATACTAGTCGTATGGCATGAGATTGGTTGGCATGGAAACACGAAGCTTACTGATGTTTCTCAATCCTGATGATTGGTTCAAAGAAATATTTTGACACCCTGTTATCTGCATCTTGAAAACTTGGGACCAGACAACAACAACAGAAACTCCTGTGGAAAGTCAATCCCACAGTACCAGGAGATGTAATCATTTACACATCTGTCATGAAAATTCATTCCCTCCTTACCCTTGTTTCAAAACCTGAATCATTATGCTAGAAAAATCAGAATTAATGAAAGTACAAATAAAGAAATCAAGTTTAATCTTCCTGCACATAAAGGATATACTACATCAGGATTCATTTTGGGGCCAAATCTGTATACTTCTGCATGAGTTTAATCTTCTCTATTATGTCTAAAAACTTACTTAACAGAAACATTTCCTTTCCCTTTACTTTTACCCAATGTTGGCTAACCTAGTCCTTTCCATTTTTTACTACAGTTGTTTTATTGGAATTGGCACATATCAAAATTCTTTACTTTTCTTTCTTTTTTATTCTTTTCTTTCTAATCTATTCTATTCTTATTATCAGCATCTCTCAGAATTGGGAAGTTTAGGTCTTTCTAATAAGAGAGGCACAGAAGCTTCTGGGACTTGGTGATATTCCTTCAGAGCTAATGATATGAGCATCCTAAAATTGGAACATTAGGGAGTGGGGCCATGCTAGTCCAATTTGTGAGCTGCAGATGTAGTGGCATTGTAAGAGGAAAGAATTAGATGCAGTTTTTGCACGTTAATTCTAAAGCAAGTTTCTCCCCAGGAGTAGGATTCACTGAGGTTAGGAACATGAACAATAGTTATATATGTATACTGTGCTGGAAAAAATGGCTCTACTTGCCCTCAGTCAGGAGGATCTTGGTTCACATGTCACCTCTGAATAGAGCAAGTCTTAGGACAGTGGTTCTCAACCTTCCTAATGCTGCAACCCCTTAATACAGTTCCTCATGTTGTGGTGACCCCCAACCATAAAATTATTTTTGTTGCTACATCATAACTGTAATTTTGCTAGTTATGAATCTTAATGTAAATATCTGATATGCAGAATGTACTTTCCTTGTTACAAATTGAACATAACCCACAGGTTGAGAACCACTGTCTTAGGATATTCTATGAGGAGCTGGAAGGAACCTCAGAGGCGACCCTCTTCATCTGGCAGAGGAAGAAACTGAGATTTAGTGACTTGCTTAAAGCCACACAGGTAGAGCCAGGATTCAAACTAATCCAGATTCAAATACAGAGACGGAAATGCATCCCAAAGCCAAATGGGACATGAATTTTGGATTAGCTATCATTTTGGTTTGTGTGTGACCTATACTCCCTCTCGGTGCAGGGAATCCAAAATTCCCTAGTCATGGCCCTTACTTTGTTTCCCTTGTCTTGTAGCATTTAAGATTCTCCTTGGAAATTGCTTTTCTTGAACATCTTACTAGTCTAAAAACTCCTAGGTTTCCAAACTAGGAGCAGCTGAGTTTTTAGCACTCCCCAGTCAGCAATATATATATATTTTGCAACTTAGCAGATGTGCTGGAGCAAAATTAGTTCTCTGTCGCCTTTAGCCACACAGGTGCTTGATCTGTCAGCTGCCCAAATTCCTTCTTAACTGGGAGATGCCTCAGAAAAAAAAAATGACACGTATTGTAAATCACTCCTCTCAAGTGAGTTCCTCCATGTTAATCACTCATCATTATTTTAATAGCAATAGAATTGCCACCACGAGAACCCAAGAAAATATGAGGCAAAGAATTTGGTAACAGTGAGAAATCAAAAGCGCTGCTTTGATACAGGCCAACATAAGCACATACAGTTCAAAGTCATTCTCCACGAAATCAGTTTCAATCTTGGCCCCGAACGCTCCTTTAAATGTTCAGGATGTCGATTTGTGAAAGGGACACAGGCTCCTTCAGAAAAGTTTCTGAGGAACTTTCCTAGCCAGCCAATTTCTCTGTAGCAGGTTTCTAAGCCTCAGGGCAACTCAGTTGCAGGTTTGGTAGTAAACTAATTAAGCATTGCCGGCAAAGTGATTTAAATAAATTATGCCCAGAATTTGAACAGGGAGGAGGTTCTTTTTCTGAGGGAAGTAGAAAGTTACCTCCTTGTGAATGGAAAAAACTTGGTCTTAGAGAGCTTACTGGATAAGTAGTGCTTAAACTTCTTCCTGTTTCTCTTTTGATTCTTGCCACATAGACACAAGGAAAGAGGAGACCCAAGGGAATGGAGTTGAAACCTTTGGTAATGGGATTTGTGGCATGATTTGGTCCAGCTCTGTGATTTTATTGCCATGAGTATGTCTTGGTGTGGAAACGCTCAACTCTCTAACAGTACAAATCAGTCTGAGATCAGCAAATGACCTTAAATTGGTAGTTGTGTGAGGACTATGCCTTAGGTTCTTAATTTTTTTTTAAGTTGCTCTTCAAATTTAAAATATTCGATATAATTTAAATTCAGCTGTTTTATTAAAAAGCTGTACTTTACAATTTTTAAGTAGAAAGAAAATGCACTCATCTCTCTTAATAAGCACTGTATTTTTGAGAAATGCAGTAGATAGAGACTTGGAGTCAGGAAGGCCTAGGTTAAAACCCTGTTTCTGACACCTACTAGTTGTGCTGCTCTAGACAAATCACTTCCCTTGAGCCTCAGGCCAACTCTCCAGGATTGATCTGCTAAATTGAAGATGAGATACCATTGGTAGAGGGCATTTCTCAAACTGGGGATATCAGAGATCCCTGGTATATTTTAGAACTTCCATCAATACCAACTGGTAGCAGTGTATCCAGATTGGAGATTCAGATCATTTGGAGATTTGAATAAACCACTTGTAAAATTGTAATCCCAAATGCCTGAGTTAATAGGTTAGAACAAAAATCCCTGACTTATACAGCAGTTCGCCATGGCTAAGCATCTCGGAATTAGGAAATTACAGGAAATCTTCCTGTAAAGGAGGGTAACTATGTTTTTCTCTTTTTCTCTGAGTCTCATGTTAAGATATTGAGAAAATATATCTTTACCATTGAATCTGATGACAAGTACATATGAGGTTAGTATTATTTAATACTAGGACAAACAGCTAGTAAATACAGTGCATCTTCCTTGACATGATTTGACAGGTGAGAATAAAGAAAAGTCTCACTTTAAGACTGAGAAAGTTATGTTTAAGAAATAACTGTAGCTTAGAGGTAAGAGGATTATGAATTCTCATTCTCGCAGTGCTTACCTCTTCCAAGGTCTATAGAAGAGGCAGCCTGTTGACATGTTTGGGGTTTGTAAGTTAATGTGAAATTGTCACGACATTTACATCCAAGAACATTATGTGCACTTCTACTCAAGTAGTGAAAAGGGGGAAAAATCAAGTTATTAAAAAATCCTTTGACTAGTGGACATTCACCAAGGCATTTTGGCTTAAAAGGGTCCTTTGTCTGATTTTCTTGGTATATATGTTTAAGAAATGCATAGCTTCCAGTATCATAATATGTGGATTTTGGCAGGGAAGAGTGGTTATGCAGCTGGCTGGAAAGTTGGTTTAATGTTAGCCTTTCTGCTCTCTGTCTGCTGTCTGTGGTCCAAGGTTAGGAAATGCACTGGTCCAAACTCATTCATTTTTCAGGCAGTTTATGTACTTCTAATGCATGCCATTCTAATTTATGAATCTAGCCTCTGGAACACCACGTCTCATATGTGGGCCCCTAGAAAAGTTGTAGCAGCTCTGAAACACCCTGTGCTGCTCACAACCACAGCCTGCAAGCCCCCACTGATATATTTACTTTTACCAGCCCAGCAGAGAATACAGTTCAACCAAAAAGCATTTAATCAAACCATGTACTAGGGGGGGTTACACTCTGCCACAGGTTCCCACGCTACCCAAAGGGAAGAACACACATGCAGAGAACATTTGTGACTGGAAAACAATAAAAAAAACACGTATATGTGTAGGCATATAGGTGTCTGAGAAGCCTGCAATTAAGGGCATTTACTAGAAACCCATGTTGCCAGGGCACACGCATTGCTAGGGCAAATTCTCCGAGTGTAGCATTTGACATTTTTTTTACTATTCCCCTCTTCCTTGGATTTTTATGATACTATTCTATCATGGTTCTTTTCTTACCTGTCTAACCATTTCTTTCTAATCTCTTTTGAAAAATCGTTATCCACGTTCTACCCTCTGTGTTGAGGTACCTCAGGGTTCTGTGTACGCTTCTCTTCTTGTCACTCTCGGTGACCTTATCAGCTCGCATAGGTTCAATGACTCTCACATGTATATATTTAGCCCTAGTCACTCTCCTGAGTCCAATCAGACATCTCCAACTGCATCCTGGATCATACCACCTGGATGTTCCATAGGCATCTGAAACTTGATATATCCAAAACACAATGTCTTCTCTTTTCCCATGAAGTAACATGTCTTCCTACTTTTCCTATTTCTATCCACAATACTACCATTCTTGCATTCACCTAGGTTTTCAAGCTGTATGTCATCCTCAACTTTTTCCTCTCCTTCACCTATGACATCTCTTAAGTGGTCATGTCTTAGTCTCTACCTCCATAGCTACTATCCCATCCATTCTTTCTCTTAACTAAAAGCATAACCACCTTAAGTCAGGTCCTCATCATCTCTAGACAGTTTTAGTAGTCTCCTGATTGGTCTCCCTACATCTACCCTCTTGTCTTCAACAATCCATCTTCCCCATAGATGCCAAATTGATAGCTTGAAAGGACCTATGTCTAATGCATTCTATTTATTTTTAAAGATTTATTGATCTTTTGTTTTTATGTTATCTTGATTTCTGAATATAACTGTCTCTTCTCTCCTCTCCAAATAGCCAGCCTTTGTAATAAAGACTAAAAAAGAGAGGTATTCATTAAAATAGATCAACCAAGTCTGATAATATATGCAGGGTTCCACATATATGGTCTCCCCCTCTACGAAGAAGGCAAAGAGGAACACTTCTTCATGGCCAAGACTGGACATAATAATTTATGGTTTTCAGTTCCATTTTTTTTAGTTTCTTCCATTTACATTCTTGCAGACACCATGCATGTTGCTTTTTTTTCCTTATTTCATTTGGCCTCATGGTATCCTTTGTCTAGAGGTGAAAAGGACCTCCAAGGCTATCTAGCCAAACCCTCTATACAGAAGTGAAAACTGAGTCCAAGGGACATTAAAAGAATTGCCTGAGGTCACAAAGGTAGTAAGTACCAGAGGTTGTATTTGAATCAAGGGCTCCAGACATTAGAGTTGGTATTCTTACTACACTTTAATAGTTGCCTTGTAGGCAAGCTGTATTTTCCCAGTAGAATGTAAGCTTTGTGAGGACAAAGACTGTTTCACACCTGGCAGGCCTAGCACAGTGCCATATACACAGTAGGTATTTTAATAGATGCTTGTTCAATTGAACTGAATTGTTACCAAGTTAAAGAAAAAAGACAAATCTTGACATTTTTGTAGAATCTTCATTGCCTCCCTTTATAAACATTCAAGTATAGTTTTAATGAGTTGCCAAGTCTATAATATTTCAGTCCCTGTGTTCTCTCATTTTCAAATAAGAAAAAAAATGCTAACAATTAAACTGTCATGGGACAAATCCAAAATGTTTTTCCCTAAAATTCTTTTTTCTGCAATGCTCTTTAATATATTTTTTTAATATGACAGACACAGGCATGTACAGTAGGGGTACAAAGAAATAATGAATAAGGAGCAAGCTCCTACCCTGATGAAAGAGATTATTTTCTCTGTCTGAACTCCCCCCCCCCCCCACTTCCACAAAGCTCTTCAGTAGCCTGTGGAACAATTTTGTGTGCATCATTTAGGAAAGCAGGAAAGGGTTGTGGGAGGATGGGATGGTCACAGCTGTGTGCTTAGGAGAGTATTTGAGACTAGTGGACCTCCCTCCCTCCTTGACAGCTTTCAACAGTGTTCATTTTTATTGCCTGAGAATTTTCCAAGCTTTTCCCCTCACTGCTCTTATTATGATGATGTTGTTAAGTTTAGGTGGGATCCATGTGTAACACTTGATGCTAGTTTTAAAAATCATGCCAGCAAGAGAATAAATTTAAGAAGTGAAATTTGACAGTCCTGAATACCATGAAGCCAAATTGTTTGGCTGGGCCAGGAGCTTTTGATTTCTGTATTTTTAGTGGGCCTCTTTTTCTTTGGAATACTATAATTAGTGAAATTCCAGATATTTTAATCATTTTATTTGGTGGAAGGGAAGGGTTATTCCCTTTTATTAAATGCATGCTATGTGCCAGGCATTGTCACAACAACCTTGGGCGGCAGGTGCTACTATGAGCTCCATTTTGCAGATGAGGAAACTGAGGTAAGCAGAGGCCAAGTGACTTGCCTTGGGTCGGAGGCTAAATTTAAACGCAGGTCTTCCTACTTCAGATTCAATGGTCAATCCTCTGCACCATCCTACTGTAGGAAGCAGCAGGAATCGAGGACGGAAAGAGGTTGGGTTGGGTTTAAGGACAGCCAGCCTCTAACTGCTGGCCAAGGGGGCATGACAGCGCAGAGAACAGGAAGTGGGTGGGAGGGGATTGTGTCGGGGAAGGAGTAAGGGGACGGGGTTGCTCTGCCAGACCGGAAGTGGTGGCGTTGTGTGGGAGGGGGGCAAGGTGGGGGAAGGGCACTGCACTGGCAGAAACATTGCTCTGGGAAGAGGTCGTGGTGCGGAAGGATAAGCAAGCATTACTCGAAATACGTTGGAGGCCACGTTGAAGAGGCCTTTTCCCGGAACTTGTTGGGGCCGGGGCAGAGCTAGGCCCTGGCCTGCCCCTCGGCTGGGCGAAGACCCCTCATATCCCCAATCCTTAGACCTCGGCGCCGGCGCTGCCTGGGCCTCAGAGTAAACAGGTGGACCTGAGGCCCTGCGAGGCTCGGGCGCAGTCGGAGTTGGGAGGGAGGGGGAAACCTTCAGTGACCTGAGGTCGGACCCTCGGGTCTGAGGCCCTGCAGCGCGGAGTCCAGGGGCCAGGCCTCAAGCCTTCGGGAATCTGGGGCACCCCTCCCAACTGGGAGATTGCGGAAAGGCAATCACCCCAGAGGGTCCAGTAAAGACTTTGAATGGGGTGAGGGAGGTGGAGGCAGCCTGCAAAGGTGGGGGTGAACCTTCGGCCCTTCCCAGAGGCTGTGACCAAAAGTTCCTCTGGACCCACCTATACTCTTCCACACCCAGAAGCCCAGGTCCTAGTTGCTGTGACTGTTAGAATGTCTTCTCCTCAGCTTCCAGACTTTGCCCTTGGGGTGATGCTTTGTTTAGATCAATACTGTTTCAGAGGGCTCTTAGAAGACAAGGTCATTTCCCCAACCAGAGGCTTAGCGGCCTTCTCTGTGACTGGACTAAGCTCCCTCCCAGTTCCCTGGCCATATATAGCGTTTCTTATTTCCAAAGCAGAAGGAAATAAGACCACACTTTAGCAAGAAAGAAATGAAAGGCTTTCAGCCCCCTTACAATTTTTCAAATTTAATTTTCTTTCATTTGACAAGGTAATATTTTTCCCCGCCTACTCTCCCCTCATTGTAAAACAAAAATGAAAATAAAATGCATTGAAAATCCTTTCTCTCTTTTAAAAAGTGTTTCTTTTTTTTCCCAATTAACAAATGTTTTTTTCCTCCCTCCCACCTCCCCCATTACTTGGAAAAAAAAAACCCAAACCTTAGAAACAAGTGTACATAGTTAAGCAAAACAAATTACTGTATTTGCCATATCCGAAAATGTATGTCTCTTTCTTCATCTCTAATTCATCTCTTCACTGTGGGGTGGTAGGTAGCATATTTTCATCATGGGTCCTTTTAAAAGCACATGATACTATTGTATTACATTTTTGTACCATGGGATATTTGGCCATTTTCCAGTTAATGGGCGTCTCTTTTTTTCTAGTTCTTTTCTACATCAAGAAGAGTTGCCCTAAATATTTTCTGTACGTATGGGTTCTCTTCCTTCTCTTCCTCCCTGTCCTTCCCCCCATTTCTCCCCAGTGGCATAGTGTAGTGACTTTTTTTGCACATTTCCAATTTGCTTTCTCAAATGGCTTTACCAATTCACTGCTCTACCAACAATGCATTAGTGTGCCTTTTTTTTAAAACTACAACTTCTCCAATGTTTTTCATTATTTTTGTCAACTTTGCCTATCTGATGGGTGTGAGGTAGACTCTCATGGTCATTTTAATTTTCTTTTTTCTAATTAGAGATTGGGAGCGTTTTTT
>CM053582.1:48154543-48174543 GCA_028627135.1 Pseudochirops cupreus | reverse complement strand
ACCTGGGGGAAGTACATATGTATATGGTGACATCTGACATTTGTATCAATCTCTAAGTGAGATTTTACTCAGAATTCATTTTGTGTAATATGTTCACTGAATGGGTTATTTTTAATGATTAGTATGGCGCTTATCTAAGATTTGGGTAGAATTTTTGTTGTTGTCGTTGACTGTTTCAGTCATTTTTGATGCTTCATGATCCTATTTGGGGTTTTCTTGGCAAAGATACTAAGAGTGATTTACCTTTTTCTTCTCTAGCTCATTTTACAGATGAGGAAACTGAGTCAAATGGGGTGAAGTGACAGGCCCAGGGTCATATAGCTAGTACGTGTTTGAGGCTGTATTTGAACTCAGGAAGATGAGTCTTCTTAATTCCGAGCCCCGCTTTCTATTCACTGTGCTATCTAGCTGTCCCTTAGGTGGAATTCGTCTCAGACCATTCCATAGATCCATTGAGGACATGATGCCCAAGAATATCTACATGATTAAGGGGCTATAATGGAAGTAGAGGGTTTATTCTGGATGACTCACCTTCCAGACAGATACTTTCCTCAGGGAACTAGAATCTTTCACCCATCTTTCCCAGATTCATACAGTGACTGTGCCCAGGGTCCATTGGCTATCCTTTTTGTTTTCACCATTGATTGTGTGATTTAGAATTGCCTGGGATCCTGGAGAGAATCTGCTTCAAACCTCTCATTTCACGGAGGGGGAAACTGAGGCCCAGAGAGGTGAAATAACTTTCTTAAGATTGTATGTGTGCTAAGTGATGTTTGTAATAGCTCATATTTATGAGATCTTCAAAGTGCTTCACCTGCATTGTATCATGTAGCACAGCAGAGGTTCCAATCCAGCTTGTCTGACTTCAAATCCAGCACTCTTGTCATTTGCTACACCAAAAGGAAATAGGGATGGGGGAGCCATGATCTCACGAATGTGGGGAGCTCCCAGATGAGGAAGCAAATGGGCAACATGGAGTCTTGGAGAGTACCTAGTCTGATTGGTTAAGTGACTTGCCAAGGAGTATATGGTTATTTTGTGTCAGAGAAGGGACCTGAACTCATATCTTTATGGCTTTAAGATCAATTGTAAAGCATTGTTTATTGATTGAATTCTGGGATAGTGGAGGAATCCAAATACATTTCAAAAACAAAGATTCACTTGACTTTTGGTGTCAGCCCAAATGCATGCACACATATATACATACATATACATATGTGTACATGCATATAATACACACAGATATATACACAAATCCTCCTTTTCTTCCCCTCTTCTTTTTCTTTCAATAATATTGTCATTCTACTTGAAGGAGATTCTTATGAAGATTCAAATAGTGTTATTGAACCATTTAGTGAAATCTGCCATGTGGTTTTAAGATCTTATAGATATATTCATCATACTCCTATTTGTTTCCCTATTTGTGAAGTAAGAATTTAGTTACTCAGTTCTCACCAAGCTCATGTGGATATGGTAAATGGCTAACTGTGCCAAGTACTATGCTAAGTGCTAAGGATACAAAAGTGTAGTGAATGCTTGAGGTGTGATTTGCTAAAATCACGAAATCCGAATCAGAAGTGACCTCAGAGATCAGCTAGTTTGAAGAATATGTGACACAGATGCCTAAGAATCTCCCCTCCAACATTCTCTACAGGTGCTCCTTCTACAGCCATCACCTGTCCTCAAGTAATGGAAAGCCCAGTATCTCATAAGGCAGTCCATTCCACCTTCACATAGCTCTAAGGGTTTATGTACAGGGGTGGGGAACCTGCAGTGTTGAGGCCATGTCTGGCGCTCTAAATCCTTAAGTTCAGCCGTTTGACAGAGTCCAGAATTCAGCCCTAATCCTTCATGTTCTGTGAAGTTTGGAGGCCTCAGTTTCTATACCCCTGGAACTTTAGGAAGTCTATTTTTCATCAAGCCTTGATTTATATCTTTGTAGTTTCTGCCCTTTGCACCTAGTTTTGCCCTCTGGTACCAATGCAGAACAAGTCTAATCCCTCTTGGATACAACGCTACTTCAAACACTTGAACATATCGATCATACCCCACTCCTCCCAGAAATCTTCTCTTTTCTAGAATAAACATGTCTAGTCTTTACCTGTTTCCCACATGGCAGAATATTGAGGCCCTTTAGTGGTTAGGTTGTTGTTTTTTTCTGCCAGCCACCTCTCTCTACCCTCCAGTGTCCTCAGCAGAGAACTTCATTGTCCATTCCATGATGTAGAAATGCTGTCAAAATAGACAAGATTTGAATTTCATGGTGATTTTACTGAGGGTATGTGTGCTCTGATACCCCATGTAATCCTTTTCTCACTAATGTTCCTCAGCCTCTTTATTCAGTGTTCCATGGGCAGCCTCATCTCTTGTGAGGCTGTCGACTCCTGTTTCTTCCCAGCTGTACAGCATATGCAATGTATATGGTCTATAAATGGAGTCCTAAAATGAGCAGGAAATGAATCCTGTTTTGCGTGACTTTTGTTTACCAAAGCTGGCTTCTGTTTTGTTCTCAGGAATGTTGTCTTGTTCTGGGAAAACAAGCCTTTGGTTCAGTATATACTGGGAAGTGTGAGGTACTCAAGCGGTCTTTTTCCAGGTCATCTACAGGAATGAGCAAGACCTCTGAGACCATTGAGACCTAGAGGTTAAAATGAGTATGTGGAAGATTGAGCTGCCCTGAAGCACACTCAAAGGTCAATTCCAGAGTAGCCCAGTCAGAAACGATTCAGTGTATCTGATGAAACTGAGAGAAGGTAGGAACAGTCATGGCAAAAACCTGAAAGATAGTGGAGGGAAGAAGGTTTCTGCCAGGGCATGTGATCTCTTACTTAGACAGTTGATGGCAGCCTCAAAGTGAAACTGATGACATAGTTGGGACAGAAAGAATTCTAAGAATATTGACTTTGAAAGTTCCTTTTGCCGATTGGATGAATAACCATGATAGCTTTGTGGTTAGCCGAGCTCATTTAAGCCTTTTGTAATAGGTCAGTAACCATATGTCTGTGACAGTATTTCCTGATTTGCAAATGCTTCTATTTAACTATATAAACATAAACACACATGTACATTTAGTACATCTGCAAATAAGAGATGGTGGAAAGTTTGACTTGGGTGTCATCTCTGTGAGCATTGTGTCAAGCTAACAATAGTTTCCTGGTTAGCAGTGGTCCAGTAATTGGCCATATTATCCCTTTTCCCTATTAGACAACAAGGTGCTGGGTACCTTCCATCCACCTCCCCTCTCCCTATTCAACTCCTTTTGTATGTTCTCTTCTTTCCTTAGAATGTAAGCTTCTTAGAGTCAAGGACTATCTTTCTTTCTACTTGTATCCTCAGTGCTTAGGCTCGCACACAGTAAGCACTTAATAAATGCTGATTGACAATAAACATTTATTAAGTATCAGTCATGTGCTAGATAGTATTTATGTACTGACAAAAGCAGACCAGTCTTTGTCAAGGAATTTAAACTCTACTAGGGGGGACTCAATATGTATTACCAATAAGGAAATGCACAATAATTCAGGGAGGGAGAGAGAGGGGGAGAGAGAAAGAGGGGAGGGTAAAGGGTGAGAGAGAGAGAGAAAGAGTGAGAGAGAGTGTGTGTATATATGTATGTGTGTGTTTGTAGTGGGGTGGGGCAGCATAGAATGCTTCCTGTAATATTCTAAGAATTAGCACCTAAACTGAGTCTTAACAGACCTTTGGATTCTGAGATGCATCAGGAATGGGGGCTAGACTTGAGGACCTGGGTTCCAGTATGTATTATAGCCAACTCATACCAGTTTGTGAGAGCTGATTGTTAAATTTTTAGTGTGATCATTTACACTTTGGAAATGGCAAACACTGTGAATCAGGCTGGTTTATTGTTTTGCTAATTGTCTAGACTTGAGAGAGTTGTGAAAAAAATCTTAATAATGCAGATTAAACTCAAAAGTATGTCATAGGTAAATTTTTTTTCTGGGGACCCAGTTGTTAAATATGTACTTGCATAGCCCTGCCTGGATTCATATTGTGTCTTTGATAACTACAAATAGAGCTACTGTAAATATTTTTGTACATATAGGTCCTCCATCAGACTCTGATAACCACAGCCCAGTATTGTGTAACACTGGCAAGACATATCAACTCTCTGAGCTTGGCCTCATCTGTAAAGAAACTACAGTAATACCTAGAATGTCCATCTCAGGTGTTTATTGTGAGGATCAAACAAAATATTTGTAAAGCAGTCTGCAAACCATAAAGCCTATAAGATGGCTCATTTTTGGGAAGAGACGAGAGATGCTTTTGCATAGAAGGACAGTAAACATTTATTACACACTTACAGTGTGCCAGACAAAGGTGTGGAACCAGGAGCTAGGATGTCGACTAGAGGGAACAACCAGTCAGCCACTTTGGCTGTCATGCAGAACATAAAAAGGGAAAGAGAGAAAAAGCAATAAGAAATAAATCTTAAGAGGTAGATGAGAACCAGATTATTTAGGGATTTAAATGTCAGGCCGAGGAGTTTGTATGTTATCTTGGAGCCGATAGTATGTCATTGAAAATATTTAGCAGAGGGAAGAGATGGTCACAGATGGTCGCAGTTTTGTGGCAGCTTGGTTAGAAAAGGGAGACTGGAAACAGGGAACTTAATTAGAAGGCTCTTGAAATAGTCCAATCAAAAGATGATGGAGTTCTGAATAGAGCAGCCCAATGGCTACAGAGATTAGAGAGGAGTGAGTTTGACATATGTTTTGTTGGCCTCTACCTAGGGCTTGCTCTAGTACTTAATTATGGCACGAGAGCAATTCTGAGTTCTTGAGGGGGTATATATGTGGAGTGTAAGTTCTGACAGATCCTAGCAAGATGGGGTGGCTTTAAGAACAAGCTCAATGATAGACTCTATGTATGCTCTCTGAACATAAGCCTAATGTTCAGAAATTCTCCTTACCTCTACCTCTTGGTTTCCTTCCAGACACAGCTCAAAATGTGCTTTCTGAAGCAGGCCTTTCCCAATCCTCCCAGCTGTTAGTATAGAAATTCTTACCCTGGCTTGTATGAACTTAACCTATCTGCCTGTCTATCTGTCTGTCTGTCTGTCTATCAGTCTGTCTGTCTATCTATCTATCTATCTGTCTATCTACGTATATAGATATAAATAGATAGCTATTTCAGTATAATTATTTTCTATTATAATCTTTTAAAATTTATTTGATGCATTTAAAAGCATGATTCTGAGAAGGGATCCATGGGTTTCACCAAAATGCCAACGGGATCCAGATGACACACACAAAAAGGTCAAGACCCTCTGTATTGGGTACCTTCCTTTCTAAGACTATTTTATGATCTACTCACTGTACTTCTTGTGTGTTGTGTATGTATTTATGTACATGCTTCCTCCCTCATTAAAATGTAAGCTTCTTGAGGACAGTCAGTGTTTTTAGGTTTTCTAAAGTAGCAACAAGTAGCAAAGTGCCTGGAACATAATAAGCACTTAATAAAATGCTTATTAATTGATTAATTACTAGATTATTTATGTATCTAAAACAAAGAATAGTGGTACAATGGATAGAGGCTGATTCAGAGGACTTGGGTTTAAATGCCACCCCTGAAGCCTACTACCTATGTGACAAATCACTTAAGTTTTCTGCAGTTTCTTCATCTGTAAAATGAGGGACTCAGACTAGAAGGCCTTTCAAGTCCCTTCCACCTCTAGATTTTTGATGCTAGGATGCTATGATCCTTAATTCCCAGGAGGACAGGGACCAAATAAGTTTTGTATTGTTAGCACAGTGCTCTGTATACAGTAGGTAATGAATGTGTGTTGAATTGAGAAGTAGATTTCACTTTAATATCAGATAAAGAACTTCCTTTTGATTTCAGTGACCATTTAGTCTAAACCATACCTGAAAAAAAAATATCTCCACAGCTTTCCCAACATGTGGTTGTCCAGTCTTTGCTTGAATACTGCCAGGAAATTGGAACCCATTGCCTCCAGAGATGGCCTATTCTCTTTTCCAGCAGCTCTAATTTTTAGGTAGTTTCTCCTTACTCCATCTGTGTAAGATCTGATAGTTCTCACCCCCTTTCTTTTTTTTTATATTCTATTTTTCCAATTACATGTAAAAACAATTTTTAACATTAATTTTAAAAAAATTGTGTTCCAAGTTCTCTGCCTCCCCTGCTCTCCTCTCTATCCCTGAGAAGGCAACCAAGTTTGATAGTAGGTTTTATATATGCGTTCATGCAAAATTTATTTCCTCATTAGTGGTGTTATGAAAGAAAACACAGACACCCCCTCTGTGGGCCCCCCCTCCCAAATCCAAGTAAAACAAAGAAATTTTTTTAAAAAGTATGCTTTGATCTCCATCTGTTCTTCCTCTGGAGATGTATAGCATTTTAAAAAAATAATAAGTCCTTTGAAATTGTCTTGGATCATTGTATTGTTGAGAATACTTCTAAGTCATTCACAGCTGATCATTCTACACTATTGATGTTATTGTGTATCAGTTCATTCAAGTCTTTCCAGGCCTTTCTGAAAGCATCTTGCTTGTCATTTCTTATAGCGCAGTAGTATTCTATCATAATAGTATACCATAACTTGTTCAGCCATTCCCCAATTTATGGGCATCCTGTCAGTTTCCAATTCTTTGTCACCACAAATAGAGCTACTATAAATATTTTTGTATTTATAGATAATCTTCTTTTTTAAATCATTTTGAGATACAGACCTAGTAGTGGTATTGCTCTGTCAAAGGGTATGCATAGTTTTATAGCCGTTTGGGCATAGTTCTAAATCGCTCTCCAGAATGGCTGGATCAGTTCACCACTTTACGAAGAGTGCATTAGAGTCCACTTTTCCCACATCCCCTCCAACACTTGTCATTTTGTTTTTGTCACATTAGTCAATTGATAGGTATGAGGTGGCACCTCAGAGTTGTTTTAATTTGCATTTTTCTAATTAGTAGTGATATTATATATAGCATTTATATCTATATTATATACATATTACATATGATAGTGATTTTATATGTAGCATTTTTCATGTGACTATAGATAGCTTTAATTTCTTCTTCTGAAAAGTGCCTGTTCTTATTCTTTGATCATTTATCAATTGGAGAATGACTTGTATTTTTATAAATTAGGCTCAGTTCTCTATATATTTGAGAAATAAGGCCTTTATCAGAGCAACTTGCTGTAAATCCCCCTCACCCCAGTTTTTTGCTTTCCTTCTAATCTTTGGCTGCATTGATTTTGTTTGTGTAAAACCTTTTTAAATTGAATGTAATCAAAATCATTCCAACTTTTGTTTTCATTATTTTCCTCCAAATTCTGGACTCTTGTTCCTATAAAGGGATTTTATAGTTGTTTTATCTAGTTCTATCAAATTATTCTTTGCACAATTTTGTAGAAACAACACTGAAATTATAAAAGATAATATTTTTATTCACCATATAGCCAGATAAGGTCAGCCATTGTCCAATCATTCTGTAGCACAATTTGGAACTATGCCTAGAGGGCTATAAAACTGTGCATACCCTTTGACACAGCAATGCCACTACTAGGTCTATATACCAAAGAGATTTTTAAAAAGAGAAAAGGACCTATGTGTACAAAAATATTTATAGCAGGTCTATTTTTGGTGGCACAGAATTGGAAATTGACAGGATGCCCATCATTTGGGGCATGGCTGAAAAAAGTTGTGGTACCGGATTGTGATGGAATACCATTGTGCTTTAAGAAATGAAGAGCAGGATGCTTTCAGAAAAACCTGGAAAAACTTGCATGAACTGAGGCAAAGTGAAGTGAGTGGAACCAGGAGAACAGTGTACTCAATAAAAGCAATATGATGATCAGCTGTGAGTGACTTAGTTATTCTTACAATACAATGATCAAAAACAATTCTAAAGGACTTATGACAAAAAATGCTGTCCTGAGAAAGAGCTGATGAAGTCTGAATGCAGAGCAAAGCATGTTGTTTTTCACCTTATTTTTTAGCGGATTTTTTTGGTATGTCTTTTTTCACAACATGACTAATATGATAATATGTTTTGCATGATTGCACATGTATAGACTGTATTCAAATTGCTTGCTGTCTCAGGGAGGGAGGAGGGGAGAGAGGGAGAGAATTTGAACTCAAAATTTAAAAAAAACCCTAATATTAAAAATCTTTCTACATGTAATTAAAAAAAATTTAAAAAGAAATAGATAGCATCTTTATTTTTATTTTATTGCCATGGCCTAACCATTTATTTAGGCATTTCTATGTTTTTATAAGGAGTGTTCTGTAGTCATACTCATAAAACTCCTTATATGTATTTTATTAAGTTCACCTCTAGATTTTATGTACTTTGTAGTGATTTTGAATGGAATTCCTCTTATGACTGGTTCCTTGTGGTTTTTGTCAGTATAGTGTAGAAATGCTGATAATTTTTTGTGTATTTATTTTCCATTTAATTCCTTCACTCAAGCTTTAGTCACCTTAGTTTATTTTTTTTTAACTGATTCTCTGGGTAAATCTTCATATGATTTTCAGATAGATATAACTATGTCTTCTCTTTGATTGTGTCCATACTCATTTCTATAGCTAGCATTTTTGGAGCTGTGTCAATAGTAGTGTAGAGTGGGGACATCCATGCTTTACTCCTTTTTTTTACTAGGAAACTTTCCCATTTTTCTCCTCAGCAAATAATTCTGGATTTGAGCTTTCAATAAACACATATGGTCATTTCAAGAAGGGTTCCTTCGTGTCTTTCTTTTTTTTTTTTTTTAGGATTTTAATATGTGACTGCTGTATTTTGTCAGACTTTCTGCATCTGTTTAATACAATCATGCTATTTTTGTTTTTTTTCTTATTCATATGATTAATTATGCTGATTGTTTTCCTAATGTACCGTCCTTGCACTCTTTGAATCCAACTTTGACATAGTGAATGTTTTTCTGGTTATATTGATGTGGGCTCTTTGCTAGGATTTTATTTAAAATTTAAAATGTTTGCATCAATATTTATTATTGAAATTGGCCTGTACTTCTTTTGTGCATTATCTTTCTGTGGTTAAGGTATCAGGACCTTATTTATTTCATAAACAGAGTTTGATAGAATGTCTTTTCTTCCCTTCTCTTTTTGAGAATTAAAAAAAGTATTAATTGATCTTTGAATATTTGATATATTTTCATTCCATCTGGTTCAAGGAGACTTCACTCATTCCTGATGAAGCCATGCTGGTTGTCTGTGATCACCATTTCCTTTTTAAATGTTTACTAATCATCTCTTTAAACGTTGTCAGCAATACAAATCAAACTCATTGGCCTAGAGTTTGTAGGTTCCATGCTCTTCTTTTTGCTGCAAATTGAGACAATATTTGCCTTCTCTAGTCTCGGTTCAGAAATTACTGACAGTGCCTGAGCTGGTGCATCTGCCCATTATTCAGTACTCTAGCTTCTTTCATTTCATCTGGACCAAGTGATTTGAACTTCTCTGGGAGAGATAGGTCTTTTCTTGCCTATTTGTCTTTTAACTCCTTCTTTGCCGTTTCAGGTCTTTTAAAAAATCAGCTCAAGGATTATTTTCCTTGGAAGAAATACAAGAAGATTTGAATTGTTCTGCCTTTCTTTTGTATTCTCATTCACTTCAATTAAAAGCCCTATTCCTTCTTTGGTTTTAACCCGTTTCCCCATTTTAGCTGAAAAATAAAGCAACCAGTAAGTATTTATTAAATACCTAGAATGATGCTAAGCACTGGGGTTACAAAGCCAAAAATGGCACAGTTCCTGTCTTCAAGAACTTTATAATCAAATGGGGCACATAAAATGTATAAAATAAATACACTTTTTTCCAAAAGGAGAGAACCAGCAGCTTGGGTGGTTCATGTAAAAGGTGGTGATTGAACTGAGTCTTAAAGGAATCCAAGGACTGTGAGCGATTGCTATGAAGAGGAAGTGTGTTCCAAGAATGGGGTTAGAATCAGGAGGTGGATTATTGTGTTTGTGGAGGGAAGAGTGAACCAGGATGGCTGGATTGCAGCGTGTGTAGAGGGGAAGCTACATGATCCTAGAGCAGTGGTTCTCAACTTGTGGGTTGCGACCCCTTTGGGGGTCGAATGACCCTTTCACAGGGGTTGCCTAAGACCATTGGAAAACACATATTTCCAATGGTCTTAGGAACTGAGATGCTGCTCCTCTATCTGTCTGTCTCCAGGCAAGTCCACCCACATGCAGATACACCCACATACGAGTATTAAAGGGTCACAGCATTAGGAAGGTTGAGAACCACTGTCCTAGAGGTAATAAAGAGAGACTGGAGTTTATTGAATATAGAGAGGGGATATGGTGACATGGTCAGACTTGGATGTTGGGACATTCACTTTGGCAGCTAAGTGGAAGATGGACCTGAGTGGATAGAGGCTGGAAGCAGGGAGGCTAACTAGCAGGTTATTTTAGCAGTCTGGTAATGAGAGCCTATATCAGAGTGGTAGCAGTATCAGAGAAAACAAGGGGTCAATAATGTGAGTATAGTGACAGATTAAATATGTGAGGTTGGTGCCCTTGCAGATGGGAGAATGACATTTAACTTGTGACCTGAATGACTAGAAAGGTGGTAGTACCCCCAACTGTAATAGGGAAGTTCCAAAGAGCTGAGTTTGGGGGTTAAGGTATGAGATCTGCCTTGACATAAGAGCTAATGAGCAGAGTAAAAGAGTATAGAGAAAAAAGAGAAGAGGGACCAGAACTGAGCCTTAGGCAACACCCACAGTCACTGGGCATGGCTTGGAATAGAAACCATGAAAGAAGACCAAGGCCAGAAATCAGATAGGTAGGAGAACCAGGTGAGATGTATCAGCATCATGGAAAGTCAGAGAGGAGACAATATCCAGGAAAAGAACATGTTCAGCCGTGTCACCTGCTGCAAAGAGTTCAGAGAAGATGGAGGTTGAGAAAAGGCCATCAAATTTGTCAAGAGATTGTTGGTAATTTTTGAAAGAGCAGTGTTAGCTGAGTGATGCAATCAGAAGACAAATGGCAAAGGGTTTAGAATTTAATGAAAGCAGAAATTGATGTTCCAAGTAGAGACGGATTATTCAAGGAGGTTGGCTGAAAAAGGGAGGAGGGGTATAGAATGATAGGGGTGAATGGGTCTAGTGAGGACTTTTAAGATTGGAGGCAGCAGAGAAGGAGCCCATAGACAAGGAGAGATTGAAACTTAATGAGAGCCGTAGCATTTCTCACCAACTTCAGCTCATTTGGAACTTGAGCATTCTTGAGACTACTTTACATGCTATTGGATTTATGATTTTATGTTCATTTTTCATTATCTGCCCTTTCATCTTCTATATGTTTCATTTTAAAATATAAGTTGACCTCTTTAGCCAGCTTCCCTTTTTCTTCCTTTCAAAATTATTTGTATCCTTAAACTTCCATTTTGAGAGATTCCTCTTACTCCTGAGCAGCTTTTTCCTGTAGACTTTTAAACCATGAGATGCATCCTGTCTTTTCGCTGAAACCTTTGAGTCCTGTAATCTAGAAGATATGTTAGCTAATGGTTAGCATTCCTCCTCTTCTTTCACTGATTCTATGATCAAGTTGTAACTCTCCCCCTCAAGGTTCCCATTATTTCTGCTCTAGCAACCAGTTTCTCTTGGATAGTTACAGTTAGTTCAATAACAGAAGTTCCCCTTGCAGCTTCCTTCCATTATCATTTGAGGGATAAAATTTTCATAAGGCAAACAGAGAAATTATTACCTGCTCTTATTTGGGCAGTGGAGAGGGTGGGAGAGAAGGAGGGGGGTAGGAGAGTGTGTATGTGTATAAGAGAGTAAAAGTGAGAAAGGAGAGGAAAGGAGAAAGAGTTATCTCGGGAACCAAAACTCTCCTCCACTGCTCTCTCTTGTCTCCATGCTAGGCTTGTTATCCACTTCCTGACTTCCTTCCCTAGTTCTACGTTATGTCTAGGAGGTCTGTAGTCTCCTCTATTCTCCAGAGCAGTGGCTTTTCCCTCTTGTTTGTCTTCAGTCAGATGCGTTCCACTCCTCTAGTTCCTGGAGTTTCTGATTTGGGTGTATCTTTTTAATGTAGGATGCTTTTTTGTTAACCTGTACTCCCTTCCTTCTCCTGTTGCTGCTCTAGAGCCATTCCAGTCTGGGGGTTAGCTTACTTCTTCTCTGATAGCGTCTAGTTTGACTTACATTAGGATCCCCCAACTTACCTTGCTCATTACCTATACTGGTGCATGTGTGTGTAGACAACTGAATGTCTCTACACAATTGTAGGTCTTGTTGAAATCATCTGATGACATTGATCTTCTGTAACTTAGCAGGACTGACAATGTCTCATGTGTGAAAACATGGTAACTGAAGAAAGAAGTCTTCCTCTTTTCTACCTGTGCTTAGTATCGGGTAACTCTTGATTCAAAAACGTTCAGAAAGGCAACATCATAGTGCTTGATCTTTGCTGTAAAGAAAGCTGCTTCTTTCTTCACTTACTGTGTTTTCACACATGATGTGTTGTTAGCCCTGCTAAGCTGCAGATCAGTGCTATCAGATGATTTCAGCAAGACCTACAAATGTGTAGACTCTAACTTGTCAGGACTGGGACTGGCCCTGTGATCTCATTGGTGTGGGAAACCCCAGGTAGGGTTTCTACCAGGGCAGAACAATTCCTATTTGCAATTTTGCAACTAGAAATTTACAACTGCAGAACTATAAACAGCAGGTATTTACAACTATAAATTTATAATTTATATCATTAGAGAGGTGCCTGGGGCACTGAAAGTTTAAACCACTTGCCCAAGGTCACAAAGACAGTATTTTTCAGAGGCCAGACTTGAAGCCAGTGTAACTTAATGTAGAATTCATCTAGTAAGATCCTCGTATCCAACTTTGTCTTAGGAGCTAGCTATTAATCAGAGCCTTTGTATGGTAGACCTGACTTAATTATTAAGAATAAGTCATTTTTTTTCACGTGATACTGTGCAGCTTACAAACAAAGCCTTAATTACAATGTCTAGATTCATACCAGAGCAATTTTCTATCTAATTGATTCAGGGTGTATCCAACAGGCTTCATATTGTCTATTTTCACACTTGCCCCATTAATTCGATAAATGTAGCTTCTCATCATTTTGGAAACCATTAAATATTTTAGTTCAGTGTTATACAATCCAGGAACACTGATTAGCAATCTGTAATCATTTACACTGCTCCCCTGTCCCTGGCAACATTAGTGTTCCAAAAACATCTTAAGTAGGACTTTGACTGGAAGCTGTCCACTGTGGTCCTTCCATCTGGCAAAAGCAGAGTGACAAATAGCCCAGGGTTTTTACTAATTACATCACCCTCTAGAAGGACTACAGACTGATGAGTTTCACCAAATTATATTTGGAGGGGAGATCGAACAATTTTGTAATTGTACACATAGAAGCAACCTTAAGAGATAATTACATTTCCTTAAATAAGTAGATTTGTTTTAGCCCAGGATGCAAGCAGCATCAGCAACCTGGAATGGAAAACAACTCGGTCTTAAGAAGTTAATCTTTCATATGTTAAAATCATTTAATTAAAAGGGATTCATTTACTTAGACCACATTGACAGGCACATTTCCATAAATCTGAAAAATATGAATAAATCAGATTGTGGCATGAGGCCAAAGCAGTCCTCTCTGGATGATCTTTGTTTTTCACAATGCTGTCTCTGTCTTCCATCAGGATTCTTCCAAGCTAATTGTAAGTCCACTTTTCTTAAACATGTTTAATATTAATCTTGAGAGACTTCAGATTTAATTAACAGCATACCTTTAACTAACTGGTCCAGTCCAGACCTCCATTCTGTCTGACTTCTGCAGCTACTTCCCCGTGGTATTGGCTGATTGTTTTATGGTAGGGACACGGGAGCAAAGAAGCTCCAAATGACTTCCCCAGTAAATTTGATCCATACCTTGGAGTCTAGAGAGAAGCCTACACAGTAGTGACTTGTTTTCTGATGCCATAGGAATGTATGGGTTTGTGCGGGGACATTTTTTCTGCACTTATCTATTTCCATTATGATGCCCTAAAGTTCCAGCTTGAGAACTGCTTTGTTCACTATGTTACAAAGGGTAAAGGATGAGGATATGATTATCCTTGAATGGCAGCTGAAAGGTGGTACATTGTACTATCCCCCTATAGAGGGAAACAGGTTGGCAGTTAATTGGTTATTGAATAGCTACTATATGTGTACAGAATACTCTAGGAGGCACTGGGAAGGAAGGGGGATACAAAAGATTGAAAGGCATAACATCTTTCCTTCTGAAATTTAGTATCTAGTTGGAGAGACAAAAGAATACCTACATGAAGTCTCTTTCAAGATGGTGGACCTACTGGGCTCTATCCTGAGCTCGATGGAGAAGCTGCCCAGTGTCGGTGACCAAGAGACCCACTGAAAGACCTGAGAACAGATTGCTTGCCTGAAGAAATTGCGGGAGCAGGAGAAGCATCAGAAAGTGGAATTTCGAAAGCAGACGGAGAAAGAGGTGTCAGATTTCATCCAGGATAGTGGTCAGACTAAGAGAAAGTTCTATCCAGTGAACAAGATTGAGAGGAGTATATTATATGATGTCATAGAGGTGGCTGACCTAATATCCTTTTCCTTTGGGGAGGGTGAGGAATGTCAATATGTCATGATCTTCAAGAAGGAGTTTGCACCCTCTGATGAATAACTTGACTCAAACACCGTGGGGAGAAGTGGGATCTACAGCAGGCAGAGGAGAAATGGAGACTTAAGGAGTTAGCCCAGTGGCAAGAGGAAGAAGCTGCCCAACAGAGTCCTGCTATTGTGAACCCTGTGAATGACTCCAAGTACAAATACGGTCACCTCATTGGGAAAGGAGCAGCCAAGGATGCCACCCAAATGCCACTGGCCAACAAGACCTATGGCTGTGTTCCAGTAGTCAGTAAGAGACATACTCTCAACTGAGGAGGCCATGAATGAGATCTGTACCAAGAGTAGAGAGGAAGGGACTCCCAACTCCTAGGTCCTTTGTCTTTCTGTCTCCTCCCCTTAGCAACCTCCTTTGAAATGGGAGAATGAGGTCATGGATGAAGTTTCAGGAACTACAATGCTACCTTGTCTTGACTTCTGATAACTGTGCCATGGGTTGACCTCTGACCTCCCAATGGAGCCATTAGGATGGAGAGATGGGTATGGAGGCTCTCCTATGGTGATCTGGTCTGAGTGGTTTTAGATTTTTTAGATGTTGGTATGTGGGGTAGTTCAGTGAATTTCCTTACAATTTCCCCCAAAAGATGTGTGACGGAACGTAACAGTGAATATTTTATCTATATTATCCTCCCTTTTCCTTGGAGTGTTTCTCTTCCTTCAAGGCTAAGGTAACTTTATGCTCAGTAAACACCGTTTGAGCCCATGTGCTGGTTGGTGCATGGGGCAGACCAGAAGAAAAAGAACACCTACATGAAATGATTTGAGCAAGTAGTGGTAGTAGGAGTATGAGTATGAGTACAAGTAATGAGTAGTAGTAGTAATAATAGTAAAGATAAATAAGGAATGGAGACTGGAGCTATGAAATCATTGACATAGGGAACTTTCTGGTAAGGAAACTCCCCAAAGCAAAGCAGGTTTACGTTTTTACTAACAATAGAAGCTGCTCCAGTATGATTTGGATGTGACGGGTACAGTGTCGGCAACACTTCAGCGTCAGCCATTGTCCTAGTCCCACAGTGAAGCATAATCAAGGGTTTAGCTCCTCTCAAATCTCTATTCTTGGCGAGTTGCTCAGAGTAGTAGTGTCAAAGTCAAATAGAGATGGGGCTGGGGAGGAGAGGGACTGCTAAATTCTACTTAGTTTTAATGTGTGGTTATCAGTGTTTTGTTGTATTTGTACTCATTTTGATAAATATTTGCCACTTACATTTTCCTTGAGTTCCAGCCACCCTCAGGAGTGTTGTGGGCTCCAGACAGCCTGTGGGTGTGTGTTTCATACCTCTGGCCTAGACCAGACTTGAGAAGATAAGTGACTTCCCCATTCTTTTCTTACAGCTAGAATGTGTCAGGTGCTGGGTTTTCTCCTGGCTACTCCTGGCTTGAAGGATAGCTCTCTTGTCTACTGCCCCATACTCCATATAATAACAACAACAACAATAGTACTAGTAGTTATAGTAATAATAATACAGTAAAACTATTAATAATGCTTTAGTATTTAAAGCATTTGTCCTTTCATTGCTCTGGATGCTCCTTTCACCAGTGCAGAACACAACCCGTGGGAATTAGAAAAGGGTCTTTGTGAGTTGCTGTTACTGAATTTTTCAGTCAATCTGATCCTTAGGTAATGGATATCACAAGAGTCCTGTTCCCACACTCCTAGAAACCTTCGCTTTCTTGCCCCAAAAAGCTTGTGGAGACTGATGCTTTGGTGACACACCTTTCAAGGAGGCAGTCACTCCCACCCCACAACTGTGCATCATTGAAAGACCAGGATGATCGCTAACTTTGAAGTGTTGCCTGATGCTTTATCCTTCACATCCATCTCATATTGGACCATGTCCTACTGTTGTCAGAACTATATACATTTGAGTGGAAGGACTGCACGATAAGGTAGCTAGCCTTCCTAGCTGTCTGTCCATGCCTAATGGGAGGTGACACTGCCTATTTTACCAGTTTATGTACTGGTGAGAAAATAGTGAGAAAATTATAGTGAGAAAATTCAGCACAGAACCATCTCCTTCTTCTTTGCAGATCCCTTGGACCCTCAGGGTGGAAAGCAATCTGTTTCTGGATCATGGGAATTTCACAGAGACAGTCTGTCACACTATTGTCACACATTCCATATGCTAGAGATGACCCTGCGCCTACCATCTTGCCAGAGAAAACTCCAAAGAGCTCAGAAACCTGTGCTTCATTCAGATATATTGCTGAGGCCAAAATGTGATATTCCATATTTTCACCGGTGCTCTGTCTGCTAGGATATTGTGCCCTAAGAGGCCCTGGGATCTAGGGTACAGCCCTTCCCAGATAGACGTTCTCTCTCCTACAGATCTCAAGGCACAGAAAGGGCTTCAGCTCTGTGCTTGCTGATTGACTTATTTCTCTCTTACGTAGCCAGTGAATTGCTACTGTAGCTTTTCTGAATACAGCCACAGAAACACCCTTTCCTTGGATTCAATCTCTCACTCTCCTCTCTTCCTGCAAATTATAGCTTGAATGCTCTCTCCCAAGTGTGAGCATTCTTGCCTTAGTCCCTGAATCCTTATGCTCAGAGCAAGTATCCTTCCCCTTCCAGTCTTGACCTCACAGCATCCCCACCTTCTGACACTATTCTTTGAAAACCTTCAGGTCAGATGTTTTGGGATTCCCTAGTCCCTCAATTAGAGGAAACTGTTGGGAGGGGGTAACTTTTGAAAGGCCGCATGGCATTAGACTTTATTGTGCATTCCTTTCTATAACAGTTGTTGGATATGATGTCATGAAAGGTGAAGGGGCTGACTTGTCACATTAATAGCAAAATGTTCATATTGGTTCTGGCTCTCCCGGTTTCCTGCTCTGGAGTCTTTGATTTGCTTTTAATACAGACAGATATTCTACAAAGGAAAATAAAGAAATACAGTGGAATTTTAGTAGAAATTGGGTGCTAGAGGTAACATTAAGACTTGCCTCATGGAGCTTTTATAGCTACCATGTGTTTCAGGGTAAAATTGTAAAGTAGACAAGATTTGTTTCAGCTCTCCTCTAACCGTCATGGCTGATTCCCACTTATCTCCCCCTCCATCTCACCTTCAGTCTTTGCATATGTGTAGTGAGAGTGTTGGACCAGGTGATCTTCATGGTCCCTCTTTGCTGGAATGTTCCATGATTCCCTCATGTTGCCCACTGGTGCTTCCATGGGTTGCCTTGCCTGTCTTGTCTTATCTAGAAGCCTTTGATAGTTCAGACCTTTCCTACGCCTTCCAAACAGCCCTCTTTAATTTGTTCTTCTTCAGGTTTATCCTTGAACACTCTCAGAGGATGTAACAGGGTTCATTTGGAATTAATGTTTCAAAGATGATCTAGACTCAGTTTGAAAGAACTGGTTTGCCAAGAGACTTTGCCAGGCTCTTTGTATATTAATAGAAGGATCAAAATATTTTCCTTTAATATCCAGAGAATTTGAGACCACAGAAGAATAGGGACATCATTGTCCTAGCCCTAGTCTCCCTATGGGTCTGTATTGGTTTTTGTGATGCTCTTTAAATAATTGTTTCTAGAGTTTCATGCATCTTAAAGAGTACGGAGTAATTTTATGTGTCCTGACATCCTGTCCATGTCCTTTATCAATGGCAGGGGCAGGGATAGTGTATGGAAGATATTTATCTGCGTGTTTGCTAAATGTCTATGATGTGGTGACCTCTAAGACTTTAGGATCTTTACGATATTTAATCATAAAACCTTGTGGCCAGTGCTCATGATAAGGGAGTTTTCCCTTTTATCCAGCCTATATTTGCCTCTTGGCAACATAGTCCTGCTTTTTGGGAGTTAACAGCATGAGTGCAGTGTTTCCCCCATATGACAGCTCTGGGGACCTCCCCAAACTCTTTTCTGCAGATTTTGTTTGAATATTATGGTGTAGTAGAAATAATTCTCTCTGTCCCTGGAAGCCCAACACCTGGGGTTAGGTCATTACTCAGCTCATTTGTGTGACCTTGGGCAGGTCACCTAACTTTACTGGGCTCAGTTTGCTCATCTGTAGAATGGGGATAATAATACTGGTACCACCTTCTCACAGGAGTGTTATAAATCCCAAAGGAGATGCTTCCTGTGAAGCACTATATTAGTATCTGTATCTGTGGCCCATATTGTTAGTATCAATAATGTTGTAAAACTTTCAGGTTTCCTTGGGAATAAAGGCACAGTAGAAGAGCAATCAAGTTGGAATATGGGACTTGGCCCATCCTCCACCTACCTGAAATGCTAGGAAAGAAACCAAAGGCAGAGTAACCCATAGCACATTGTTTGAGGGTGGTAGTTACTAGTAAAGTTAATCAACACTAAGAGATAGAAGGAAGCTAGGGCAGGCATGGTTAAATAGAAGCTTCTCAAAATGAGAAAAGAAAAGATCTGGAGTTTCAAGTGGCCCGCAACCTGAAGACGAGCCAGCAGTTTCATATGTAAGCCAAGAAAGTTAATACTATCTCACATTGCATTATAGAGGCCTGAGTGTCCTAGATTAGAAAGGCGACCATGTCAGGGTACCCTGCCCTGGTCAGACCACATAATGTGTTCTATTCTTGGTATCACCTTTCAGGGAAAGTCACTGATATTCTGGAGAGAATCCAGAGGAGGGTGACCAGAATGATAATGGGGAGCTCATACTACATGAAGTTGGGATGAAGGAACTAGAACTGCTTAGCCTAGAGAAAAGGGAACTTATTGGGGATCTGATAGCAACCTTCAAGTGTTAGAAGACGCTGTCACATGGAAGATGGATGAGACTTGTTCTTCTTGTTGGCAAAGGGTGGAAGTTAGAAAGAAGAAAATCCAGACTTGAGATGAGGAAGAATTTCTCCACCATTGCAGTTGTCCCAAAGTGGAATTGCCTGCTTCAGGAGGCAACAGGTGCCTTCTCACTGGTGGTCTTGTCACGAAGCCTGGTAAGGCTACAGATTGGGGAAGTCATGGGCTTCTTGGTCAGGTTCTGGTTGGACAAGGTGGCCGTTCTAGGCTCCAGCTGTCATTCTGCTGCTCTGATTTTTGTGACACAGGTGAAAAGACCTTAGCACCTTCTTTCCTTGATCCTTCCCTCCTTTGCCTGTTTTTGCAAAAGAAAAGAGACATTAAGTAAAGAGTAGAGCAGATAAATTGGGGTGTCATTTGGCTGCTCCAAACGTTGGCATGAGCAGAACCTTGGCAGTGATGCATGGCACTCCCTTATAGCTTAACAAGATGATGAGCGTTCCTGCCCACTTTCTAATATGTAAACTGGGGAGCAATTGAGATAACTCTTTAAGAAGAGGGATTTAGGATATTTTTCTTTGCTTTTTTCATTATTCATAGATGCCACTT
>CM053582.1:48130148-48154043 GCA_028627135.1 Pseudochirops cupreus | reverse complement strand
AAAGACAACTCTACAAGCCTCAGGATGGAAGGAGATACCTAAACTCAGAGAAAGATCTAGAAAGACTATGGTTTAAATGGAGACTGAAGCAAAACATGCTATTGTTCTTTTTCATGTATGTTTTTGTTTTTGTTTTTTTTTCTCAGTGATTATTCATTGGTTACAACCCTTCTATATGACCAAACTATTGTACAATGTGAAAGTATTTGCAGATCCTATACATGATTGCACGCCACCATGGGGGGGTTAGCGAGGGGAGAAAATTTGAAACTCAAGGGATTGTGGAATTGAATCTTGTAAACTAAAAGTAAATAAAATAAACTTAAAAAAAAGTATTCTGATCTTTCCCACCTAGTCTTGAGGTTATTAGATTTTGAGATCATGAATTTTTCAGACTGCTGGTATAAGCAAAGGGCCTGTGGTCACAAGGTATTATTGGAGAGTCACCTTTAAACAGAATATCTAGTTCTCTCTTCCATCTAATTGTACATTCTGGGCAAAATCTCACAGTCAACCTCATGCAAAAGGGATCTTTTATATAATTTAGAGGACATGGTCCTTTCGCAGACACACTCATTCATATTTTTGGTATTAACCATGAATCACACTGGATATTTGTGAGCTTGGGAACATCTTGGGTGTCCAGATATAGCCTCTTAGTGTCTGTGATATGAGATAAATCTTTAATAAATGCTTGGTGATTGATTGATTGATTCTGAAGTGCCCTTATCTTTCATATATTCTGAACTGCATTTATATTTTTTGAAGGATAATAAAGTGTTGTTGTTTTTCCCCTTCAGACTCCAAATTTTTTCTTTGGGTGTGTATTGTTCTCAAATTTATCACCATAAAATAAAAATGTACAAACTTCTCTGATATGACATACAAACAAGAGTATTTCCTATGTCTCTCTTGATTTTAGGAAGCTTCTGGAACTCAGCAGGACAGATCAACAAGGGCCTCAGGACAACTTTGGGCTCGTAGCAGTGATCAAAGAGAACCTTTCCTTATGCAGTAAGTGTGTGGAGAAGTAAGACATCATGTTAACTGCTAATATGGTAGACTTGGATTTAAAGAGACTGAATCAGCAGGCTCAAGTGATTGAGACTCAAGTTTCCACTCCTTTTCTCACCTTCAGTTAGACATGAAATTGTTCAGTTGTGAAAATGCTAAAATTTGAGGCCAGTTTAACTTATTCAGGGACCCTAACAGGCTCTGTGGTCATGCCCTTATGGAACCAGCTAGCCTGGAGATCCAAAGCAGCTATGCTATGAAACAGGAACATCCTGGGCATTGTGTGTGAAAGGGGAACAGGTGGGATGATTTGGGGGGATGCCCTCAGCAGCATAGCCAGCTGTCTTGCTATACCTCCTCAACCCTCCATGCATTCCTCATGTTCTGCATGCTGTACCTTTCAGTTCAACTGGAAAAATCACCCACATTGGAAAGTAGATGGCAGGGAGGATAATCTTCCTCTACTTCTGTAAGCATTCCCCTTTAAGGAAGACTGCTAGGATTTTTCTCTATTTGGGAGGAGACTGATCAACAAATAGATTTGAACACAGGGTGTTCCATTTTGCAGTTGGAAATGTGGAGGTGGATCAGTGGAGAAACTAGCATTGGATATATAGATTGTGACACCATCTGTACAGATATGACAAGCAAAGCCATGGGAGTGGATGAGGAAATGAAGGGAGAGAATATAGAAAGAAAAGAAGACTTGGGGGCTTATCGTTTTAAGGCATCATAGAAAGCTGAGGAGTCTAGAAAGGAAGCCGAGAACAGATCTTTAAATCAAATAGAGGCCCAGGGTAAGTGCAGATAGGAAGGTTGATAGGAAAGTAATCATTGCAGTGGAGAGGAAGTGCATATGTGTAATATCTGGGAAGAGTCAGTGGGTACTTTGAGATTAAGGACTTTCATGTTTGGACAGTGAAACATGAAGTACACAGACATCTTTTCTAGGGTCAATCCAGGATTGACTTGACTTGACTTGACTTTGTGGAATCCAGAGATTTTCATAGACAACAGTCTCAGAATCTTACTGTTGGATAGGACCTCTGCAACCATCTAGTCTTAACTGGTACCCTGAAACTTGTATCCTGTCTTTCCCATTCCTGGTAAATGCTGCTCCAGACTTTGATTGAAGACCTCTAGTGAGGAGGAGTCCATTGGCCTTCAGAGTGGCCCAGTTTGCTTGTGGCTGGCTCTCATGGTTAAGAAGCTTTCCCTTCTGTCTAGCCTAGTCTATTCTAGTCTGTTATTTGACTCTTGGCCACTTCTATGTGTTGCTCTTGGTTCTGTTCTTTGGGAATGAGCAGAATGAGTGTGGTGTCTCTGCCACGTAACAGCTTTAAATCTAGGAGCCCATGATGGGATTTTTCCTGTCTGAATTTAAGTGGTTATAAATTTCATTAACCAAAACCCCATGTAACATAGATGTTATTTATTAAGACTAAAATAAAGATTCCTACAAAGATCAGGGATGTCTTTTATAATTGGATTTTCCTAGAGAAGTTAGTTAGGGTTCACAGAGGACACTGTTTAACTTTTAGCTTAGAATGAGAAAATTAGCTCAGAACTCTAACAGACTGATCTCTGAGGTAAGTGCCTGAGTGGCAAGGCAGGAGGTATCACATCCAGCCCCTGTTCTCCCTCTTCCCTATATCTTTCATGATTGCCATCTCTTCCATAAAGTCATCTCTGATCTGTCCCTGCCCTCACCCCTCAGGCCTCTTTCCACCCCAGCTGAAAAGTAATGCCTTCTTCCTTGGATTTCTTATAACCTTGGCACTGAACACATTCTCCCTGGAGCCTTCTTTATTTGTGCATGTCTTCTTTTCCCTCCATGTGATATTGCATACTCTGTGAGATCAGAGACTGCACCGTAATTAATTTTTGCATTTCTCTCTAGTACTCAGCATCAGTATCTTGCATGAAGTAAATGCTTAGTGTTTGTAAAATAGAACATAAAGCTGTTATAAAAGTCACCATTTTAGGACTGGGAAGGCCCTTAGAGATCCCATGACTTTGATAGTAATGAAAAAGACAGCCTTGGGGGGAGGGAAGTACTTGAAGAGCTGACAGGTGAAAGACAGAGTGTAGTTAGCCTGGTTCTTCTGGGCCCCAGAGAGCAGATCTAGGAGCCCTTCTCAGGGATTGCAAAGAAGCAAACAAAGCCTTCTGCACTGTTAGAACAGGAGTTCATAACCTGAGGTCTAGATTCAGGGCAGGGTGGTGGTGGTTGTGGTGGTGGTTGTCTGTGAACTTAGATGGGAAGAGATCACATCTTTATTTTGCCAACCTCTGACTGAAGAGCAGCATTTCCTTCATTTATTTAAATACCTGATTCTCTGTTGGGGTCCCTAGGCTTCCTCAGGCTGCCCAATAGGTCTAACCCCAAAGCTTAAGAAGCTGTGCATAGAGCCATCCATAGGTGGTATGGGTTGGCTTAGGAGTTGGCTGGTTGCTCCTCATTGGAATCCTTCAGGCAAAGGCTGCATAAACTTCTGCTGTAGGAAAAAATTCTTGTTTGGACCTTCTTCGTTCTCAGAGGTCCTTTCTTGCCCTGATGCTATGATGGGGTGAGGAAGGGGAGGCGGAGAGTAGCACTGAAACCAACACTTTACTAGTCCCTTTATCACGTTTGCCCAGTCATACACTCCTGATTAAAACAAACAAAAGAAAATTAACCCTTTGCATTATACATACTCCAATCCTACATTGAATTGTGATTCCTTTTCTTATCCCCAAAGGACTTAAGAGAATGCTATTTTCCTAAATGATGGTTGGACCTGAAATGTTTATCATAACTTCAGAGGTAGTTCTACTTAGGAAATGATCAAAATCTGGCACATTTTTCAGTATACCGAGTTATGATTTTCCTGGCTGAGGTCCTGAAGGTTTACAGGATTGAGGTCCTCTCAAGGAGTATAGGGAAGCTGGGAATGAAGGTGGACCCATACAGATGTGCTCTTCGCTTCCATCCCTAACATGCTCCAGGCCACATCCTTTTTAAGTTGAACATTTGGGGTTTTGCCAACATACTGAGCAATCACAATCATTCCCTATTGTATGTGCAGTGATGATGTGGGTGTGGTGGGAGAAAGGGATATAAGTAGTTGGCATTTCTGTACTGCTTTAAGGTTTAGAAAATATTTTACATATCTTAACTCAGTGGGTAGAGTGCCTAGCCTGGAGTCAGGAAGCCCTGAATTCAAATCCAGCCTCATACACTTACTAGCTTACTTGTGCAAGTCACTTCACCCTATTTGTCTCAGTTTCCTCATCTGTAAAGTGAGTTGGAGAAGGAAATGGCAGACCACTTTGTATCTCTGCCAAGAAAACCCCAAATGTTGTCACAGAGAGTTGGACATGACTGAAACAAGTGAACAACAAAACAACAAAAACTTATTTGTACTTCAACAGAACTCTTTTGGGTTAAGCACCAAAGATATAATTGTCCCCTTTTTTACAGATAAGGAAACAATTCAGAGGGGTTCAGCACCTTGTCTGAACTCACACGGCTCAAAACCCACAGAGGGAAGATTCATAGATTTAGGAAGGAAATTCAGGTCATCTTAGTTCAACCACCTCATTTTCCAGATAAGAAACAAGTGACTTTCCTAAATTCATACAAGTAGCAAGTAACAGAGTTTAGAGTTGAGACTGTGTCTCCATAACTTCAGATCCTGTGTTCTTTCCACCATTTTCAAGCAAATTCAGGTCTTTCTGGAGGTAAGAACTTCCCATGTGCAAGTAATTACAGATACTTACACATGACTGACTCTCCCGACACAAGTAAAGGCTTGAACTGGACTATTTTGTAATTTCCAGGATTTCTCATATAATTGGATTTTCTTAGCTTATCTATGTCAAACTGTATGCAATTTTATTGCAAAAGAATATGACTCTTTTTAATAGTCTTTCCAAGACTATCCTTTTCCTCCCACCCCACCCCGACATTTTCCAGTGAAGTAGAACTCAAAATAAGATCAGTGATGTTCTTTGCATGGCAGTGTCAAGTAATGGTCCTTTCTATTTAACTCATTTCAATTCAGGGAACTTTTATGAAACCTCCAGTACAGCTTAGGCAATAATCTGGGGCTAAGGACATAGAGACAATATAAAAGAGGCACTGCCTTGGAGGAATTTATGTTTTACTGGGCCTGGGCAGGAGTGGGAGGTGAGCAAGGGGTGTCCCATATAAGCAGGTAACTCACTACAATTGGAGTTATTGGAAAAAGCTTCATCTAGGAGATGACACAGGTTGAGCTTTGAAAGAATATTGGAATTCTAAGAGAGAGATGAGGAATGTGTGCATTCTAGACAGAGGGGCTTACTTGTGGAAAGAAACAGAAGCTAGAGATGGAATCAGATGTCCAGGGACCAGTACGGAGACTGAAAGGAGAGTACCTGAATGGGAGCAAGATGAAAGAAGACTGGAGTGGTAATTAGCAACAAGATGGTAAAGAGTTTTAAATGGCAGCCTAGGGATTGTGAATCTCATTTTAATAGTAATAGAGAGAATGGGAGTTATCTTCCTTACTAATATACCATTCCTAAACCTTGTGTTTACATGGTTATCTTTTGGGGAAAAATATCCCCTGATAAGATAGCTTTGTTTATAATACTAATAATATAATAAATATTCCATGTGTTCTCTTTTCTCTGTTATGATTCCATAGTGATTTTACCTGTCTAACTGTATTCTTAGCAATCAATATTAACAATCCATTTTGTTGAGACGATTTATTGGGACCACCTTCAGAATTGTAAAAGATTTACAAGACCATTTTCCTAGACACATTTAATATTTTTTTCCATATTGTAATAAAATATTGAGGTGATCTTGTATTTGAATAGCCCTGTCCTCTAAGTACCTTAAAACATTTAGCAGATGCTACCTGTTTAAGTTTCTTGTTTCCTGCTGCAGTGTAGGAGGAAGGTACTTTGTTAGCTCTTTCTGAGGTCCTGAACTAAGGCACAGTGTGGGGCATATATACTAAGTCAGTGCCAGAGCCACATAATAAAATCCGGTAACTGCCAGTTTATTGCTCTACAGGAGATATGAGATTTTCTCTGCCCACAGAGTGTGACTAATCCCTTTGAATTTTGAAAGGAAGATTTTGCCAGATAAAAATATTCATGCATTAGTCTTAGGAATCAGAAATCTGTCTGAGAAAATTCATTTGGCTAGTGTATTCTGCCTCTTGGCTCTGTCTTTTATCCACTGAGGAGAAACCTTTGACATAGGAGGACACAGTGCAATAATCTCTGGCATCTATGGGAAGTAGGCATTTGCTTGAGACTCCAGCATTTCCAGTGACAGGGAGAGCATGTGCAGTGGGTGGGGTAGAGCACTGACCTAGATGTGAGGAAGGCCTGCATTGAGTGAGTGAGACGCTGAGAAAGACAGAAATGAAACTCCCCTAGAGAGCTTACGTTCTAATGGGAACTTGGTTTGAATCATTCCTTTCACACTTTCTAGCCCTGTGACCCCTGGTAAGTCATCGAATCTCTCTGAGTCTTGGTTCCTTCATCCACAAAATTGGAATCATAATTGTAGCTATGGATTGTTAGGATGAAATGAGATAATATATGTAGTGCACTTTGGAAACCTTAAAGCCTTAGATACATGTTAGCTCTTCTGACTTTTTAAGGCAGTCCATTCCATTTTGGACAGTTCCAGTTGTTAAAAATTACTTTATCATCACTGGGCTTCCAGCTTTCCAATTTCCTCTCCCTATACATCCATTCTAAAGGCTGCAATTAGCTTGAGAAATCAAAGATGCATATTTACCCATGACATACCCCTCCTCACATCCTTATAATCTCTTTGAATTACCTAAAAGAGAAGCATAACATTCTCTCTGGGAGTTTGACATTTTTCTACTATCTTATTCCATTTTATATAACTGGGCATCTTTTATGTACCTCTATCTAAGCTAAAATGTGGACCATTAAACACATTTATTTACATCTTCCTCTACAATTCCCAGTTGCCTGTTTATGTGGCATTATAGTCAAAACTGGAGGAGACTGACCAGATCATCTCTTCCGACTCCCAGATTTTACAGATAAGATGCAGAGAAGTGACTTGCTTATGATGATAAAGCTAATTAGTCACAGTTACTTTTTAAAATTAAATTACTTATTTTTAGTTTTCAACAATTACTTCCATAGGTTTTAAATTTTTTCCCACCCCTTCCCCAAGACAGCTTGCAGTCAGATACAGGCTCTACACATACATTCCTATTAAACATATTTTCACATTAGTCATGTTGCATAGAAGAATTATAATGAATGGGGAAAACCATGAGAAAGAACAATAAAACAAAACAGAAAAGAAAATAGTCTGCTTTGTTCTGCATTCTAACTCCATAGTTCTTTCTCTGGGTATGACTGGCATTTTCCATCATGTGTTCTTTGGAATTGTTTTATGTCTTTATGTTTCTCAGAAGGGTTAAATCTATCAAAATCAGTCCTTGTACACTGTGACTGTTACTGTGCACAATGTTCTCCTGGTTCTGTTCCCCTCACTCGTCATCAGTTCATTTAAGTTTTTCCAGGTTTCTCTGAAGTCCACCTGTTCATCATTTCTTGCAGCATAGTAGTATTCCATTATATTCATATACTACAACTTGTTTAGCCATTCCCCAGTTGATGGGCATCCCCTCAATTTCCAGTTCTGGGCCACCACAAAAAGAGCTGCTATAAATATTTTTGTACATGTGGGTCCTTTTCCCATTTTTATGATCTCTTTGGGATAGAAGTGACATTGCTAGGTCAAAGGATATGCACATTTTTATAATCCTTTGGACATAGTTCCAAATTTCTCTCCAGAATGGTTGGATCAGGTCACAGCTCCACCACAATGAATTAGTGTTCCAACATTCCCATCTCCTCTCCACCGTTTATCATTTTTCTGTTTTGCCTTGTTAGCCAATCTGATAGATGTGATGTGGTACCTCAGAGTTGTTTTGATTTGCATCTCTCTAATCAATAGTGATTTAGAGCATTTTTTCCTATGACTATAGGTGGCTTTAATTTCTTCCTCTGAAAACTTCTTGTTCACATCCTCTGACCATTTATCAATTGGGGAATGACTTGGCAGTTACTATTTAAAGTGGCAAAATGCTTTTGCATCTTACTCTAATATTTTAGCTTGATATTATAGTGTCCCAATGATCTAGTCAGAGTTCCAAAGCTTCATTAGATTTTTCAAATGCACCCTATACAATAACTAAAAATAAGCTAAAAATAGAGTTAAAAAATAAAACAGTACATGAAGACTTATGTGGACTAATGGAATATCCTGATATGGCTTAGTTAGGAAATGTTTTATCCAGGTGAGTCATTATTCCGATACTCCCATGGATCTTTGAGTTCAGCAAAGTACTTATTTGCTCACACAATGTAGATCTCTGCTCATTCATTCCTGCCAATCTTTTGTGTCTGATATCCTTCCACACATTTGCCACAAATGGTGGACTTGCTATCTTAGATGTGTTCCTCATATTCTGTTTATTTTCTGTTGATACCAGTGAAACACACTGGCCATCAATGGATATTTACAGAATTATGAAAATTCCCAGATTAAAACAGTTGGATGATCTGACTTGAGAAAATGAGATTTCAGCAAGTTAGGAATGAACTCACAGAGGGAAAACAATCGTCCAAATGGATTTTCAAATAAATGCTGTCAGAGGTTTAGTGAACAAATAATTCCTTTGCCATATAACCTCTTGCAGAAAGAGAAGGCGATAAGTAAGGCCACTTCACTGAATTTCTTTTGTAGCATGAACATGGTCATTTTGCCCAAACCAGAGAGAAAGAAAACAGAGATAGAAAACTATAGACCAAGAGTGGGGAACCTGCAGCCTTGAGGCCACATGTGGCCCTCTAAATCCTCAAGGGCGTCCTTTTGACCGAATCCAAACTTCACAGAACAAATGCCCTTTAATAAAAGGATTTGTTCTGTAAAACTTGGACTCAGTCAGAAGGCCGCACCCAAAGACCTAGAAGGCTACGTGTGACCTTGAGGCTACAGTTCCCCACTCCTGCTGTAGCCCAGTTTTAAAAAATTAAATAAAATATTAACAAAGATGATAGCAATACGTTAAAAAATATCATTTACTATGACCACATTGGTTTTATACCAGAAATATAAGGTTGCTTCAACATTCAGACAACTATCAGGTTCATAAATTTTAAGAAATAATTGTCATGTGGTTATGTCAATAAGAGCAGTACAGAAAAAAAACACACTTCTGACAAAATCTAGCATTCATGTTAAAAAAAAACCCATTAAATATCATGGGAGAAAAAGAGTCTTTCTATAATATGAACCAAAGTATCTACTAAAACCAAGAGCTAGCAATCCCACTGGCTCTTCCAGTAAGATTAGGTGTAAAGCCAGGCTGCACGTTGTCCCCAATTTTATATGAATAGTGTTAGAAGTACTTACCATAGCAATCAGAAATTGAGGACGTAAATAGAGACAAAGAATAGACTAAATCATATTTTGAATGGACAAGGAGTAGGCAGAATCATTTATTTGTAGCTGATAATGGCTTACCTAGAAAATCCAAATGAATTAATTAAAAATGAATTCAGACAATAGCTTCAATGAAGTAGAATTATTAAAATAAGCCTATAAAAATCATCAGCCTTTCCATATGTAATAACAGAAACAGTATTTGCATAGCACTTTAAAGTATGGCTAGGAATTTCCATATATTTTATTTGCTCTTCTCCACAATCCTGTGAAAAAGGGGCTGTTATTATCTTCATTTTGTAGATGAAGAATGTGAGCCTGAGAGAGTTTAAGCAGGTTGGCCTTCAGGTTCACACAGCTGGTAAGTAACCATCTCAGCTTAGGTCTTTCTGACTCTGGTCCAGAGTTCTAGCCATTGAACCACGTAGCTCCCATTAGGGAGCATTCACATACTGTATAAATTCCAAGTGATTAAATAATTTAAATGTACAAGGCCAGGGTATATAAATATAAATATTAAATAATCATTGTAGAACGAGTTCTGTTTTTCACAGTTCTGCTTATAGGAAAAATTGGTAAACAAACAAGGAGTAGAAAAGGTCATCTAAGATAAAAGAGACAATTTGGATTATGGAAAGTTAGCTTTTTTTGTACAAGCAGGCCACAGTGCTTGGCATAAAGTAGGTGTTTAATAAATGCTTATTGGCTTATTGTTGACAAATAAAATCATCACAGCTTAGTGGCATAAGGAAAGATGGCTATTGGGGGAAAATCATGAATTAAACGTCTCTGATAAAGTCTTGACATGCAAAATATTAAATGAATTGACAAAGATTATTAAGAGCTGTTCCCTAGTTTCCACGTGGTCAAAACAAATGAACAAAGAATTCTAAAAATAAGAAATACATAACTATCACTAACTGCCTGGAAAAAAAATGTTCAAAATCACTGATAAGCTGAGAAATGCAGATCAGAACCCCCCCCTCCCCAAACTGATTAGCCCAAGCAAGATGCTAAAGGACGAAAACTCATTTTTGAAGGGTCTTTGGAAGGACAGACAAGCTAATTCACTGCAAGTGAGGCTTTGAATTTGCTCAACTACTCAGGAATCCAGTGGGAATTACGTAAGAAAGGTTGTTAAATTGCTCATACCCTTTGGCCCATAGACTCCACCACTGAAACTACATCTCATGGAGTTCATTTACATCAAGAAAAGGTGTCTATTTACAAAAACCTTCATGGTAGCATTTTTTTTTTTGTAATAACAAAAATATGGAAGCAAGATGTGCTCCACAATTGGATAATGGCTAAACAAATTATTTCCTATGAATGTAATGTGATATTATTCTACTGTAATGAATCACAAATAGAAAGAATTGTAGGAGCCTGAGAAGACTTGTAAAAAAGTGATGTAGAATTCAGAAAGCCGATCCAAAAGGACAGCATACATACTGACCATATCAATGTAAAGAAAATGAACTTAGAATAGCCTCAGAACTCCGTTTAATCATAACGGTCAATATGAATACTACATTGCCATTAAATGACATAGCCTTGTTTTCTCTTTTTGTCAGGAAATATATCTTATAAGGGAATTTATTCGGGTTTTGTTTGGGAGTATGTCTTTTGTCCCAGTAAAAATGTCTTAATGAAAGTCAAGTCTCCAAAAAACAAATACATAAAATAAAATCAGCAAATTCTATTTCTAGAATCTCATTGATCTACCATTCTGGTAACCCTGTCAAAAAAGGAATTGAGATCAATTGGGTGTGCCCTGTTCTTGATTTCACAGCTGCCATCTGGAGTGAAACTGATCCCTTCCCTGTTTAATAATGCTTTCTCCACATATTATCTCAGTGAATTCCACTTAATAAGACCAGGTTCTTCTATCCTTAACCAACATGATGGTAGAGTCCCTTAACAAACATGCATGATATGGTGAACTGGGACTAGATTGAGGGCTTCAACAAAGGGAAGTTTTAGGCAGTCTCTATTCTTGGTAATACATATATCACTCCCAGTGACGGGCCAGAGAATTGTACCATTGTATCTTCAGGCAGAATTTTGCCTGGAGTATTTACCTTACTGTGTGGAGATCACTCACCATGGTGGTTTACTGCAGGCGTAGAAAAACAGTGTGACTCTCTGTGATAATGCAAACAGAGCAGTCAGATAAAAGCCAGCTTTTTAGTGTGCACCACTGAATATGGTGTTCTTTCATCTGGAAGGATCAGGAAGCCTTCCCAAATATCATGTCAAAGAAACAGCCCCGTTTTATTTATAAAAAAAGAAAAGAAAGGTAGTTGGACTGTTTTAGAAACATTCTGCAGCTGGCAAAGGATTGAAAATGACTATTTTTTATGACTTACAATCAATAACTGGGGGAAAAGAAGAGGATATTTGGCTAGATGGGTGAAGTTAGAGGCTATGGGATGAGTTCTGTGCTGCAGCAAATTGTAGTGATGTACAAATAACCCTTTGAAGACCAGCATTCTTTCTTAACACCATTTCTAAGGTTTGTATTTCCTTTTCACCTTGAGATTTTGGTCTCCTCTCTGTAATAAATGCTTGTTGACTTATTGTTGATGAATGAAATGATCGCAAAACTGTTCTATGTGTTTTTTAGTATTTTCTTAAAGCTCCTAATTTCTTGTATCCTACCACATGAAGAATAGGAAAAGATCCGGGAGCCAGGGTGGAGGGAAGGGAGATATTTTCCATTGTAATGCAATGTTTTGAGTTCTGTAGGTATCTGCTCTTTTGTCTGTGTGGATTATTATGATCTGATGGTATGCTTGCCTTCATGGGATGGCAGACAGAAGAAGAGGTGGTGTGTTTGTGTTCTTTAGCATGCCTACCTTATTTGCATTTGAGTTGTCTTGTCATTCAAGAGTCAGAACAGTTAGCACTGTTGGGGACCTTGCTATCTTTTGGAGACTTTGCTCAACAGATCATATCTTGTACCTTCAATCCATCCTTCTCCAGTAGATCGTTCCTTCTCCTTTCAAATATTTCCACGTCATTCCTACTTATCCAAAATTGTATGGAAAAAAAATTGTTTTGGATGACAAAAGAAAACAAACAACAATCCAGCAAAACAGAACAAAACTTGCCTCACACGTTTTGCCCTTTTGAGGTACCAGGTAGCATGGTATGGTGGAAACATCACAGTCAGAGACCTCAGTTGGAATTTTAACTCTGTGCTCAGTCCCCTCTCTTATAAAATGGTGATCATATTGATTAGATTCTACAGAGTTGTGAGAACAGTGCTTTGCAAACCTTAAAAACTGTAGGCATGTTGGCTATTGAAGCCCCCACCACCTATCTCCCAGTTTTTTTATAGCCATATTTCTTGAATTTCTTTATAGCCATAGTCTAGCTGGCTGTCTCCACATACTATGACACTCTCATTTTTCAGTCTTCTGGCTTCTTTTCCATTCACTTTCCTGAAAGTAGCATTTTCAGTCAGTCATTGTCAAATACCATTGATCATCAAAGCTATCTTGTGAAAATTTGATACTGTTCTCCTAATTTGGCCAGTGAAGAAACTGATAGCCAAAAGGGTAAAGTTACTTGCTCATGGTCACATAAACAATCAGAGTTGGAGGCAAGTTTGGATCCCAAGTCCTTCTGACTTTCCAAGCCCAGCACTGTAGCCACTAAACCATGCTGTCTCATTTAGAGTAGGATTCTTAAAGTAGAGAACCAGGTCAGCAATGCAGAAGTGAAATTAATTCCAAAAATTTGGCAAATGCAGAGTTGGAAGGATCTTGAGTTTTTATGACTCAACTATTTGGTCATGAAATGACAACATGGAATTCAAGCTTTTTGAAGCTTTCTTTACTTTATATGCTTTGTGTGCTATACTAAAGAGGATCACCAATATGTTGGGTTTTGTTATTAACATAGGACGTTTAAGACAATTCTCTTGATGTTATGTAGTCACCTCAGACCCAATGCATTTTCATTTTAGAAACTGTAAATATTTAAGTTAGTTTAAATAGCCACTGAAGTTTGGCCTGGATGATAAATGTTAATAGTCAGAATATTCACACACCTTCCCCCAATTCCAGTTGCTCCTTGGCATAATTCACAGAAAATACAAATTATTCCTTTCTGTACATATCTGTTTTGTGCAGTCGATGGGGACAACTTAATGTCCCCAAAAGCTGGCTCCTGGTCTGTGGAGAATTCCACAAGGAACATATTATGTGTTTTTAGATAGTACAGCATAGCTGTAAAGATGTACAATTGTCTTGTTTTTCTCTGTGTCCTTATAAAATGTGCTTACATAGATTTCTCAGTGTATTCAAAAGCACCATGGTACAGCACAAGGTTGATTGGGTTTAGGGTCAGAAAAATCAAATTCATTTCTGAGATCTGATACTCCTGGCATGAACTTGAGCAGGTCATTGTAGTGTAAAGGGAAAATGTTAGTTTTCCCATTTCCAAAATAAGGGCACTAAACTAATCTCTAAAGCTCCTAGATCTGAGCCTAGTTATACCCTGCCTTCATGTACCTTTCTCCCTCTGGGTAGTCTGTAGTGCTTCCAGCTCTGTGTCAATGCCCTAAAGTGGCTTTTAGATTGTTATACGCTCTTTCTCAAAGTCCTTCATTGACTCTGCTGCCTACTGAATGAAGTTTGGACGCCTTAGCTTAACATTCAGGACCCTATGCAATCTGTTTCCAACTCATTTTTCCCACTTTGTTTCTCACTACCCCTGGAGTGGTAAAGTCTGCACTTTAGCCAGTCTGGATTACTTGTCACTTCCCAAATTTGCATTATACCCTTCTGTCCATCCCCAACCAATCTGTCTTTACCTACTGAGACCATACCCAATCTTCCTATCTGAACTCAAATAATACCTCTTTTGTGAATTTTTCCTTTGCCCCTCTCCAAAGCACTGGATTTAGAGTCAATGTAACTAGGTTCAAATTTCAACTATGTCCTTGACTATCTATGTAGCCTTGGGCAAATTACTCCCTTATCTCTCTAGCAAATTCATGTTTTCTTAGCTCCCTTTCAGCTCTGAGTCTGCAAGTTGTTTGGCTCCCCTCCCTTACTTTGTCCCCATCTCACAATAATCCATCCTCATTCCTTGAGCACATTGATAGCTCTTATTTCATAATTCTCTAATGACTATTATAATATTACGCCTTTAAATATATACAGTATATCCCTTTAAAAAGTGTTAGTATCCCTTAATAGATTCAATGCTCCTTGAGAACAAGTATCATTTGAGTACATTGTTATATTCATTGTAATGATTAGCACTTACTAGGTCTTCCGTAAATATTTATTGACCATGCATCACAGGCTGTTTATTGGTTGGCACTTTTGGGTTTCTTCTCTAACATTAAGAAAGACCCAAAGTATCATATGACATATGTTTCCACTTCTTGCAAAGTCATTATTGGATTTAAAACCAAGAACCATTTCCTGAAAGTCACCTACTTAGGAGAAAGACATCAAAGATTGGAGAAGTTCTAATGATGGTGTGAAATAATGATGTGAAAAAAGGTAACGGAATTGCAGAAAAGATAATGAATCTTTGGGCTCTTAATGAGCTTGCTAGAGAACCTGTGGAAAGTAGTGGCCAGACACCCAAAGGATGTATGCAGGTCGTCTGTATGTTGCCAAGTATCTGTCTCTGTCCAATGTGGGGAAATAGTCCCAGAGCTCCTGGGAAGCTATATATGAGAAGTTGAAAACTGGGTGTGTGGTTGAGTCTATAATGCATTCAACATAGGCTGATTTCTTGGGGAAGAAATAATTTTGTACTTTTCATTTTTACTTTTAATGGAACACATACTCCCAGGTTTAAAAGCATAACTGAGAGAAGAGGGCCTTTGAAATGTGATAGAAGGCAAGCACAGACACATCCATAACATATTTTTGTTGGAATCATTTCATCTACACTTTACCCCTCCTCACCCTTGTGAGTCACTCAGGGCTAGATCAAATTGGCCATTAAAATGGAATTGGTTCTGTTTAAATGTCATGCAGTTGGGAATTATGAACATCGTAATTAGAAAAATAAATGTATAGCATTTGTTCATCTTCAAAGCAGTGGCTAAACTATAATGAGGTATATTGTTTTATCCCTTTAACGGGGAGAAGCTACTGCAGTAAGATTAAGTGATGAGCCTGAGGGCACTTGCCCAAAGAAGAATCCAGTGTCAGAACTGAGATTGGACCATTATTCTCCCTCTGCTTAAAGCATACTTCAAAAGAGTCTTTTGAAGGGAAATGAAAGAATAGAAATATTTAAGTTTATAACCAGAAAAAGAAAGGAATTTAAGGTTAAATATTAATGACAACATTTTTCATTCTCATTCTGTGGACAGCATAAAGGCCACGCTTACATTGCCTGAAGAACTCCAAAGAGCTCTGTTTCTAATGGAAGGCTCTGAGCCCCAGCTTGCTTGGGCTCCATAAGAGGGTGGCTATATGGGGAAAGAGAACACACACGTGCACACACACATGCATACATGCATGCTATACTAATGACATGTTTAGTAATCAGAGGGATTTACAATTTGCAGATAACTGACTCTAAAATCTAGGAAACTAAAGATTGAAAATTTGGTTTAGCTGCTTTGTGACATGTATTTGAATGTTTCCATTGACTAGATGGATAATTTGGCATGGTTTAAGTAACTTTGAAAAACTGTTCCTCTTAGGTGTTGGTGTTTGTGTCTCTACTTCCTCTTGAGTAGAACAAGCTATATGAGCACTTCTCCATTTGATGTATCACAAGGTGATAGGTTCCCTCTCATCGTATGTCTTCATTCAGAGACTGGATGCCCACTACTTTCAGCTCTGGGTTGATTTCAGTGGCCACTTAGTTCTCTTCCAGTGCCAAGTTTCTTGGATATGTGAACCCATTGGTGTGGCTCCTTCTTCTACCAGTATAGTTCACAAACCACCTAAACTTTTCCATTCTGTAGAGTTCTTATCTGTGTTCTTCCAAAACTCTTTATGATGTTATAGAGGCTTTTCTCTGAGTCTTTTAATATTTCTTTTTTATCAATAAGACATTCTGACTGTTCATCTATTATGCCTTGTTTTTCTCTATGTACCTGATTCTTTTTTTTCTCTCTAATAATATATTGACTCATTGTGGTTCTGTGACAATAGAGGACTTGGTTTGAATCCTAGCTTGCACTTACTCACCTGTGGGACATTATATACAACCTCTCTTGGCCCTTAGTCTCCTCATATGCACAATGAGAGAGTTGGACTAGATGATCTTCAAGTTCTTTCCAGCTCTAAATCTATGATTCTCTAATCCTTCTTATGAATTCTATAATCCAGGTGAAATAATCTCAAGCTGTGTTCTAGAATACTTCCTTCTCTTTTATGCCATGTCTAGGAAGCAAGTCATTGTTGGAAATATGCTGTAGCCTGTGTACTCCTACCATAAGACTTTCCAGAACTCTTTGAGTCATGTGCAATTTTGACTCTGAGTTTTTTTAATACTTTTACTTTTTAAATATCACTATCACTTCCACTGACTCTCTTCCCAAATAAAACCTTCTCTTGTAACTAATAATTGTAATCAGGCAAAACAAATGAATATATTAATTATATCTGAAATTATATGCTTCAGTCTATGCCTCTAGTCTATCACCTCTCTGCCAACGAGGTGAGCCATGCATGTTTCCTTATCAGTCTCGTTTACCCATGATTGATCATTGAATTTATTAGAGTTCTAAAAGTCTTTCAGTGTTGTTTTCCTTCAAATTATTGATGTTACTGTGTAAATTGTTCTTTTGGCAATAGTTTATATAAGTTTTTCCAAGTCTTTATGAATTCTTCATATAGAAACTTTTTTTCAGGTACAATATTAGTCCATTATTTTTCTTCTGAGCTGACTCAGGGTAGATTAAGTGGTTTAAGCTTGGGTTTGGAATGAAATGGGACACTCATAGACCACCCAACAGTTGAAGAAAAAGGAGCTAAAAGTATGGAAAGGAGATTCAGCAAGGATACCACGCTGATTCATATAGATTCATCCTCCCTCATCTCCTATGGAGACATGTATGTTCAGAAGATTGTGTTGATTCTCATGTCAGTAGGAAAACCCACAAATCTAAGCAGTACCATTTCCTCATGGGCTGGCCTTTTTCCCCCTAGGCAACTGGAAAGCCACATCAGCAGTCTGGGTTCAATCTTCTAATTCAGTCAAATCTCAGGGAAAACTTTCCAGATCCAACTCACTGTAGCCACATGGCCTCTCCAAGCTTTGAGTATTCTGTTAGTGCGGTAGAGCACCTATTTTCTTTTTTCAGCTTGCTATTGTTAGACTAGAACAGTGGTTCCCAATCTGTGGCCTGTGAGATCCACCCCTGGGATGCCACAAAGTTCCTACAAAAGGTCTAGGAGTCTTCACTCTGTCTAGGAGTGGGGTTGTTAGGTAGGTTCAAAAGGATGAACAATTTAGAACCACTGTGTGCATATGTTTCAAGGATTATTTCCCACCCTGAGGAGTTTTCTCCCCCAAAATCTAACTCTATGCTTCACCAGTGTGGATGCAAACCTAGTTCCTTGCCACTCGTGCCAGGGAAGTTCAGGGCATCTTCTCTTCACTACCAAGACTTAAGTATGACTTGCATGTTGACTGTCCAAAGAACAACGTAAAGAAATTTGGAGAGGCTCATCATCAGGTTGTCCACAAGCTGATGAATGTCTTTATTGATTGATTTTGGCTGTCTACTAAGTTTCAAAGAAGTTGTGATCTGTCTCATTGGAGAGAATTTAAACAATGGAGTTACAGAGTCTTAAAGAACTGAATAAGAATTTATACTGGGAAGGGAGAAATGGTTCTTTCCTTCCTTTGTCCCCCATCAAAAGAAAAAAAATAATTCTAAGTATTTCTCATTGTCTGGTGGTTACTGTCTAACCCTGGGATTTTTTCCTAAATAGTCAGTCACAGATGCAGTAGCTAAGTGGGAACCATGAACAGGCTCCCCTAGAATGGGGTAATTGAGAATTGACTTCATTGTTTGCTGCCTCTAGCATGTCTAACACAGTACATTGAGAAACACGCATAACCCTCCTGGAAAACAGAAACTACAATCAAATATGTTTCTCATATAATACAGATGAGCAACATTTTTTTTTTGTAATTAGAATGAACTTGGTTACAGTTTTGTATAATAAATATTCCTAGCATTTATTATTCCTTGCCTCATTGTTTCATAATCCTGAGTTTCCAGAACAATGTGCTAATAACAACCAGAACATCTAGAAGTTAATATGTATTTTCAGTTGACTCATCCTGGTAGGTCAAGGGTTCCTAAAAGCTGAGAAGAAGAATAAGTACATCATAGAGTCTTCCATTATCAGAGCCAGAAGGAATTTTATAGGCCATCTAGTCTAATCTTTTCCTTTGATGTAAGAGGAAAGGAGAATTCACTTGCCCAGTCTCACAGTCAAAGAGACTGAGATGAGATCCCCACTAAGGATCCCTTTTACCCAATCTGGTATCCTTTTCATTTTTGCTCATTGTGCAGTTTAGCAAACTTTTATTAAATGCCTGTTATGTGATAAACTGTGGGAATAGAAAGAGAAAACTGAATTGGTCCCTGTCTTGAGGAACCTATATTCAAATGAAATCACACTATTAATTTTTTCAATAATAAAACTAAAATAAAAATTTTAATGACATATTTAATTTAAAAATTTTTAATTTCTAGGGATCCCTTTTGTTTTTATGTTACCTACATTACCAATGTATTTTTTCCCCTCATTCTTCCCAGAAAGGCATCCTTTAAAAGAAAAAAGGCTACACAAAACTAACATACACATCAATGAAATCCAACTTTGTATTCGTTATCCTAGCCTTGTGGAATGGAAAGGCAAATGGTGCATGTGAACAGGCTTCAATATAAGACTTCCAACTAGTAACTCAGAAGAAGAACTGACCTAAAAGTAGTTTTCTAACTCCATACAACAAGACAAGATGGCTTGATTTCCTGGCAAGGCTGGACTTTGGTCAAGTAAGGAAGGCATCTAATTTGTTGGGCTGCCGCCTTGCAGCAAACTTTTGGAAGGATGTTAGGGGGGTGATATGTACCAAGGATATTTCTGAACATTGCCCTGTCTTCTCTTAGACATATTCACATTTTTTTTCCTTGCTTTCTTAATGTTTTGTTTCTTTTGATTTTATTGCATGCTTTAGGGATGTGGGAAAGGAAAATTAGCAGAGATGAAAATAGAGAACAGAACAATAGAGAGATGGAAGCTGGGAGAGGTACTTTTCCTTTTCAACTGAAATTTCTTCTGATGGAGAATTATTTCACTCCTAAATATTCCAATGATGATTCAGATACTATAACTTTTTAGAGAAAATAATTTAGCTCTGCAAAATAGAGCTCTCACACTCACTGTACAAAGATTATAATTTCTCAGAAATCAAAGCCCAAAAGAATGTAGGCTTCCTTTTCTCAAAGACAGAGAAACATCTATCTCCGAGTGACCTTAAGACAGCCATCTCACTGTCTCCGTTATATCTTAGTAATTCTCCTGACCTTCCTACTTGCTTGTTGACTAACATGTAAGAAATATGATGGTTTACATAAAGCATTCGACGGTATAATTTTTCTTCCAAAAGTTTAATTAACCCTCTTAAAATAATGGATTTAACATATTTCTTTTAATCTTCTCTATAAGAAAGAAACACTTTCCATGCTTTTGAGAGAATTTGTAAATAATTTTTTAGGCAGAGAAAATAAATCAATACCATGACCTTCTTCCATACTTGAATAGATGGATGATTTCATTGATTTGGACGTAGGTACTATGTGCCTGGCACATAGTAAGCACCTAATGTAAGCACCTAATAAATGCTATCTGTTTTATCTAGTCCATCCATTGGTGTTATTCACAAGCCAGCCATGTTTTCTCTTCCTGTCTAACTGCCATTTCCTGGTCCTCCTGTAAATTTTCCACATTGTCCACTCACCATGCTTGGAGGGCTTCTTGATATCTTGGATACCAGTTCCTTTTCATGTTCTTAGCTATAATTATCTTTAACCTTTAACCTTAATATTTAAATTCTTGCTTAGCAACATGCCTTTTGCCATTTTGTTTCAGCATCTTTTGTCCCTGCTCCTCAGATGAGTGCCTGGCACATAGTAGGCAGTTACAGAATTCTCATTGAATGACTGATGAATGAATGTGTTCTTTGTTGTTGTCCAATTGTTTCAATTTTGTCTGACTTTTCATGACCACATGGACCATCAGGCACATCAGGCCCTTCTATGTTCCACTCTGTCTTGAAATCTGTCCAAGCTCATGCTTGTTGCTTCTGTGATGCCATCTATCCATCTCATCCTCTGCTGTCCCCTTCTCCTTTTGCCTTTGGGTTTTCCCAGCATCAGGGTTTTTTTCTAGTGAGTCCTGTATTCTCATCCTATTGTCAAAATATTTTAGCTTTGGCTTCAGTATTTGTTCTTCCAGTGAATTGTTATTGTTGTTCAGGCATTTCAGCTGGGTTTGACTCTTTGTGACCCCATTTGGGGTTTTCTTGGCAAAGATATTAAAGTGACTTGCCATTTCCTTCTCTGGCTCATTTTAGAGATGAGGAAACTCAGGAAAATAGGGTGAAGTGACTTTCCCATACTACTAGTAAGTATCTGAGGCCAGATTTGAACTCAGGAAGATGAATCGTCCTGACTCCAGGCCCTGCATTCTATCTGCTGTTCCACCTAGCTGTCTTTCTAATGAATAGTCTGAATGAATGAATGAATAGCTTGAATTAATTTAAATAGTGATTTATTTGATCCCTCGTTGAGCAAGGAATTCTCAAAAGTCTTCTCCAGAATCACAGTTCAGAAGTGTCAATCTTACAGCCGTACATTACTATTTGAAAAACTGTAACTTTGACTATACAAACTTTTGTTGCCAAGGAAATGTCTCTGCTTTTTCATTTGCTGTCCAGATTTGCCATAGGTTTCCTTCCAAGGAGCAAGCCTCTTGATTTCATGACTGCAATCACTGTCTGCAATGATTTTTGAGACTAAGAATATAAAATCCAATACTCCTTCCATTTCTTCTCACTATGTATGCCAAGAAGCTGTGAGAGCAGTTGCCAGGATCTTAGTTTTTACAATGTTAAGCTTCAATTGAGCTTTTACACTCTCCTCTTTCACCCCCATCAAGAGGCTTCTTCATTCTTCACTTTCTGCCATCAGAGGGATATCATGTACACATCTGAGATTGTGGATATTTCTCCCAGCAAGGTTAATTCCAGCTTTTGATTCACCCAGCCTGGCATTTTGCATGATGTACTCTGCACGTGAATTCAATAAAGTGACAGTGTACATCCTTGTCATACTCCTTTTTCTAATCCTAAAGTAATCATTTGTTCTGTGTTTGGATCTGTTGTTTCTTGACCTGCATACAGGTTTCTCAGGAGATAAATAAGACGATCTGGTACTCCCATCTCTTTGGAAACTCTTTGGCACATTTTGTTGTCATCCACACAGTTAAAGGCTTTTGTGTAGTTAATGAAGCAGATATAGATGGTTTTTTTTCAGGAACTCTGTTGCTTTTTCTATAATCTAGTGAATGTTAGCAATTTGGTCTCTAGTTCCTCTGCCTCTTTGAAAACCGGTCTGCGCTTCTGGTAATTATCTGTTCATAAATTGCTGAAGCCTAGCTTGCAGAATCTTAAGTATAACCTTGCTAGCATGTGAAATGAACACAGTTGTTTGGTAATTTGGGCATTCCTTGGCATTGACCTTTTTTAGGATTGGAACATAAACAGAGCTTTTCTAACCCAGAGGCCATTCTTGGGTTTTCCAGATTTGCTGGCATATGGAACACCATCATCTTTTGGGGATTTTCAATAGCTCATCTGGAATTCCATCACCTCCACTACTAGCCTTATTGTTGCCAGTGCTTCATAAGTCCCACTTGACTTCATTCTCCCTGACCAGACATCCGCCTCTAGATCAGTAACCATACTGTCCTCTGTATCTGTGATGTTAAGATCTTTCCTGTATAGTTCTTTTGTATATTCATGCCACCTCTTCTCATGTCTTCCAATGTTGTCTTTTATGTTGCTCATTTTTGCATTCCCCCGATATCTCAGGGATCTCTTGAGTCTTATTAGTTCCATTGTTTCCTTCTGTTTCTTTGTGTGGTAAGGAAAACCTTATCTCTGTTTGTTGTTTTCTAAAATGCTGCATTCATTTGGGTCTTTCCCTTCCTCCTTTCCCTTTTGCTTTCCTTTTCTCCTCTGCTCTTTGTAAGCCTCATCAGACAGTCATTTCGCTTTCTTGCTCTTCTCTTTTTGGGAGGATGTTTTTTGTTGCTGCTCTCTCCGAAGTCACCAGTCATCTTCCAATCATGATCTATCTAATGACTATCTTCCTCATTTTTCTCATTCATTGCCTTGTTTTCCTTGACTTTTCTGCAGCTTTAGACTATCAACCACTTTCCTTCCTACTGCATACTCTCTCTTCTCTTAGCTCCTGAGACTCCGCAATATCCTGGTTTTCTTCTTTCCTTCCTTTTCCCTTACTCCTGTTCAGTCACTTATGAAGTGTCTTTGTTTCCACCTCTATATCTCTTGCATTTATTTCTTCCTATCTATTCCCATGGCTTCTATTCTAGTATGTCCTTATTTTGCTGCCTTAATTACTGAAAATTATTTAGCAGGGCTTTATTCCCCTACTGTCTTCCTCTTCAATAAATCTTTTACAATGTTGCAAGTATAATCTTTCTTACATATATATATATTGCCCTTCTCAGAAATCTTGGCTGTCTTTCAGTTTTACATTGAATAAAGTTTGAATTTGGTCTTCCCGCCAAGATGAATGCCTAAATAGAGGCAGGCTGCCCACCTCCCACATATCTACCCTGGGAAAATCATGATTTTCTCACTAGACTGAACAGTGTTCAAGATATATGGTGAAAAATTACATTTAAGTTGATCAGTGAATAAACATTAAGTACCTACTGTGTGTTGTGAGGTGGGGATACATACAAAGAAAGACAAAAGATAATCTTTGCTTTCAAGGAACTCAGTCTAATGGGGAGGGACAGCATGTAGACAATTATGTACAGACAAGCTCTATACAGGATCAATTGGAAATAGTCACCAGAATGAGGGCACTAGAATTAAGGAGGAATAGGGGAAGATTTCCTGCTGAAGGCAAGATTTTATTTTATTTTATTTTATTATTTTTTTTAATATGAGATTCTTTATTAAATTTTTTTGAGTTACATCTTTTCTCCCCGTCTTTCCCCCGCCCACCACCCCAAAACAGCCATCCCAGTATTTCCCCCCTCCCCCAGTCTATTCTCTCCTATGTCACTTTTTGGTAGGGCAGGATGGATCTCCCAACTGCAGTGCCTGTGCATCTCAGGTTCCAGTTGGAT
>CM053582.1:48090230-48129648 GCA_028627135.1 Pseudochirops cupreus | reverse complement strand
GCCGCCATCTTGGCTCCGCCCCCTGAAGGCAAGATTTTAGCTGGAACTTGAAGGAAGCCAGGAGGACAAGATAAGGAGAAAGAGAATTCAAGGCATGGGGAACAGCCAGTGAAAATGCCCAGAAGTGAGACTTGGAATGTCTTGTTTGGGGAACAATGAACAGGCCAGTGTTACTGGATCACATGCTGCAGTATGACAGGGGTAGAGGAGGAGGGATGTAAGGTTTAAGAAGACTGGAGAGGTGAGTGGTGACTGATATGATGGTGGTATCCTCAACAGCATTAGGGAAATTAAGAAGAGGGGAGGGTTTGTGGGGGAAAGATAATTGAACTTCTCCACCAGAAGTATACAAAAATTCAGCCCAAAACTCTTATGTAATAGGCACTGAATCCCTTCCCAGTTTGCAGCCGTCTTTTCAGGAAGCCCCTAGTGCTAACATATTAAGAGGGATAGAAGAAGGGAATATCTCTTCAGAATCTTAATGTCTACAAAGGATATTGAGACAGATAAGAAAATAAACAGAGGTTCTGGTGTGTGCATCTGCATGTGTGTGTATGTGTTGGAAGGGAAGGAATTGATTCTATTCTCAAGGTTTTAAGAGGGGAAATGTAAGGGAGGGGAAATTGAGGGTTCCAGTGTAAAAGGTAGGAAGGAGAGGGTGGGGCCTGCTTCTCCGAATTGGAGTTCTTGAGAGGAAGGGCATACTAAGATGAGGGGGAGGAGGGAAGATTATATAAAGCTTACTCTTATCTAAAGTGGAGAGAGGAGAAACAGTTTCATGAAGAAATGGGTCAAAATAAACAAGACTACAAGAGGGGATAGGGACATGTTAAGAGTGAAGACAATTCCTATGCAGGAATAGTCTCAAGCAAAAAAAAAAATCCTGATACTGAAGAGGGAAAAAAATCAAAAGCAAAGAATCCAATTCTTGGGGGAGGGGGGTTCCCCAGACTGCTGCTGTGGAAACTGAGGAATGGATTAATAAATTGTGGTATATATGAATATAATGGAGTATTTTGACAATGGAGACAAGTTCAGGGAAGCTTTAGTACTATGAAATGACACAGGAGGAAGTGAACAGAACCAGAACATTTTATCCAAGGACGGCAGCATTGTAAAGAAAACAGAAAGTCATTCTGAAGGAAGTACAAATAAGCAGCATGATTTTGGAAGTTATATGTAGAATTTATTGTATATTAAAAAGGAGAGGGGTGGCTAGGTGATGCAGTGTATAGAGCACCAACCCTGGAGTCAGGAGGAACTGAGTCCAAATCCGGCCTCAGATACTTAACACTTACTCCTGGTGACCTTGGGCTTAACCCCAATTGCCCTGCCTTCCCCCCTCCAAAAAGACCAAAAAAACCCCCAAAATTATGAAATGGAGATTCATGGTTTCATAGCAAATCTTATGTTCTGCTGTGTGCATAGAAATACTTTTGGGGTTATGTTTAAGTTCATAATAAAAATAATTGTAAAAGTTTCAATTCCTTTGTTTGGCATTTTAAAGCCCTTCACAATGCAGTACGACCCTTCCTGTTTAACTTTATTAACTCTTCCAATTCCTCTCCATGCACTGTATACTCCAGCCAAGCTAGTCTATTCTGCAGCTTGGAAACATAAAACTCTTCATTTCTGACTCTGTTCAGATCTTTCCTGTCCCTGGAATGCCCTCCTTCCTTTCGATTTGTAGGATTCAGACCCATCCCTTAAAGTACAACTCAAGTGCCACCTCTTCTACTAGTCCCATAATTTTCAGCCTCACTTGCTATATAATCCACAGGGCCCTCTAAAGAATCTAACTTTTACACTGACCTTCCCTTTAGATTTTGCTTTGTTTTCTAACTAGTCTTCTAACTAGTTCCCTTATTTAAATGGGGGTCTTTTGACTGCGAGCCTAAGGTTTCCTTCATTCCTTTTCTGTGAGGAAAATCAACTTCCTTTCAGGTTTCTGCTCCTTACTTTTAGGTTTGGTACTTTTCCAATGGTTAGTTATAAAGGAGGTCTAACTGCAAAATTATCATTTGGATGAAGTACAGAGACAGTTGTGACATATTAGAAGGAACACTGGATTTGAAGTTAGAACACGGGAGCTCAAATCTTGCCTCAAACAGTGGAACTGTGGGCAAGTTCCCCGAAGTCAGAATTTCATATCTTACCTCTGCCTTTGCACAGGATTTCTCCTTTGATTGGTATATATGTCATCCTGTCCTCCGTCTCTTTGAGTCCCTGCCTTCATCTAAGACTCACCTCCACTGCCACCTTCTACCTGAACCCTTTTCTGATTTCCCTAGATGTTATGTGCTCTTCTTTTACACATCATCTAGCTCTCTGCCTTGCTGGTTTTTTATATGTTTGATCTTCTCACTTGAATGGAAAGACCTTGAAGTCAGGGAGTAATTTTTTCCATCTTTTTTTTATCCTCTTTTACCCTACAATCAGTATTTTGCTTAATAAATCCTTTTTGAGTTGGATGGGATGCCATTTCCCTGAGACTCAGTTTTCTCATCTGGAAGATGAACATAAAAATACTTGTACCATCTTCCCTACCAGGGACATTGTGGGTTAAAAAAAATATAAAACATGTAAAGCATTTTGCGAACCATCAAAATCTTTATAAATGTGTTTTCCCTCATTATCATCATTGTTACTATTGAGACCCATGAAGAAGGTGAATGAAGGTCCACATGACCTCTGGAGGCTTCTTTCAGCTCTTGGATTTTATGACTTTTTTGAATGAAATGTCAATTTCTTGGATGAGAAGGCCTGAATATTGTATTAGATTCTTATTATTTCTCTCCCAAACTAGAATCTCAGCATCCTCCTTCCATTGATGGGAGGAATAATGAAGTCCCCTTCTTTTTGAAGTTTTTATTGTTAAAGTACACTAAATAAAACAGTAAACAGAGGTGAAATGCTATTATGTGATATATTGAACTGAGCTTTTGGGAAGCAGCAATATTAAGCTCAACCTGCAGTGGTTCAAGCATAATCTGTTTAACATAAACACTCATTATATTAAGATAACAAACTGTACCCTCTGGGCTCTTCTAGGTGTATATCATTGACTTTGTCTTCTAATTTATCACATTTATGGGACTTCAGTTTGTGTCTGTGTGCTCCCAGCATTGTTCTTTGCAAGTCAGTGCCCAAAGTCAGCTTATCAAGTTCTTTCTCTGAGCATTGAAATGTGCTGCTATTTGTGACTAAGATATATAGGCTATCACTCAGGTCCTCGGTCTACTTTCAGAATCACCATGAACTCTGCACTGGGCCTAGAAGTGACTGAGAAGGACAGTGGGTTGTATTGAGGTCAGCAAGATCCAGGCAAGATGCAGTAAGAATTTGGCAAGTCAGGAAAGTTTCATAATTACAGTCTGCTTAAGAAAGAATCCTCTGTATTGCCAGAAAGGCACCACAATGGAAATCCATTGCCCCCTCAGACGAATTTTTGCCTTCCTCCATGACTCTCTTTTCAGGTTTCCTGAGGAGGCAGTATGATGGAATAGAAAGAAATGACATTGACTATGTGATTCTAATCAAACTCCCACCTTTTTCTTGGCCTCCATGTGTTTATTTATCTCACATATATATGATGTTATTGATGTCTTTTGTTTTTATTTCACACTTCTTTCTGATTATATTGTTTCTTCTTCCCCTACACTGAAAGCCATTTCTGTAACATCTATAAAATGTTGTCCATCTATAAAATGTCCATCTGTAAAACATCTATAAAAGGAAGGGATTGGACAGCAGGACCCCTAAGGCCTCTTCTAGTTTTAAATCTGTGATTATAGGATATAGCAGTATACTCTAAGGTCATGATTTTCACTTCATTTGCTACACATTTGGTAAGTGCCCACTCTGTGCAAGGGGCTGTGCCATATGTTGGGGATACAAAGACAAAAATCCAGTCAGTCTCTGCCCTCAAAGAGTTTGCATTCTGTTCCAATTCTCCCTTTAGTTTCCCATCAGTTCTTCCTTGATGTCTTTTTGTCTTTGCGCTATAAGATGTGCCATTTTCTTTATGCATAATTTGGTAGATGAAAACTTGAAGCTCAGATACCACCAGTGCTTCATCCTTGAAATACAAGTTAAATGTATTCTTTGTTTCTCTGGGATGGAAATTACGGGGGAGAAAAAAACCCCCAACCCATCCTTACTCTAGTTGTCACACTAAAATGTATGAACCACTACTTCTTTTACCTAGCAGGTTGATTTGTTGAACCATGGGTGGTACCATTACCATCCTTGTAAGGGGTCCTTCAATTTGTACCATTTATAATTTATACATCAACTATTTTGAACTAACTGTGCAAAAGTATTGGGTGCCTATGGCTAGCTTGTTTTGATACTGACATCATCCCTGTCATTTTCATCACTGTTGTCAGGTTGAGTCAGTAATCACAGGTCGCAAGATAATAGCTTACCTTCCTACTTCAGTGGCTTGCTGTTGCCAGTAAAAATTCCTGCCCATGTAAGAGCAAATCTGAAGAGTTAAAGATCTTGCTTTCCTACCTATGGTTAGGTCTGAGGGACAAAATGGAAGGAAAGTAGAGAAAAGGTAATGTCACAAAGACAAATAATCTTTATGCAGATGGGATTAAAGTGACAAAAATTGAGTTCTTATTGGAAACCTTTGCTGTATATGATGGAACGTGGTCCACATAAAAATGCTCGTCTTTTAGTGGCACCTCCCCACATGGATCACACATTATAAATGTCAGTAATTGGGCTTCCCAAAACAGGACTCAGCTGAATGCTTGAATCCTTCTTTAAAAAAGGATTTTTAAAAGAGTGCTATATAATGCTCTCTGAGGAAAAAAAAATGGACCATGTTTTTTTTAACTAGCATAGGCAGAAAGTAGAATTAAACTGGGAGTGAAAATATATTTAAGAGGAAATGTGATCTCTCATAAAGAAACCCAGCGTTACAGAAAGGTCTCCACGCTGAGTAGTTTCACCAGGCTTCGAGGGAAGACAGAACACAGAGGAGCTCTATTCAGAAAACAGAAAATGAGTTTTATCCAAATCAGGTTAGAAGAAAGTAGGTAGGGCTGCTACACTGCCAGCAAGGATTCTGGTCCATTTAGCAGCAAGCATGACATTTAACTTGGCTGTGAAAGTATATGCCTTAGTGTAGGCCCTCTGACCTCAAATCTGTGGTTACTTCAGAATCTTCTTAACTGCTTTCCCTGTTTTCAGTTTCTTTACTATCTGAGCTATTGTGCACACCAGAATAATTTTTCTCAAAAATAAATTTCATCATCTCACTCCTTGATTAAAAAATTCATGGTGGCTCTCCTTTCCCTAGTGCAGAAAATCCAGAATCTTTAGCCTTGTATTCAGAGTTCTCCTATAATTTTGTCCCACTCAACCTCTGCAACCTCATCTCCTAGTATTCTCCAAGATGGTCTGTAAATTGACAGTAATATGTCAACAAGGCTATTGTGAGGATCAAATAAGATAATGCATGTATATCAGATTGCAAACATTGGAGTGCTATATAGATATCATTTTTTTATTATGATGGAATGTCACAGTCAATGACAAAACACCAAAAGGCAATGGGGAGGCATGTGGTGATTAGTGCTCTAACTAACAACGTATTATGGATGAAGAAGAATCAGTGCAAAGCCTATCTGGGAGATCTATGAAAAGGAAACAGGTCAGTTATATGGCTTCAGTTAGGGGCAAATGGTGGATAGATTGCATGCTTCATGAGTATCTGTCAAGTGGTAAGAGATGTAGAGGGAGGCCCTGAGAATATGGGATGGGTCCCCATGAAGGATTTATAAAAAGTACATAGACAAGAGTCACAGGATGAAAAGGCAATGGATTATAGCCTACGTGTTAAAGGGACGACCCACGTTGACAGTCTTAAATCAGATTGAAATAAGTTTTATATGCTGCCTTTAGCTTTTCCTTCTTGTTTTACTGGAGATCTTCAAAACAAAGACCAATTGATCCCTTCTTGGGGATGTTGTAGAAGGCTTTCTTTTTCAGCTATGACTGGCACTTATTGGAAGCCCTTAAGGGCCCTTTCAGCTCTGTGATTATGAGTGTCATTCTGAGCTTTTGGAGAACAATATCCAGAGAAGTGTTGTATACAGTGTATTCAGTTGGTGCAGAATAAATAGTTGTCATTGAATAAGGAAGAAAAAAACTATGTTAAATACAGAAGAAAGAAAATACAGAAATATGTATAAGCTTGTAAAATTTGAGCTGTAATGAACTGAAAAGAAGTCTGTTAGAAGTTGTCAATGGCAGCACCAATTGTTAGTAAATGATAAGGACAGTTATGGTTTAATGGATTATTATTGTCAGTGCTTAAAATGCTGCATTTCACATTTTTCGATGTCTACAGTGTACCAGATATAGGGAGTACAAAGATAAAATATAGACTTACAATTTATTGGGATGGTAAGACCTGTATGCGAGGAACAGGAAGTACAATATAGAATGAACATATTGAGAGCTCCAGTCAAGAATCAAGAACCTTGAGGAATTTCCAGATAGGAGTGTCAGGGAAAGTTGCTTAAAGGAGATAATATGGGATTTAGATCTTGAAGGATGAGGTTTTAAGTAGGTAGAGATATAAGAGAAGACTGCACCAGGCATAGGAATGGCTTGGGCAAGTGCATGGAGACGGGGTGGGATGAGAAAGGGCAGTAATCCAGTCTGGCTGGATCATAAAGGATACGTCATAATTTCATGCCATTACTTCCATTTTATAAATGAAACAACCTTCTGAAATAAGGCTTGGATGGAAAATTGGAGTCAGCTGCAGATGGCCCTCAGTGACATCACCAGGCTTATGCAATTAAGGAAACTACTCTGACAGTATTAGGCTGGATCAGGGTAGACTGAGATTGGAAACAGGGAGATACTTTTAAGGATATTATGAAAGTTCAGGTAAGAGATGATACCTTGAACCAAGATAGTGACCGAAAAGATAGCAAGAAGAGAAGTCATGTGATAGATGCTTAGGGGGAAGAATCAACAGAATATGGCAGCTTGTGGTAGGAAGTGGAGGAAGATTTGGAGCCCTGGTGTTTTCTTCTGGGTTTTCTTTTTGCTTGTATTTGAATCATGGGCACTTTAGCATAGTTTGTGGCTCCTCCTAAGAACTTTTGTCATGTTGAATATGCAGTGCCCATAGAATATCAAGTTGGAAGCCTTCCACAAAAAGTAGAAAATGTAAGAAGCATTAAACTTATGTCTTTGTAACCTTTGAAAATTTCTTTTTTGAGTTTATAGATCATTTAAATTGTATGATGAGAGTATTTTCCTTTGGAGATCAACTACTTAAAATTTCTTAGTGTTGCCTCAGTTCTTTACTTTGTCCTGTGATAATGTGACCATAAAATGACTTGCTTTGGAATGTTTAGTTAGAGCCCTCACCAGAAATTATGCCTCTTAGAATTAGGTAGGAGAAACTTATTTTTGGAGAAGACTGTCTTTTGCTCTGCTAAGTGAGGTATTAATCTTTATTTTCTAATTAGGAAATAGTAAGTACATATTGCGTTTTTTATAACTTTTATTAAGTGATATGACCATAAAGATGTGGTCTGCTATAGAGAATTGTCTGAAAGATTCTCTTCTCATATTTTAATCAAAATAACCTTGACTTGTGCATAGACATATGAATGAATACTTGTTCATATGATCTCAGTTCTCAGGTGCCTTTGGGAGAGGGGTAATGAAAACCTCTGAATTTTTTTCCTCATTCTTTTGGCATCTTTTCCTTTCTGAGATATTTTTAAAAATCAAGACTTCAACACCTTCAAAATTAAATTCTCTTTAGCAGATTTCTTCTATGTACTTGACCAAATTCAGTAATTCCTTTTAATCTTATCTTCTCATGTGCCACTTCCAGTTACTGATACAGCACATTTGAGTATAAAGTCTACATGTGGTGTTTCTATTTTCACCAATGCTAATAATTGATATTAATTTAAAAAAACCTTTGGCAAATTTGTTTCATTTTTCATCATCTTCCCCCCTCCCGGTTTCATCTGTAGGTGTTCTGAAGATTGTGTAATTTAGTTGCATCTAATGCCTACCTTTCTGTATGCTTGTATTCCACTACACTGTTCTCATTTTGTGTGTGTGTGTGTGTGTGTGTGTGTGTGTGTGTGTGTGTGTGTGCGTATGTGTGTGGATAGCGTTTAGAATGTCTCAGCATCATCATTTATAATATTTTACAACTGAATTTGTATTGTAAACCATTGTTGCTACTGGTTGCCATGAATTTCCACTTGGCATGGGTCATAGTTGCATAGATTGAGATGTGGGAGGGATGTTAGTGGAGATCAAGTTTTTGCTGCCTGATATGGTCTCTGTCCTCTTTTACTCCCTCTATCAAAGTTAATGTTTTGCATCAGTTAAACTCATTAGTAAAATGATAATAATCTGAGTCACTGTCTTTGCATTTATCCATTTCTCATTTTTTAGCACTGATGCCTTATTTAAGTAGTGTATATAAGAATGGAAGTAATGGCGTATGATGTCACTTCATTTAACCAGTTCAGTACACTTCAACATTTAAGCATCTTCCTCGTTCAAGATGTTGCGATAGACATTGGCATCAGAAAGAAAAAAAACAGAATAGACTCTGGTGTTAATTTTGGCTTTTGCTCCAGTGAGGTATTATGCCTTAATGATCAAATCTTGAAATCAGGAAGAACTAGGTTCCAGTCCTGCCTCTGACCCATATTGGCTGTGTGATCTTAGGCAATTTATTTAACTTCGGTGCCCTAGGGGAGTCTGAGATTATTAATTACAGAGAAAGTTCTGTCCTGCATTGGTAAAAGGATTTCCTTTACCTGGTAGTTCCCTATAGCAGTGAAATCACAGATCTATTTCCTAACCCTGAACAACTAACTTCCATACCAATTACTAATTGTCATCTTTTGCCATTTAAGATACAGTAAATTTATTTCTTCTATGTGATATTCATTAGGGTTCACCATGTCCAGTATCTTCTTAGTCTCTTCTTGAAAAAAAATTAGTCATGGTATGCAGTAGATGGGAGGCTTCAGACTAGACTACAAGCTTGTGGCCTTTTTTTTTCTTTATCCTGAACCATAATCTTCAACATATTTTCTGCCGTCCTCCTTTGCCCACACTTTTTCATTGCAGTCACCAGTTATTAAGGTACATGTTCACATGATTTGAAGAATCTCATCAAATTCTTGGTAGAATTTCATTGTTTCTTCAACCTCTGCCACAGATATTGGCGCACAAACTACATTTATCTTGGTGGTGGTCTTTTTGTTTTTGCTTATCATGAGCAGTGCCAAGTATGATGACCGTAGTGTCCAATGAAATTATATTTAGTGTAACTTACAGAATACAAAATTGACTTACCCAACACTCTTATTCAGGGCTTCTTAAACTTTTTCTACTTGCAATCCCTTCAGCACTTCTTAAACTGCTGCACTGCTCTTTATCATGCCTCTGAGTTGTACTTATGAGCAATCATTCCATCAAGCTGCTATTTTAAAAAATCTTTTGATTACATTTATAGTGAAAATTTCAATATGGCAGTAGTTTGGTTCTGCCCATTCTTTGGTTGCTTAATAAAGATCTCCCACGTAGAATATCTCACAATGGATAGAGTGCCAGACCTGGAGTCAGGAAGCCCCAAGTTCAAATGTGGCCCCAGAAACTTACTAGCTGTGTAACCCTGATCAAGTCACTTAATCCTGTTTGCCTCAGTTTTCTTATCTGTAAAATGAACTGGAGAAAGATATGGCGAACCACTCCAATGTCTTTGCTAAGAAAACCCCTAAGAAAAGGGGTCATCAGGCACTACTGAAGAAAATTGGTTAAGCAACAATAATAGATGACTTAGGAAATGTGTGATTCTTAGTGGCCTCTGCCCCCTTTTATTCTCCTCTCCCATTAAAGCAGAAGGGCTGTGCACAGGACTGAAGGACATTTTCGTTTTCTTTTCTTTCTTGTTTTGCATTAGCCAGAGAATTCACTTCCTAGTGAGCTATCCTTAGCCATGCAAAGTGTCTAGCAGCAGATGAGGTGTGAGTCCAAGATTGTCCTAGAAATCTTTCCAGTGGAGAAAACCTGCCAAAACTTAGATTTTACTAACAGAGCCTTCGAGAATGCAGTGTCCATCACTTCAGAACCACAATAATGTTTTAGGGTAATATTTTCTTGGAAGGAGATTTTATATGTTTTATTTACTTTTGCTAGACATTGAATTTGAAAATACTAAGCCCATTTTACATATAAGAAAACCAAGACTTAGGGAGCTATTTGACTATAATGACACAAATCAGTGGCACTGTTGTACTTAAAATCCGTTATTATTAGAAACCTGTTCTTCTTATGGATCCACTGGCCAAAGAGCATAATTCTTATTGCCCATTAAGACACTTAAATCTTCAGCGTTTTCCACAAATCTTTAGCAGCTTTACTCAAAATGATCATAAAGTCATTGGGATATTTGTCAGAGCATATGGTTTTGTTGTGTATTTTCAGTTGGTATTCTTTAATTCTAGTTTGTCTTCAAGATTTATGCCTCAATTAGAAAGCTTTTCCACTGCTCTTACTACATGATACAAGACTTTTTGATCAGAGTTTGGGAATTTAGGATCTAAGTCAGTGGTGTTTTGGGCTTATCGATACACAAAGAATGTCAGCCTCCTTATAGGAATAAGTTGTCCACAGCAGAAAGCAAAGAGTAGCAAACAGATGCTTTCATTTGTTGTATTAGGCACCTATTTTTAACTGAAAAATATACACCAATCCTTTGACTGTAGAATTTTGGATTAGAATTCTATTTCGTTTTCTTTCCACAAATAATGTATATCATTTTCAGGAGTATGTTTTAAGTGGGACTTGGTAATGTTAGTTTCAGGTCAGCTGTCAGTGAGTCATTGTCCCTTCTCGATTATCCTCAGGCTGAGCTGTACCATGCCACATTAACTAGCCCAGCCTCTGGGAGTGGGTGTCTGGAGAAGTGGGCTGATTTTCTTGGCTTTATGGTCACTTAACAACCATTTGGGACTAGCCTTCTCTTCACCATCCATTTAGGAAGGAGTAACTGGGGATAGTTTGGAAAGAGCCAAATACCAGGAGTGAGAAGTTCACCACTCCTAGCACCTTACTTTTAGATGAAGTAATGGGTGATCACCATAAATGCTCAGCTCTAATTGCCAGCCATCAGTATTATTTAGGTCAAGATCCTAAATATTTGATCATCTCTTTCGCTCTCTACCGGTCTTCCACATCCCTCGTATTCCCCAACACCAAAGGAATTTTCTCCTATTGCTGGAAGAAAGACATCAGGGTCTTTAGCATTGATTCTTTGAGGTGGTGCCTTTCTATCTTTGTTTATATCTATGTCTCTGAATCTCTTTATTTGACCTCCCCACACCCTTCACTCAAGAACATAGTATCTCTGTAAATAGGATGCTTCTTCTACCTAATATTGAAGCTTATTTCATTGTCAGATTTTCTGCAGCAGCAAATTGGAGATTGTTGACCGGTGCCCTTAGCTTTGCCCAAGATTTTGCAGTGTTGATTCCTTCAGAGTGTTGAAATTATTTTGGAATGATTGGATCTAATTTAGGATTTTAATTTAGGATTTAATCTTATTTTAGGATGTGTTTTCAGTATACACAATGAAAGCTTGAACCAAAATATATTTGCAGATATATTTTACTGTAGGGCTTTGACGTTTTCCTTGGGAGCTTGGCTTAGAAAAAGGAGAAGGGAACAGATCTGGTCAGATCACTAGTTTCCCCATCTCTGGTGCTATCATTGTATCTGGAACCTTGGCAGTCACATTTTAGAATTTGAATGAGGAGTGTAAATAAATAACTCTATCCTAAATTAGAATAGGATTAAATGCATAGGGTGGAGGAGCCCAGGAGCTTGAGAGACATGAAGAGAGGCTAAAAGATGAAAGAAGTCATAGAGAGAGGAGGTGTTGTTAATAAATGTGTGGCAAGATTTTCATATGCTGTGAGGGCTGGAAGGGACCTTGGAGATCATCTGTCCCAGTCCTCATGTACGGAAGATGTAGCTGAGGTCTCGCAAATGAGCATGTCTTGTTCAAGGTCAAACAGCTCATTAGTGCCACTGCTGATCCCCAGTGCTCTTTGTGCCACGCTACATCATGCCAACTCTCCCACTTCTGTGATTGTTGTTACTTCTACATTATGTAGATTACATTCTTAACGTCAAGGAACAGAGATCCAGGAACCATTAGGTGGAAAGTGCCCCAACCCCCTCGCCCCCAATCATTCAGTACATCAGTTTGTCTCAAAAAGTCTCTTGTAGCAGCCCAGAAAAAAGAAAGACGCATCTGTTTTAAAGGTCTCAAGGAAAAGGCTATATCACAGCCTCCCCCGTCAAAAACTTCCAGGGCTTAACAACACTCCCTATTAGGAAGTTCCTTATTTTTAAAAACATTTTTTAAAAATTTATTTAGTATTTTATCTTTCCTCAGTTACATGTAGAAACAATTTTAACATTCATTTTTAAAACTTTCAATTCCAAATACTTTCCTTTCCTTCTCTCCCCATTGCCCCTCATTGAGAAGGTAAGCTATTTGCTATAGGTTATACAAAACAATTTCATAATAGTCATGTTGTGAAAGAAAACATAGACAAAAAATAAAACAAAACAAAAACCCCGAAAGGTTTATTCTAAATCTAGCCTACATTTTTTCCTTTTGTAATATAACTTCCTTTTCCTTTTATAACACCCTTGGTGAAAATGGATGTGGGGTAATTATATATATTTATATGTGTGTGTGTGTGTGTATATTTTTTTTAAAGTAAAAATAAAAGTTACCACAGCCATAAACTGACCTGGGGAGCAAGGCGTGCGTATATTGGTTGATAGAATTATGATTTTCTCAGTGGCATCTGTTTAGAGATTGAGACTAGGTTGTAACTGGCCAGCGCCAATGCTGAGTGCCAAAGGGCAGAGGTTGGGAGCTCTTACTATTGTACTAGGAAGTGTGGTGGGGGGAGCATTAGGCACTAATGGGTGAAAGGGGGTAGTGTAGCATATTGGAGAAAAACTTCACATTTGGTTGTTGTGTGGGAGTTGGGATGTTCTCTCTATTTCTGCCCTCCTGTTGATTGGTCAGACCCCCATCCACCCAGCCTGTTTCCTTCAACTAGTGACTCCCATAAGGCTGAAGAGTGGCAGGTTTCATAATCCAGGTTGAAGCTTCCACAGTTATAAGCTTAAGGAAGGCAGTGCCTAACTAGTTTCCACACTGTAAGGAAGGGGCAGAAGTAACCTGTGATTGCTTTATCAGTAATCAGGATACTTAAAGTAAAGGCCCCAGAGGCAGAATTTGGTGTGTAGGGCAGAAGCAGAATGAGTACTCCCTCCATCTCCCACCCATAAAAATGAGTTCCAGAATCAAAAACTGTTGAAAAGGAATGAGTGAAGAGACATGATCTAGTCTGCTTTGCAGAAATCTTTTCAACATTTTTCATAACAAAGATAATCATAGACATTATATCAGATGCTTTATGTGCTGTATATACTTTCATTTCATAAAAAAAATTATTAATGCCTTTTATTTTTTATATCACAAACATTTCTAGTTATAGTTCCTACTCCCTGCCCTAACCATTCCTTGTAGGGAAGCTCTAATTCCTTTCTTGATCTGTAGTCATGTCCCCAACTACCAACTGGACATTTCAAATTGGATGACCCAAAGGCTTCTCAGTTTGTCTAAAAGTCAAGTCAGCAAGCATTTATTATGTGCTGGGCACTGTGATAGGGATACAGAGTAAGGTAAAAACAGTTCATGATCTCAAGGAGCTCACATTCTAGAGACAAACTATACAGGAGAAATTGGGGGTCATTTCAAAGGGAAGACATTAAAATAAGGCAGGGATCAAAGAAGCTTCTTACAGAAGGTAGGATTTAGCTAAGACTTTAAAGAGGCCAGTGGATCTAGGGCTTGGATAATATTTCATCCCCTTCTAGGGAAGCCAGGAGGTTGAGGTAAGGAAGGAGAAGATTCCAGACATAGAGGACAGCTATCTCAGAGCTCAGGTCATGTATGACTTCCTCCAAAGCCTTTCCTGCTTCTGTCTTTCCCTTCTGCCCTCCCCCTCACCTTGTATTTATTTTATATGTGTTCTGTATTTACTTATATACATGTATATAATGTATATCCTTCTATACATTTACTTTATATACATTGATAGTCTCTTAAGTTTCTTAAGGTCAGCAACTGTGTGATTTTTGTCTTTATATCCCAAGCGCTAGTATGGTGTGTTGAACATAGTAGGTGCATTGAACATAGTAGGTGCATATTAGGTGCTTGCTGACTGATTGATTGAAAGAAATAAAGTATTTATTTAAGAGGGTCAGCAGCATTTTGTATTTGTAATCTGTCTTCATAAAACAAGGGCAGGTACATCTTTTCTCTGGGACTAAGATTGTCCATGATTATTACAGTGTCATTTTGTTTTATTGTTCATTTACATTTTTGTAGTTGTGTATATTACAGCTTTAAGGTCAGCTAGATAATATAGTGAATAAAGAGCTGGATGTGGAATTGGGAGGACCTGAAGTCAGGTCCTACCTTAGATAGTTAGTAGCTCTGCAACCCTGGGCAAATCACTTAATCTCTCTCATGCTCAGTTTCTTCTGCCATAAAATGGGTTTGATAATAGCACCAACCTCCCAAGGTTGTTGAGAGGATCAAAGGAGATAATAGTAAAGTACTTTGCAAACCTTAAAGTACTCTAGAAATATGGTCTATTACTATTGTAACCTGTCCCTCAAAGCCCATTTGCAAGGGACTCTCCTCTTTGGCGGAGACTAATTATTTAATGCTCCATTCCTGGTGAGTTGGCCAAAGCTGAAGGGAGAAGAGGGATACTGGTCTTTTGACTTCCAACTTCAAGAGAGAAGGCACACAGTTCCGTTCTCTCTTCAGATCCCTGAAGGGAGACAAAGACCCGAAAAAAGCCAGCATGTTGAGGAACTTTACCAGTACTTCTACTCCTTTCTCTCTCTTCTCACTTCCACTGGAAGAGTGTATTTACTCTCCATATTGCCTGGTACATATTCTCATATGTATGCTTTCTCTGATTTCTGTTTGCTCTCAGCTTGAATAAATGGGTTTATTTGCTGTTTTCTCTGTGTTCATTGTGGAACTGGCATTCGATGGCTAAGACGTTAAGCCTTGAATGTAAATCTTGAGGCCTTCCTTTCCCATTTAGGGAGTTTAGCTTGAACCTAAAAAAATTTTCCCATAAATTAGCAATATTTAGAGGGGGTAGATAGATAGAATGTTAGCCTGGTAGCCCCACCCCCACACCCTTCCTAAAGTGAAACAGAATGGCCAGCCTTTGGCCTCAACCTCTTGTACCCCTCCTGATGGGAATTGAATCATCCCTTGGAGAAGGGTGAAGGTATGGAGGAGACCCTAGTGTTGTCTTTTCTTTCCTCCATGTGAGCTACACGTAGATAGACCCACTTGGACAAAATACAGCCCAAACTACCTCCTACATACCTGTTATTTTTTTCATGCTTCTGCTCTCTGAATTCTCATTTATTGTTTCTTTTATTATCATTGTTTTTGACTAGGCCTGTGATTTTATCAGTATAAGGAAAAACTTTCTCTGCTAATAGCAATCAATATCTTTCTAAAACTTAGGGTTCTAGAAAGTTGCCTGAAGTATTGAGAGATGAAGTGACATTGCCAGGGTGACATAGTCAGCATGTGTCATAAATGGAATTTGAACTGAGGTCTTCCCGAATCCAAGTCCACCTCTCTATTCACTCTACCATTCTTCCTGTCATAGTTTCTTATGGTGCATTAACTACCCATGATAATTTTTATAGCTCAGTAGGTCCAGCTCTTCCACAATTGATGTGTACTTACTTATTCTAGTACTTTGTTTCCGCAAAAAGTGCTGCCATGAATACGTATGAAACCTAAATTTCTGTCTTCGACCTCCTTGGAGTTCACGGATAGCTGTGGGAGCTCCTGATCAGAGGGTTTAAAGGGTTTAGTCATCTTTCTTTGTGAAATTCGTAGTTGTTTTTCAGAACGGTTGGGCTCTTTGCCAGCTATCCCAGTAGCGTGTTAGTACCTATAAGCACTCTAACAGTGATTGTTTCCTTTCTGCTACCTTTGCCGGTTTGCTAGCAGTAAAGTAAGGCTTGAATTGTTTTAGATTGCTTTGATTTTGTTTTTATTTACTTGGGATAATCTTTTTGTGTGTTTGTTAAGAGTTTATATTTCACTGAAGAACTATTTATCTCTTGGATATTGGCTCTTGATCTTAGTATTTCTGTTCATTTTCTCTCTATAAATACACCTTATTTTTAAAAAATCTTTATTAGGGATATATGGTGTAACAATTTTCCCTCCCAGTTACCAGTTTCCTTTAATAATGTAGTTGCATCAATTTAGTTTATCAAAAAATTTAAATTTACTGTCATTAAAATTGTCTTTTCCCTTTTATAATCACCTCTTTCATATTTAGTTAAGATTTCTCCACTTAGCCATACTTGGAAAGGTATATTTTTTCTATTTTTTTCATTTTAAGAAAATGATGTAACCTTCTATATTTAAGTTCTAGATCCAGTTAGAGTTTATTATGTCATGTGGTATAAAATACTAGGCTAAACCCCTTTTTTGATAAAATATTTTTCTGTTTTCCTAGCAATTCTTATCAAATAGGGAGTTTTCCAGGTGACCTACATACATTTGCCATGGGCATCCTTCATTAAACATTCATTTCCTTCATGTATTATGGCTCAATTTTCAAAAAAAATTCTCTGTGATTGTAATTACTTCAAGAAAATATGATTTTACCAGTATGGTCAATTTCTTCACCAATGCAGATCCCTACCTCTCTACGTAGAATAAAGTCTTCACAAGTGTCTGTGGTTGAAAATATTCATCAACCTGTAGCCACCCTGGTGAGGAGACTCTCTGTGCTTAGCTAGGCTGATCCTCAGACATCAGATACATACTCTTTCATTGTGCCTCTCCTTGAGATTTTTTTGCAGTAATTTACATTTTGCCAGCACAGTCTTCAAGAACCCAGCATTGCCTCCATCCCCTGATTTTGTGTTGGATGAGGATTTTCATGGAGACTTTGTAATTAGACCTTCAGATAATTCCAAATGGCAATTTATGGCCAAAGGTATCATCAGAGCTCCATTAGCTTCAGAGAGACTTCCATACTGTGGCCTTCTGCTTTTGCCAAACCTGGGAATATAACTAATGTAGTTTGTGGAGGAGAATTATGTTCTTATAAACACAGCTTATACACATATGTAATTCAAAGAATAAATTGAGTACATTCTGCCTATACTCAGTCAGATGCACGTGCAAAGCCACATCTTGAGGCTGGATTACCTCATTCTTGGCAAGGATCTGAAACTTGACAGCTTTTACTCTGGTGCCTACTGCCAGCTTATGCCAGCCCTGATACTTGGGGAAAGGAGTGCATGGTTAATTGAAATCCACTGAGAGTTAAATCTTCTTTTTTGAAACTAGATAGCAAACCTTTAACAGAATTGTTTAAAAGAAGTGTACGTTGACTTATTTGACTCTTAACTCATTTCTGTGCTCCCACTAATAGGCAGGAAATTGACTAAGGGCTAGATTATAATGGCGAAGAAGAGGAAAAACAAAGGGAGTGGATAATATACAAGTTGGTTAATCAACTCCTGAATAATTAAGAGTTGGCTATAGTTGAGTGTAGTGCAGGGGGGAAGAGAAAAATGAACTTTCTTGTTACTAAGGATCAGCATGCAAAATGAGCATTGTTAATGATCAAATGATGCTGTTTACAATTCAGAGCACTTATATATTCCTTCAGTTGTGAAAAGGCTGTCGTAATCATATGATCCTAACCTAATTAACCAAGATTTGGGTTTCAAGGGGGATGGGTATTGACAGGCTGTTGTCTCTTCTTGCCTCTTCTAGCTAATCTTTTTTTTTCTCCTAATAGTGCAAGTTATAGTATCTTTGAAGATAATTTCTAAACCTGCACCAAAAGGGGCATGAACATTTTGACAGACCAGAAATTGTGTTCAGGGGGATAGTTTGTACTCACTGCCTTAGTATTGTCATTCTTGTATCACATCTCATTAATCAAATTTTTTGATCCTTTCTTTTTCAGGATGGTAGGTAAATACCTGCCCCCAAAGCAGTGTTGATTGTGTGGGTGAGGAGATGCTCAAACTAGTGCTGCCACATGTGATTCTGGGAAGATGCATTTGTGCTTCTTACTGGGCTTGAAGACACAAAGAGAGTGATTCATTGTCATCTTGGCATGGAAAAGTATTCTTTTGGGAAGGTCCAAAGCTTCTAGTTCCCTTGTGGAAGAAAAGGATTTCAGGTAGTGATAATAAAAAGAAGTCCCCTGCAATGATATTTTAAAACCATTTCTTGCACTTTGAGTCCATGCTAAATGTAAGTTCACAGAGAAAGGTTTGTTCCCCCCCCCATCCAACATATAATAGAATTTTTGTCAGCCTGTACATTAGCATGATTATTTTTATGCAGATGAAAAGGATCATAGTTGAGATCTTCTGTAAATAAAATACCATTTCTAGGAACAAACAGATCAATGCCGTAGTAACCTGGTAAAGTGGATCAAGCCTTGATATTGGGTTAAAATCCTGGCTCTGATGTTTTACTAGCTCTGTGGCCCTGGACATATCACTCAAAGACTCAGTTTCCTCATATACCCAAAGGGATAAAAATAGCACTTTCATCATAGGACGTTTATGAAACTCAAATGAGATATGATATATGTAAAATGTTGTATAAATGTCTTGTGCTAGGCTTTACATTTCAAAGGATACTCTCCTCTCCTGCTGTGAATATTTTACTGAGATGTTTCTGTCTTTGCCATCCTTGCCTTATAAACCCCAAAGTAGGATCAAAGGGCATGGCCTTGTTGATCATTTTCTTAGCATAATTTCAAATTCTTACTAGAATGTTTGAGTAATTTACAGTTCTCCTAACAAATTGTACTCACCTTCCCTTAGTTCCTCTAACATTGACTATTCCCATCTTTGGTCGTATTTCCCAATTTTGCTGAATGTATGCTAAAACCTCAAAATTGATTTAAGTTGTATCTTTTTTATTAGCGATTTGGAGCAACATTTCTATGATTCTAATGTTTGAGAGCATATTTTGCAATTATCTAGAGTGTTGTGGACTTCCTGTGGACTACATGCTGGACACTTCTGAACCAAAGGATATCCCAGATGTCCTTCTCCCTAAGCAAAGTTCAAGAAACCTATGTGCAGATGGGTCTAATAGTTTAACTATTTTGACATAATCAGTTAACTGGTGTCAACATTTTCTCTAATGAATTGATCACAATTTGATTAAATCAACTCATTCTTGTAACATCATGTATAATTTCTGTCAGTGATTTTGTAGAGTTAATTTGTTTGAGCAATACTTTCAGGGAAGTGTGATTTTTTCAGAGTGAATGTACCCTAAAACTTAGGAGAAATTCTGGAAACTCTAGCATAGAATAGGCTGGGGGAGAGAGAGAAGAAAAGAAATGGTGATTGGCTTCTAGTGTTTGTAAGAATGTCATTGTCTCAAGGAGAAGAATTAGACCTGTTTATTTAGCTGTAGCGTAGAACTAGAAGCAGTGGGTGAAAGGTGCTGTTAGGAAAAACTTTCTAGTAATTACAGGTCTGGCAAGTTGAATGGGTGGCCTTGGGAGGGAGGGAGTTCCCCTCAGTTGAGATCTTCATGTAGAGCTTAAATGAGCATTTGTTGGCGACTTTGTGGCAGGGATTCTTTTATAGATTGTACTAGCTGCGCTCTGAGATATCTTCAAAATGCTGAGATTTTTTATTCTGTTGGTAAAGCATTTTGCAGTTGCCCCTTTGGTAAGCCCTGGTATCATGATTCCATCATTGGCATACCTGAAGGAAAGAGGAGCCTCTCCCAGCCCCAGGGTTGACATTATCCCTCAGACCAAGCTTTCATGTGCAGATCTTCAAGCCAAGTGGTATTGGTATCTGTGGTTATAAGTACACATGACCCTTCTGGGTCATACTGCAGATAGGCGTCCTTATAGCTCTCATGAGGAATCTGGTGGGTGGGCTGTTGTTCTCTAGAAACAAGACATTTTCTCTCTGACTGAAAACATCCAGAACCCTGTATTCTAATGTACTCTACTGGCTACTCTTTTACCTTCTAGACTAGACAACAAAGTGGCACAGTTGATAGATTGCTAAGCCTGGAGTCTGGAAGACCTGAGTTCAAATCTAGCCTTACACATTGACCAGTCCTATGACCTTGGGCAAGTTTTTTTAGATTCTGTTTGCCCCAGTTTCATCAACTATAAAATTGGGATAATAATAATACCTAGGTTTGCTTTGAGGATCAAATGAAGCAATATTTGGAAAGTGTTTAATACGGTACCTGGCATAGAATAGGTATTTAACAAATGCTTATTTCTTTCCTTTCCTTCAGTCCTCTAGATGGGTATAAGGTACACGCATATTGGATCTAGAGTCAAAGGACCTGGGTTCACATGCTGCATCTGGTAGTTACCACCTTAGGTAAGTCACTAAACCTCTCATATGTAAAACAAGGAGGGTGGAATAGATGGCTTCAGAGGCCCCTTTTAGTTCTAGATTCCTTTGATCCTCCAAATAGTTACTGATTGAATTTTCTTAGGGCTTCCAGAAAGGTGGAAAAAAAGGTGTTTACTTTAAGTAAACAGATATAATAAAGATGGAGAATACCTCTATTATTCACAGATGCAATCCATTACTGTGCTCCAGAAGGTTTTTCCATTCTTCTTACTCATACTTCTTTTCACAACCCAGTCACACTCATCTGCTTGCTGTTTCTCACCTAGGACTCTTCCTATTCTTCATTTCCTGATCTCCATGTTTTTGCAGTGGCCCTAGTAACTCATGTCTGGAATTGTAAGATTCTCTCTCCTAACTTCTGTCTCTTAGAATCCTTGGTTTCCTGCCAGACTCAGCTCAAGCACCATCTTCTAAATGAAGCCTTTCTTCATCCGTTCAGCTACTAGTACTTCCTTCCTAACTGTCTTAAATTCATTTTGCATATATTCTATATGTAGGTAGCCTTATGTAGTAGACTGAGAACTAACTTGGAACAAGGAAGGTCTGGGCTCAAGTCTGCCTTGAATCCAACACACTGGCTGTGTGAAGCTGGGCAGGAGACTTAACCTGCCACTAACTCGGTCATCTCTCTGATAGTGTAAGTTTCAGAGATGGAACTGAGTTTTATTAGTAGACAAAATTCCTTGTAAGGGACTTTCTATACCAGTGGAATTTCTGGTACAGAAAATCACCAACAAATTGTGTGCATATTTATGAATACATACATACATACATACACACATGTGTGCATATAGTAGCTATACATATATATGTATATGACAATATTGTGACTCTACTTATACTGTAAGTAGTACCTTGAGGTTAGGGCCTGTTTGACTTTGTATCTTCAGCATTTGATGCAGTGCCTGGTGTGTAAGAAGTGTTTAAGAAATGCTTGTTGATTGACGAATTGACTTGTTCACAGTTTTAACACGAGCACAGCTGCTGCATACTGGAAAATGTTCTGAGACACAAGACTTTTTGGTTGCCTTCTGCCTGGATGTGGAGATCACATCTGGCAGCAGCAAAGTTATGGAAGAGAGATGGCAGCCATGAGATAATAGCCAAAGAAAACAGCAGGAGGTTTCAGTCTTTATATTGAAAATCCAGCAATCCCTGTGCTTCTGTGACAGTGAAATGGAAAGAAAAAGAACTCAGAAGAGTCTGCTGCACGCACTAAGCCCTCACACTTTTCCATGAGTGAGCTGTGATGCCTCACTCCCACTCTACAAACTGGAAATCACTGGGGAACCAAGACTAACTTTCTTGTGTCAAGTAGGGGGTGGCAGTCTGTCTGAAGAGGGTGCTTCAAGCATTTAATGGCACATTCACTTCCTCGTTACTAACTTGACATTCTCTTTTATTAGGTGCCTTTTACTGGGAATTCATATGTGATGTGCCTTGCTCTATTATAAGGAGTTTTTTTGGTGGGAGCCCAGAACCATTGTTTTGACTGTTTATTATGATATGGGATAGAGAGGAAAGAACTGAATTCTTCTTCCTCCTCATCTCTCCAACCCAGGCAACTGGACCTGTTCTTTAGGCCCAGGTTCTTCTTTGAACACAGTGGCAAGTGCTAGGCTGTCATTTTTTCTAGAGGGGTCTTTCCTATAAGTGGGTCAGTATCTAATCCTGTTCCCTGTGTGTGGTAACATTTCTGCTTACCTTAGAGAGTTTGTGAGTTACCAAAGCCCAGCAAATTCATTACCTCCTAGTCAACTTGTTAGTGATTAGCCACTCTGAACTTAGCTAAACTGGTCCTCAAACAGATAAAACACTCAAATTTGTTTGATCATCTGATGAAAAACTCTGGAGAATGCAAACCCTCTACTGCTAATGCTTCTCTCAGGACTAGAGATAAAAGGAAACCAAATAGAGTTTGAATGTGAGTTTAGGACAGAGTGATTTTTGCTAAAAATACAATAGATAAAACAGTAATAAATATTAGTAAAAGACTCACATACCCTATTGACTTATAGTCTGACATATAAGAAAATTTCTATCAAAATATATTGATTTTTTGCATAATCAGTTTTTCATATGGAGAGAGTTTATATGGAGTTTGTTATAGGTTTTATCTCTTCTGTCACTGAGTTTATAGTACAATAATATTTTTGGCCACATCTGCATTATTGAAACTATCTACACGGTTGGGGAAACCTTGGACTTTTTTCACTAACCAACTGGAAAATTAATTTGCATCTGGAAATTTTGATAGTGTTAACATTCAAATGGTATGTTTCAGTTCTCCTGCTTTTTTCCTACCTCCAGTTTTGTAGCATGAAGTGACTTCCTTCCTTGCCAAGGCTATTCCTTCTACTTGTGCTCTCAGTTCAATTAATGTTGGTTTTCACTGGGGTCTTGCTCTATGGATTCTTCCCTCTGCTTCTCTTACCTTCTGTGTTTCCGTCTTCATTGGTTCTTTCCTGTGTCTCATGGCTCCCCTATCCTGTAGGAAAACCTCTTATTAACCATGTTTACTTAATGTCTCTCTACTTCCCTTTACTGCCGTACTGCTAGAAAAAGTCATGTGTACTCTCTCTACCTCTACTTCATGCTTCCTCCCTGGAAAACCCAAAGTAGTCTGGCTACTCTTACCACCACTTGACTGCACTGTTCTTTCTAAAGTCTTAGTGTTTTCTGAGGCCCCATACTTGGGCTACCTTGACCTTTCTGCAGCCTTTGCTAGTGATCATTGCTCTTGGTATTCTCTTTTTCTTTGCCTTACATGAGTCTGTTCCTTCCTAGTTTTTCTTCTATCTGCCAGTGCTTACTTTTCTTCCTCTTCCTCATAGCATAATAGGAAAAACATTGGACTTGGACTTAGGAAGGCCTGGGCTCACATTCTAGCTCTGACACTTACAAATTCTCTGACTTTAAGCAAATTACCTCTTTGAAACAATTTTTTTTCATCTGTGTAACAGATATCTTACTGAGTTCATTGCCAACCTCACAGTTTCTCTATTACTCTCAGCTAAAAATGACTTCTTTCTCCTGTTTTCTTATAGCGCTTTGGATCTATTCTTTGCACTTATTATGTTCTGTCTTGTATCATAATTAATTGTATAGATGTCTTTGAGGCAAAGGTTTGCTTTTTATTTCATCTTTCTATCCCTAGTGCCTGACATACAGTTTAAAAAGGGTCAGTTAGTTTAATCATTGAATCAGAACTGTCTAGAATCCTAGAGAACATCTTCTCTTCCCCACATTTTTAAAGAAAAAGAAATTGAGACCCAGGGAGGTTGTGACTTGCATAAAGTTGTAAGCAGCAGCAGGGTCAGCACTGGAACACACAGCATTCCTCTGACTCCAAATTAAAGTCTCTTTCTCTTACACCAGGCTGTTGAATTGAATTGAATTTCTAGATGGAAACTACCAGTCTCTATCTAGTTTATGTAAGCAAAAGTATTTGCATGCTGATGTGATGAAAGAGGCCTCAGTATCCTAAAAACAAATAAAAAATTCTCCCTCTGGTACTCCTTCCTTTGTGGATTCCTCCCATCCTCACCCACCTCCAATGCATTTAGATTGATGTCCCTTAAGTCAATTAGGAGGGAGTTAAAACATAGTAATGTGGACTAGGTAAGTGAATTTGAATCTGGACTTTCTTTTTCCAAGTATATCCCATCCTCTTCAACCCCTACATGGAGAATACTATTTTTTTTGGAGGGGGAAGGGCAGGGCAATTGGGGTTAAGTGATTTGGCCAAGGTCACATGGCTAGTGAGTGTTAAGTGTCTGAGTCTGGATTTGAACTCAGGTCCCCCTGACTCCAGGGCCGGTACTCTCTGTATTCTGTGCCACCAAACCCCCAAAATCCCCTCCCCCTGGCCAAAAGGAGTAAAGACTTATGGATTTTATTTGAAACAAAGTCATTTTGAAAGGTTCTTACCCTCCCATAGTCTGTGTGTTGGACCCTTTTGCAGAACATAGGAGAGATGAACCAATGCCCTATGAATCTATTTATCCTGGACAAGGTGTTACTCTGCAACAGAGCACATTGCTTTTGTGTTCTTTCCTCCATCCAAGTAGTTCCTTACAGGGAGACTCTGAAAGTAATGATGCCGTAGAAGTAAGGGGTACTTGAGCCTTATGACATCTCTTCAGTAGCCAGTACATTTGTCTGACCTACATTCCTTTGGGGTTCAAAGGGAAAAGGAGTACTATTTCCCAAAAAAAGGTGAATGGAAAGATGTTGGTTCATTAAATCTCCTAATTAAATTGCTTCTTAAGGATAATGAGCAATATTTCTCAACTAACGAACTAAGTGGTCATTGAGGTCAACAGAAAATATTTTCTTTTCATTTGCCAGTCTAGGGTATTTGACCTTTCAGATTTTCATGATGAATTTGCTCATATAATTTAGTCTGTTTCTCTGTTATCTTCCTCCTCTCCCCGATGCACACACTGAGAGTACAGTAGAACTTGACCAAAATCAGCCCTCAGATACATCCTTGCAAATCCATTGACTTTAATGAGATTTGTTCCTGTTCTCTCTGGAAGATGAATTTCCTTGGTATGCTATTATAACTAAATGAAAGTCACTGCTCTGCAAACAATCGTGATTGAGGTTTGACATTAATATTTGCCCTACTTTTGGATGTACAAGATTTTAAAAATGCAGCCACTCCGAACTCATGTTTTGCAAAAAATTAATTGGAACTTGAAGCTCAGGTAGAGAATTGTGTCCTCTCAAATTAGCATCGACTGGGTTTCATTGTGTTTTGAAGCTTGCAGAATGACACCATATGTTTCTGATTGCTTCAGACAACTTTTCAGACTAATGTTGTGCAAAAATTATTTATGTTCAACTTACCCCACATTTTAAAAAGTCTTTAAACTATTTCTACACATAAAAGAATACATTTAAAAATAAACAAAAAGCAAAAGCCAGATTTTACATGTGACCTGAAATGCAGAACTCTTGAGATTAGAATTGTCACATACAGGTATTTAAGCATGTAGAACCCAACAATAGACTTATCATGACAGCCCAGTTAAGACAAAGAAAACATTAGACTTGGAGTTAGAAAACCTGAGGTGTTAGTGGTACTTCCTTCATTAACTAATTCTTATTGACCTCTTTCACAGCCTCAATTTCCTCATATGTAAAGTAGAGATAATTGTTAGAAATTCACTAACTAGTGGAATTTCTGACTTAGATTCACCTAAAAGGATGAAATATGGCTCAAAAGTTGTTGACAGAAATATAGCTTCAGATAACCTTGTCATATTAAGATCTTATCTGGCTTTCTATCCTTTGACAAGATTTAACCACAATATAGAATTAGAAAATCTTAGAGTTGAAAGTACCTAGAGGCAGTCTAGTGACATCTCTCCCTGAGAAAGAAAGGACCCCATTCTACAATGTCTGCAACAACTGGTTATCCACCTTTTGTTTGAAGTTCTCAAAAAAGGTCTTCACTAAATGGGCCAGCCTTATTTCAGTTCAAAGATTCTACTTCTACACCTAGGCAGCCTCAGAATTTGATAGAAGCTGACACCTTCCTTAGGGCAGTTGGCAGTAGCTACCACTTTTGTATTCTGGCTCTCCCTTTCTGAGTGAGACAGGAATGATAATATTTGCAGAACGTAAAGAGTTGTTGTGCGAATCAAATGATAGAATGTCCAGAAAGTGCTTTGACTCCATGTAGAACCAGAGAAAATAGAAGCCAGTATTATTATAAAAGCCTATATCCAGTTCTAATCTCTCTCCCAAACTCTTTCTGCAGGAACTGCTAGTGCAATGGGTGCTTAGCTAAACTGATCAGTTGAGCCCTGATGTCATCCAGGGACTTCAAAATTGGCTGGTACATGTTTCAGGTTCAAAGAAAGTCTTGATACCAAGGTCTGTTGGCAAGATTCAGACTCAAGACTTACTCGGGGGAAAAATGTTACCTTAGCTGCAGATTTACTGTTCAATTCAATGCAATTATCTTTACATGGCCCTTATTCCCCTAAAGCTCCAAGGGTCTCTAGGTTGCTGTATCAATACTTGCAGTGTGCTGTTCCAGTTCTTCACAGTTCATTAAGTCAACCCCACAAGTGAAAAGATTGCTGACTAAGCTGTTAAAAGCCTTTGGGGAACTGGAAGAAATGCAAGGCTTGGTGTGTGGAGTGGAGCAGAAGGAAGAGTACTCTAGTTCTCTTGAGCTCATTCCCCTTCTAAGCAAGTGATGAATTACTCTCTAGCCTCTCATGGCTCCTTTCTCCCTCACTCTTCCTTCTTTCTAGTCTCTTCCGTGTGTCTTTTTATTTATAACATCATAGACTTTGAGATGGAAAGGCCCTTTGAGGTGACCTCCTATGGAGGACCACACGAGGTAGGTGCCACACGTGGTACAGCAGGATTACTGCTGTATGAGGTCTGAACACTTGAGTTCAGATATCCCCCTTGATACTTAGGTTACTGCTTTTATGACCTTGCACACACTCTCTAGACCTCTCCAGACCTTGGTTTCCTCCTCTGTGAAATGAAAGGTTTGAGTTAGATGGCCTTAGAAATCCCTTCTACCTCTTGAACTCTGGATTGTAAATTTAAAGCCAAAAGGCCTTTAGAGACCAGCTACTCTGAATCCCTCTTTTTACAGAGGAGTAAGCTGTGGGCAGTGTTCAGGTCATAGAGCCAGTGCTTTTTTGCACAGCTATGCGACCTTTACTGAAATAGAACTGGAAGCTTGAATTCCCCCTCCCTCCCCAAAACACACCAAAAAGGCAAACAATTTGAGCCATTCAGAAGTGCCATGTGCCTCCTCACTTATGGTCATCAAACAGAAGCTAACTGTCTCCTTGGGGATGTTGGAGTAAAGATTCATGGAACTGGCCCAGTTTGGACTAGATAGCTTCCCCAGGTTCCTTCCGGTAGGAAGAATGTCTGATTCCCACTAGAGCCTGGCATACAGAGGAGAAAACCATTGCATTTTCTTTTTTTACTCTACCCCAAAAGTTTGAAAGCAAAGACTCTCTCAGCTGTATCCAATTTCACTGCAAACATTCGCCACACACAAAAATCTGCCTTGGTAAAGACTCTCTGAGTTGGAATGAAACTCTGATGTAATTTAGTCCCACTCACCTCAAATAAGAATTTCCTCTCTAACATCTTTGACAAATGGCCATCCAGCCTTGAAGTGAAGGCCTAGTGAGTCCCAAGGCAGCTGGTGGCCTTGCTTGATCATATTTTTGTCCCCAGTGCTTAGCCCCTTGCCAGACACATTCAGAATGTTTAATGAGTGCTTTACTTATCTGTCTGTCTGTCTGATCTGTATGATACTGAATTCCCTTTAAAGTGTTGTCACCTCCTAGATTGTCTTTATTGTGAAGGAGTAATGTAGACCTGAGGAATCAGAGTAGTGAATAGCACACTGATCTTAGAATTGGGAAGACCTGCTTTCAGGTCTTACTTCTGAGTCTTCTTAGCTCTGTAACATTGGACAAGGTACTTTCAAACTATAATTTCTAAGTGGATTGAGATCTGCCTAGGTGGAAGGAGTTTCCATACAGACACAGTACAGATCCTTCAGTTACTGATATGGTGTACACTCTAGAAGAATCATCATGTTTGCTACAATGCACAGGAGAGTTAGAAAAAGCAGCAGAAAAAAGCAGCTCATATGGAAGATGACTATTGAAATGCCCACCTCTCTCGGCAAGCTTGATGTCCTGTTGAAACGGTTCAAACCTGAAAAGAGTTTCCCAGGTCAGTTGTGATTAGGAAAAAAACTTCATTCCTTTCACTTTAGCTCAGGAACCTTGGTGGAGAAGGAGATTGGCAGGCCTTTTTCTTTATGTCTTTTTGTCCCAAGTGCCTAGAAGGATGTTTTTCACATAGTAGGTACTCATTGGTAGTTGGAAGAATTTTTTTTGGTCTCTCATTTCTCATACTCATTTGGAATGTGGTATGAAGGTTATTTCTGTAAAACAACCAAGAGTCAAATACCAGTGACTATGATCTTGTTTGTTGGGGCAGTTGCTTGCATTTGACAGTTGGAACCATATCTTTGCTATACTTGTCAATAGTTTTACAGAGCAACTTGGTCTTGATGGCTGAAGAGTCTACCATAGGAATGGTTCTGTTTTGTAATTAACGTGGATAAGGCCATGTTGGTATTGCTCCCCTGAGCAATGCAAGCTGGACGGAGGCCAGAGTGGCTCATCTTTTATTCGAAGCAAATTTGAACAAGGATTTGACTTAGCATGTTGGCTGATATGGAGGATACGGAAAACTAACAACAGACAAACACAAAACAAACAAATAAATAGCTCAGTCAAATCCAATCAAATTTCATTCCTTTCTCCTATTCTTTGAACTGTACAATCCAGAAACAATCCATGCCCCAGAAACAGGACAATTAACTTCTATAGGAAGGAGAAAAAAAAATACTCTTTAAAAAAAGGCAATGATACTGTGATCTCCTCTCTTCCACCTTGCAAAGCAAACAAATAGTAGAAAATCCCGTGAAGAAAAACGATTGAAAACTGCCATTCTGTCATTTACTGGGCCTCTTTAGCCACCCCCTCCCCAAGATGAAGTGATGAGCACTCAAGTTGATGTTGAAATGAGTGTTTCTAAAGTTGTTCAAATAGAATGTACGCTTTAGGCATTATGACCTTGAAGCCAAAGATTTTGGCAGATATGTGATTTTATTCTTTTCATAAATAGTTACTGTTAAGAGCTCAAAATAATCAAGGCATTTGCCGAATTGTTGGCTAATTTCTGAAACTGCTCACCTCAGAAACTACTAAACCTGAACCTTTGGAATAGGGTTTCAGGGCTTTTTACTGCTGTTTCCTAGGTGAACTCCATTTAGTCAGCTTTCCTGTGATTACGTTATTGTAAATGAGGTGAGGAATGAATGAATGCATCATTTAGTTCATAGAGGGTTTGGTCTTACAAACCTTATTCCTATATGGTTTACCAGGTGTTATTTTTTTAAACCAATACATCTCTCAATAAACTATTTTTTCACATGTGGAGCATCTTTTTCTTCCCTTGGGAATCTGGAGGGTAATTTGTTTCTTTGATTTTTCTCCCAAATGGTCAAAGGGCTGTAATTAAACTGGTTTGGGTCCAAATGTGCACTCTGATGGTCCAACTGCTGGAGCTATTTCTGCATTTACTGTTGTAAACAACTGGTAAAAAAAGAGCCCAGTTTTATTTAGATTTTTCTTTTAAATAAAGCACAGCTTGTTGGGTATTTTGCATTTTTGAAATCAAGTAGCAGCTAAGTGTATTCTGCTTCCCCCCTGCTTTCCCCCAATAATACAGCCTGATTTTTCATCAGAGACAGAATGTCTTGTTTAGCATATTAATATTGTATTTACTGAGTTGTGGAAGGATTAGAAACTCAGCAAAACTTCAGGAAATAATGCACCTTTAAAGTTGCATCAATGGCATGTTCCTAACAAGTAAGTCATGTTGTTTTATTTTCCCTAATGTGACAATGATATATATGTACCCACATATATATTGTGTGTGTATTCATACACACATATATGTTATATGTATATATTATATATTTGATATACATAATATGAGAGAGGGAGAAGGAGAAAGAGAGGGAGAGGGAGGAAAGTGAGGGAGGAAGGAAGAAAGTTAGAGAACATGAACACAGATTTGGAATTATATAGTCATGGAATGTCAGAAGCTGGAAGAGATCATCCAGTCTAGCACCTATTTCCCAGACTGGCTTTTGAGTTAGACCTAGGTTGGAATCCCAACTCTGCCCCTTACTGCCCTGTAACCTTGGTCAAGTCATTGCCATTTTCTGGCTTGAGTTTGCACATTTGTAAAATGAGGCTGCTGGAACAAAAGACCTCTAAGACACCTTCCAGTGTGAATTCTATGCTAGAGAAGGCAATGATTCCCCCCCACCCCTAACTATCCCTCTAAAGAAGACAAAATGGAGTAAACTCCATTGAGGGTCTGTGATCTCAATCATCCATACAATTGTTGATTTGTCATTGAAATATTTCTATTTTGCAAATATACTCATAAGCTCCTTCACAATAGGTTTAAATATGACAGTATTTACTTTTCTAGATTCTTGATTAAAGATTTATATCCTTTGGGTAACTGGTTAGCTTAACTATTCTCTCCTGTCTGGTCCTCTTGGTCTTGTAATCCTCCCTATTGCTGCTACTTTATTGCCCTCTTTCCCACTAATATGCCTTGGCTTTCCTTTCTGTCATCTGACATTTCTAATAGCAAATTAACTTTTCATCTGTAAAGATCTTTCTTGGGCCTACGGAAGTGAATCAATTTAAACTCTTCAAGCTCCGGGTGTAGTTTTATATATCACTGCCTCAAAATTACTTCAAATTGGTACATGCATTTTGACTGAGTATCTGTGTATATACTTAACTTGTTCTTTAAACAGGTTATAATTTCTGCCTAATGAGTTGAAGGCTGCTAAAGTTATCCCAATCCATAAAAGTGGCTTAGTGTCTTACATAAGCAATGAGCCCTGAAAGCCCAAGTCATGGAAGTAAAGAACTTTCAAAATTTGCTCCAGATTGGTGCAAATCAAAAAATAGCGTAATCCCTAGAATACTTTTTGTAATTAATTTGATTGGAATGCCTTCAAACACAGCTATTGTTTCCAGGGCTATAATCACTTCCTAATTTTAAAATGTAGTAATTATCCCTGCAAACATTTCCATACAGGAATGCTATCCAAATTTCCACCCAGAAAAAGAAATCATTTTCTTTTCTTTTAGAGTACAGGTTCATTCTCTAAGGAAATTATCTACCAGGTGTTGCAACAAACATGTATAAGCAACATTTCGTAAATTCCACTGTTGTCTACTGGAATAGCTTAACCAGAATGCTGACAGGGGTCGTTGTCTTTAAGTAGCAGAGTGTTAATGCTTAATCACAAAGCATATTTGTTTTCTTAACATGAAGTCATTGAGTATTGATCTACTTGTTCCCCTCAAATATGTATTTTTGTATTTTGGGGAGAAGTTTGTAAATTAATTGTAATTATTCCATCTGGAAAAATAGTTTTAATAAGTATATAAATATGTTCAAATATAATACATATATGATCTCATTTATTCTGATAACATAACTGTGGAGTTGGTAGCAGGCTATATGTTTTCTTTTGGAGGGGAGAAGGCTGGGCAATTGGGATTAAGTGACTTGCCCAAGGTCACACGGCTGGTAAGTATTAAGTGTCTGAGGCCCAGATTTGAACTTAGGTCCTTCTGACTCCAGGGCTAGTGCTCTATTCACTGTACCACCTAGCTGCCCCAGTTTTTTTATACCTACTTTTGCAGGTCAAAGGTCAGAGGAAAGGCATGTCTCTCAAGAGAGCCGAGTGGGGTAATTCCTAAAGCTTCCCAAATGAATGCATGCACACTTACAGGAACATAATCTACGGTGACCCTCCTCAACAATGCCTCTTGGTAACACTGGCAGTGATACCTAGATCATAGCATTGGGACTTGTAGAGGTGCAGCCAACGTAGAGAGGAGTAGAGAAAACACTCAGTCAAATTCTCTCAACATTTGCCTCTGAACAACTTTAAAATAATGCCTCAAATCTAATTCTAGAGTAGCAGAGCCAACAAAAGTTCAGAGTGAGACATTCTTCTAGCCCAAGACTACTTAGGAAATGAGCAAGAAAGATCTGTGACATGGGGGTAGAAGGTGTCTGGAAGCCTACTTGGATGCAAAACCAGTGGTAGGACAAGATGGTAGCAGGAGCAGCAGCATCTTCAGGATGTCTCAAGGCTGAGATACAGTGAGTGGACCTCACAAATGGTAAGTAAGACATTATGGTGGACCCCTGTGGTAGAACTGAATGCTGTCTGACAACTTTATTGCCTTTATCCACTTCTGGATCATAGTTCAAGGGCAGAGAGGAGCACTTCAGGTCAAGAGGGAACAGAGATTCTGAGGAGCAATATCACTTCCAGCCTCTAGGGAGAAGAGACCCTGAGGTTTAGTATCATTTTCAGGCCCAAGGGATCAGGGACCCATCCTGGGTAAGGACTAGAATGTAGCCCAGTAGAAAAATGACCACACCTTTCCCCAATCAAATGACTTTTTAAGAACTGAAAACTTCCAAACCCTAAGAACTAGCTCTGAAAACAGCAGTGCAAAAAAGCCTGAAGCTTGGGATGGTCATCCACCACTGATCCCACATTCTAGGAACAAAATTGAATTTTAAAGTGAAATTGAAAGTCAAGAAATAGTCTCAAAAAGTGAGCAAATAAGGGGCGGCTAGGTGGTTCAGTGAATAGAACACTGGTCCTGGAGTCAGGAGGACCTGAGTTCAAATCTGGCCTCAGACACTAGCTCTGTGACCTTGGGCAAGTCACTTAACCCCAACTGCCCTGCCTTCCCCCCTGCAAAAAAAGTGAGCAAATAACAAAAACAAAAAAGAACCTACCCAAACGTTTTCCATGGTGACATGGGAAATCAAGACACAAACTCAAAAGACAATGATGTCAAAACAACTGTAAGCAAAGCATCAAAGAAAAATGTGAATTGAACAAATGCACAACAAAAATTCCTGGAAGAGACAAAATCATTTTTGTAAAATCAAGTAAGGGTAGTAGAGGAAAAATAGGCTAAAGAAATGAGAGCTTGGGAAGAAAATTACAAAAAGACAGTTTACAGCTTTGTAAAAGAGGCACAAAACATACTGAAGAAAATAATACTTTAAAAACAGAATTAGCCAAATGACAAAAAGAGGTACAAAACTTCACTGATGAAAATAACTCTTTTAAAATTAGATTTGGACAAGTGGATATTACTAACTCCAAGAGATGTCAAGAAACGATAAAACAAAGTCAAAATAATTTTTTTAAATGGAAGAAAATATGGACTATCTCACTGGAAAGTCAACTTATCTAGAAAGCAGATTGAAGAGAGAGAAGAATTATTGGATTACTTGAAATCGTTGATCAAAGAAACATCTTATACATCATATTTTAGGAAATTATCAAGCAAAAATGCCCTGATAACACAGAGTCAGAAGATAAAATAGAAATTGAAAGACTCCCCCAGTCACCACCTGAAAGAGATCCCAAAATGAAAACTCCCAGGAATATTATAGCCAAATTTCAGAGCTCACAGTTCAAGGAAAAAATACTTAAAGCAGTCAGAAAACCATTCAAATATCATGGAGCCACAGTCAGAATTACAAAAGATCTATCAGTTACTATGTTAAAAGAATGGAAGGCTGAGAATATGGTATATTGGGAAGCTAATATTACAACCAACAATAACCTACCTAAGAAAACTGAGTATAATCCTTCAAGGGAAGATGGCTATTTAATGAAATAGAGGACTTTGAAACATCTCTGATGAAAAGATCAGAACTGAAAAGAAAATTTTACTTTCAACTACAATACTCAAGAGAAGCATAAATAGACAAATGTGAAAGAGAAATCATAAGAGACACAAAAACCGTTCACATTCCTCTATGAGAAGATGATATATCTAACTTCTAAGAACTTTATCATTATTAGGGAAGTTAGAAGAATTCTGCATAGACAGAGGGTATAGGAGTGAGCCAATTATGTTGTGATAATGTAGAAAAAATGAATGAGAAACAGACATCACGAGATAAGGGAGGGGAAGAATGGAGAAAATTATCTCACATAAACACATATGTATAAGGAAGAGTTTTTACAGTGGAGAAGGAATGTTGATTGAGAGGGTGGGTAATACCTGAGGCTCTCTCTCATCTAAATTTGTTCAAAGAGGGAATACACACGCATGCACGCACACATACACACGGTTGTATAGAGAAATCTGTCTTACCCAATAGAGAAATAGGAAGGGAAAGGAATAAGAGAAAGGGGATGATAAAAGGGAGGGTAGATAAAGGAAGACAGTGGTTATAAGCAAAACAGACTTTATAGGAGGGGAAGGATAAAGAGAGAGAAAAGGATAAAAAGAAGAAAATGAGATGGAGGGAAATGTGCAGTTAGTAATTTTAACTGTGAATATGAATGGGATGAGCTCACTCATAAAATGGACTTGGATAGCAAAATGAATTTGAAACCAGAATCCAACAATATGTTGTTTACAAGAAACACACTTGAAACAGAGAGACACACAGAGTTAAAATAAGGAATTGGAGCAGAATCTATTATGTTTCAGCCAAACTAAAAAATCCAGGGGCAGCAATCACAATCTGAGATATAGCAAAAGCTAAAATAGACAAATTAAAAGAGATAAGGAAGGAAATTACATCTTTTGGAAAGGCACTATAGACAATGAAGTAATATCAATACTAAACATATATGTACCAAATGGCATAACATCCACATTCTTAAAGGAAAAGTGAAATGAATTATAGGAGGAAATAGACAGTAAAACTATACTAGTGGGGGACCTTAACTTTCCTGTCTCAGAGCTCAATAAATCCAACCATAGAATAAATAATAATGAAGTTAAGGAGATGAACACAATCTTATAAAAGTTAGATATTATAGATCCCTGGAGATAACAGAATGGGAATAGAAGGAGTATCTATGGCACCTTAACAAAACGTGACCATATATTAGGGCATAAAAACCTTACAATCAAATGCATAAACACATAAGTATTAAATGCACCCCTTTTAAAGAACATAATGTATTAAAAATTACATTCACTAAAGGGCTGTGAAAGCATAGATTAGAAATTCATTGGAAACTAAGCTAATCCTAAAGAATGAATGAGTCAAAGAACAAATCATAGAAGTAGTCAGTTACTTCAAATGACAGCAATGAAACAACATACCAAAATTTGTGGATCATCACAACCAATGCAGTGAAAGCATTACTCAGGGGGAAATGTAGATCTCTAAACATGTACATATATAAAAGAGAAGGAATCATTGAATTAGACATACAACTAAAAAAAATAGAAAACAAATTAAAAATCCCCAATTAAACACCAAAGTGGAAGTCCTAAAAACTAAAGGAGAGATTAATAAAATTGAAAGTTAAAAAGTTGAACTAATAAATAAATCTAGGACCTGGTTATGAAAAAATCAATTAAATAGAAAAACCATTGGTTTATTTGATTTTAAAAAAAGAAGAAAATGAAATTACAGCTATCAGAAATGAAAAGAGTGAATTAACCACTAAGGAAGAGGAAATTAAAGCAATTATTAAAAATCTTTTGCCTAGTTATATGCCAGTAAATTTGACAGTCTGAAATAAATCCATGACTATTTACAAAAATATAAATTGCCTAGTCCAATAAATGAGGAAATAAAATTCTTAAATAACCTTATCTTAGAAAAAGAAATTGAACAAGCCACACATGAACTCCTTAAGAACAAAAAAATCCCTAGGACCAGGTGGATTTACAAGGGAATTCTACCAAATTCTACATTTAGGATACAATTAAACCCAATACTATATAAAGTATTTGAAAAAATTAGATAGAGAAGGAGTCTTATAAAATTCCTTTTATGACACAAATATGGTTTTGATACCTAAACCAAAGAAAGCAGAAACAGAGAAAACTATAGACCAATTTCTTTAATGACTGTCAATACTAATACATAAAGTACTAAGAAGGAGATTACAGCAATATATGATAAAGATCATATGCTATGACCAGGTGGAATTTATACCAGGAATGCAGGGCTGGTTCAGTTTTAGGAAAACTATCAGCATAATTAACCATATCAAAAACAAAAATCACATGATTATCTCAGTAGATGCAGAAAAAAGGTTTTTGACAAAACAATATTTATTCCTATTAAAAAGTATGAAAATGTATAGGAATAAATAGCCTTTCTTTCTTAAAGTGATAAGTAATATTTATTTAAAACCATGGGCAAATATTATCTGTAATGGGAATAAACTTGAAACCTTCCCAGTAAGACCAGAATTGAAGCAAGGATGTCCTTTATCACCACTATTATTGTACTAGAAATGCTAGCTATTCCAATAAGACAAGAAAAATAAAGAAATAAAAATGCATAGTGAGGAAACAAAACTAAAACTCTTTGCAGATCATATGATGATATACTTAGAGAACCCTAAAGAATCAACTAAAATGCTACTTGAAACAATGAACAACCTTTAGCAAAGTTGCAGGATATAAAATAAAACCACATAAATTATCAGCATTTCTCTACAGTAAAACCCAGCAGGAAGAGATAAAAAGAGAAAATCCATTTAAAATAACTACAGCTAATATAAAATATTTGGCAGTCTACCTGCCAAAATAAACTAGAGGACTATATGTACACAACTGCAAAACTCTATAGAAATAAAGAGACATCTAAACAATTGGAGAAATATGAATTGCTAATCAGTAAGCCAAGCCAAAACAATAAAAAATATAGTTCTATCTTAAGTTGATTTACTTATTCAGTACCATAGCAATCAATCTACAAAAGAATTATTTTATAGAGCTAGGAAAAATAATAACAAAATTCATCTGGAAGAATAAAAGGTGAAGAATATCAAGGAAATCAGTGAAAAAAATTGAGAGAAGTTGGCGTAGCAGTATCAGATTTTAAACTATATTATCAAACAGTAATAGCCAAAATCCAATGTTGGCTAAGAAATAGATTGGTGGATAAATGAAATAGATATGTACATAGTTGTTAAGTTGTGTCTGACACTTCATGACCTCATTTGGAGTTTTCTTGGCAAAGATAATGGGGTGGTTTATCATTCCCTTCTCTATTTTATTTAACAGATTAAGTAACTGAGACAAACAGGGTTAAGTTACGTCCCCAGGGTCATGCAGCTAGTAAGTATCTGAGGCTACATTTTGACTCAGGTAGATGAGTCTTCCTGACTTCAGGCCAGGTACTCTGGCTACTGTGCCACCTATCTGCTCTCTGCACAATGCAGTTGTAAATGACCTTAGTAATCTAATGTGTGATAAACCCAAAGACCCAAGCTTTTGGAGTAAGAACTCACTATTTGACAAGTACTGGGAAAACTGGAAACCAGTGTGGAAGAAACTAGGTGTAGACCAACATCTAACCATATACCAAGATAAAGTCAAAATGGATAAATTAGTTAGACATAAACCTAAAGCAGTGGTTCTCAACCTTCCTAATGCTGCGACCCTTTAGTACAGTTCTTCATGTTGTGGTGACCCCCAACTATAAAATTATTTTTGTTGCTACTTCATAACTGTAATTTTGCTACTGTTATGAATCTATCTGATATGCAGGATGTATTTTCATTGTTACAAATTGAACATAACCCACAGGTTGAGAACTGCTGACCTAAAGGGTGATGTCATAAGTAAATTAGAGGGCCATGGAAAAACGGACCTCTTAGATCTATGAATAAGGGAAGAATTTGTGACCAACAAGAGACAAAGAGGATTATGGGAAGTAAAATGAATAATTCTGATTCCATGAAATTAAAAAAGGTTTTGTACAAATAAATCTGATGTGGCCAAAATTAGAAGAAAAACAAGTAATGGGGGGAAGGGATTTACAGTAAGTTTTTTTCCAATAAAGGCCTTATTTCTCAAATATATAGGGAATGGATCCAAATGTATAAAAATATAAGCCTTTCCTCAACTGATAAATGGTCAAAGAATATGAACAGGCAGTTTTAAGAAGAATAAATCAAAACTATCAATAGTCACATGAAAAATGCTCTAAATCAGTATTGATTAGATTAATGCAAATTAAAACAACTCTGAGATACCACCTCATATCTATAAGACTGGCTAACATGACAGAAAAACAAAATGATATATGTTGGATGAAATACAGAAAATTTTGGACACTATGCACTTTTGATGGAGGTATGATCTGGTCCAACCATTCTGGGAAACAATGTGCAACTATGTCCAAAAGTCTGTAGAATTGTGCATACTCTTTGACCCAGCAGTACTGCTACTAGGTCTGTATCTCACAGTGATTAAAGGAAAAGGAAAAGTATGTATTTGTACAAACTATAGCAGCTCACTTTGTGGTGGCAAAGAATTGGAAATTGAGGAGATACCAAGCAATTGGGAAATAACTGAATAAGTTGTAGTATATGATTGTGATGGAATACTGTTGTCCTGTTAGAAATGACAAACAGGATAGTTTCAGAAAAAACCTGAGAACTAATATGAGCAGCCACAAAGTGAAGTGAGCAGAACAAAGAGAACATTGTATACAGTAAGAGCAATATTGTCATGATGATCAACTGTGAAAGACTTAACAACTCTGATCCAAGGCAATTTTAAAGGACCCATGATGAAAAATGCTGTCCATCTCTAATATATTCTGAATTCAGATTGAAGTATACTTTTTAAAACTTTATTTTTCTTGTGTGTGTGTTTGTGTTTTGCAACATGACTTATAAGGAAATGTTTTGCATGATTTTCACATGTAATCAATATCATATTACTTTTCTTTTCAAGAGGTAGGAGAGAGGTGGGAGGGAAGGAGAGAATTTTAAACTGAATTTAAAAATTAATGTTAAAAAATTTGACTCATAATTGAGAAATATATAACAAAGTATGTAAAAATATATTTTAAAAAAGGAAATGATACTAGTGATGGACTTGATTAGTTCAGGTGTGTAATGCTGGCAATCTTTCCTGATCCTCCACTTTATTCCACATCCAAACCATACAGGAAAGAAGTACCACTGGGAATGGGTAGTGGATGCTAGGAAGAATGTGCTTCATAGAATGGAAGGAAATATCAGTGTTTGCCATGGTCCTTCTTGTATTCTTGGACATCTTTATATACTTGTTTTCTTTTTTTTTTTAACTGATTTGTTTTTTTTACTTTTAGTTTACAAGATTCAGTTCCACAGTCCCTTGAGTTTCAAATTTTCTGCCCTCCTTCTCCT
>CM053582.1:48073184-48089730 GCA_028627135.1 Pseudochirops cupreus | reverse complement strand
AAAAAAAAAATGAAGTAATGAACCAATAGTGACACATTAGTTACTAGACAGATGAGACAACTGATTGATTGAATCTTTCACTTCCCAGCTGGCAACGAACATGCAAACCCTTGGGAAACTGCTTTAGGCTGAGAACAAAGCATATCAGTGAAGAAAACATCTCTTTGTCTCACATTTTTCTGCTTGGGTATGTACTACATCCAGGAAGCCTTCCCTGATTACCCCCAGCTGAAAGCTAGTCAGTCAATAAACATTTAATCAGCCCCTACTATATGCTAGGCACTGTACTAAGAGCTGGGAGTGTCCCTGCCCTTGAGGAGTTGTTATTCTAATGGAGAAGACAACAACTATGTACAAAAAAGCTATAGACAGGGTAAATAGGAAATGACCCAAAAGGGGTTCAAGAAAGGCTTCCTACAGAAGACTTAAAGAAAACAAAGGAAACCAGGAGACAGAAGTGAGGAAGGAGAGCATTCTACTCCTGGAGAAGAGGCAGTAAAAAAGGCCCAAGTCAGGAGATGGAATGTTCTGTTTGAGGATCAGTAAGGAGGTCAGTGTCACTGGATAGTAGAGTAAGCATTAGGGGAGAATGCATAAAAAACTATAAAGGTAAAGGTGAAGCAAGTTAGGAAAAGCTTTGTCTACCAAGCAGGATTTTGTATTTGATCCTAGAATTGATTCTAGGTTGCAAGCCTGCATGACTGAGAAGATGGTGGTACCTTCCATAGTAATAGAGAAATGAGGAATAGAGAAATGAGGAATAAGGGAGGGTTTGGGTGGCAGAGGGGAAAACTAATGAGTTCACATTTGGACATGTTGACTTAAAGATGTCTATTAGACATCAAGTTTCAGAAATCCAATTGAAGATTCATGTGTGAAGCTCAACAGAGAGAGGGGTCAGGGCTAGACAAATACATCTGAGACTCTTTGTCATTAAATTTTCCTAAAGCATTTTGGCTGGATTTGTGCTCTGACCTATCACATTCTATCTTGTGTCATACTTATTTATACACATATCACATTCTGCCTATAAGATTGTAAGCCCTTCAAGGGCTGGCACATGTCTTTCTCTCTTCCCAAGCTTGACTACTTTTCTGCCTCTTGCTTGTTTCCATCTTTAGAAGATTTTCTTTTTTCCTTAACCCTTGGGTATGTTCAGAAGCCACTGTTAATAGGAAGCTATGGCATTCATGGGATTAACTTTGAGTAGCCATAGAAAATGCCCTCATTCCAAAGAAACCAAACTATGTTTCCTCTGCAGGGCACATTGCCCAGTTCTTCCCTAAGGCCCTCAGAAGGGCCTGCATGTGCATCCTGACCTGGATGCATTTCCTTCCACAGCTCGGAAGCAGCATTAGCAGTGAAATCCATTGGAAAGAACCTAGGTGGTTTTAGGTAAAGCAGGAGAATGCCATCACTGATCATGTCCATGCTGTTTTATTTCAATAAGAAAAAAAAAGTTAAGAACAATGCAAGACTTTTTGAGCGCTTCAGTGATCCTATCGGGTTCGAACTCACTTATCTAGATGTCTGTTGGAGCTCTCTCTCTCTGCCTTGCCAACTCAGAGCAGCTAATCAACTCTTGACTTACTTAAATGATAATTTCATTTTTCAGAAATTGGAGAAACCAACAAGGAACATTCTATTCTGGATCTGATTCCCAAGAAGGAGGCATAAATTGAGGGAGTAGAAATGATAGAAATCTTGGAGGAAAGTGAGCTATAGCATGTAATATAGAAGAAAAGGAAAAGCAGACATAGTCTTACATTTACCCTAGATTTACAGAAAGCCTTTTTCAAAGGGATAGATGAGGAGGGGAGGGAGAAACCAAGTAATTGTCTGAGAGGCAGGCTGGTATAGCGGGTAGGGTGCTAAGCTTGGAATTAGGAATTTACATGACTGAATCCAATCTCTTACTCCTTCTGGCCTCGTGGTCACAGGTAAATCATTTAACCTCTCCAAACCTGTTTTTACTTCTGTAAAATCTAATCCTAGTCTTCTGTTTTCAATGTTCTAACTTTATTCTACAGTTACCATCTCTCAGACTTTGCCACTATGACTAAACTACCTTTACAACCTAGAACTCCCCAGGGCTATGGCAGCTTCCAAATCCCAGTGGTGATTTCCACCCATGAACCTGCATTTCAGATAGTCCCAGGTCACCTACACTTCAGTCCCCTCCAAGCTCTGCTTGTACCTCTCCAGACTTTACCATCACACTCCATACCAATCCCTTCCCTCCTGTTTCCCTTCAGCTCCTTTTAATGTGTTTTCTCCTGCAATTGAAAGGCCTGTCTTTCTTTTTGCTTTTCTCTATATCCCCAGCACTTAGGAGAGTGCGTGGCACACTTAAGACAGTGCCTGACACATAGCAAGTGCTTAGGATATGCTTGAGGCCTGCCCACTGGCCTAGCTGCCCACTTCCCTCATAGAGTTTTTTCAAGGCTCCAAAGAGTCTGACGATTGAAAGACCTCAGCAAGCTCAAAGCAAAATATCAGTGTCAGTAACTGTTGCCATCTCTTCTATCTCCCTATTTCACCCTCTCTATTCTGACAACACTTGTATTTTTTTTTCTAGCAGAAAAGTTAAAAAGCAGAACCTGTTAGTTAATTAGTCTCAGAAAAAAACAGATCAGAACAAATTACATTAAAATGAAAACAGACTGCTGAAACTTTGTCCAACAAGCATTATAATGTAAAGCACTAAATAATGGGGGGGAAAGTCCTGAATCTGCAGTAAGCAGATCTTGGTTCAAATCTCAGCTCCTAACTCCTGCTTGGGCTGCCTTGGTGTTAATGGCAAGCAAAGAAGTAAAGTGCCTTGTTTCAGCTATTTAATTATTTAGCACCTTGTTTCAGTTCAAGTTTCTTTTGAGCCTTGCCCAGGATTATATCAAGTCTTTGTTAAGAAACAGAACTTGTGAACCCCACAGTGGGAGGGACCTGCCAAAGACAGGAACAGGAAGGACTTAAGAGGGGGGCAGAACAGGGAGGAGGTAATGACCAGATAAAAAGCTGAGCACAAGCTGGGAGAGAGTAGAACTGAGAAGGAGAAAACTTATGGTATCCTGGCACTCTGTTTGTCTGTTCTGTCTGTGTTGATTTGTGTTTGTAATACTTTATACAGAAGTCCTGGGATGTTACTGGAAGCCTTGAAAGAGGATTTTCTTGTTGTCTAATAACAGAAGTCCTGGAGGAAGGTTTCAGAGGTCCTGGGACTTTACTGATGATTTGTGTTGACCACTTGGACCTTGTTTGTGAGTCTGTGTTGATTTCTATGCTGATGATTTGTGTTGACTTCTCAGATCTTGTTTGTGGGTCTCTGTTGATTTCACAGGCAGCAAGTGAATTGATGATGGTGCTGGCAAGGTGAATGAATGTTGTTTTAGCTGTTAAACTTTGTCTTCCCAGAACCAGAAACTTCAAAGGACTTGAGATGGACTGGACATTGTGAGCTTCAATATGGAACTGGATGAGAAGCTGGACAAGAAGCTGAGAGCTGCCTACCTGTAAATCCAGGTGACAATTGGGTAGATTCAAGCAGGCACTGGACTCATGGAAGAGGAACCATAGAATTTGGGAGCCAGTCTCAGATCAAGATGAAAAGACTTCTCCTTGGGTACTCAGTGCTAACTAAGAAGATCATGATTTACTGTGGCCTAAGGGTGGGAGAACTTTGTACTCTGTACCTTGTACCTCTTAAGGATGATTGAGTTAAGGATGATTGAAAACTAATCTCCAATCAAGAAGAAAGAAGACTTTTTGACTGAGAGATTAAGACAATATGATCTAGGGGTAGAGAACTTTGACCTTTGTACTTTGTGTCCCTTAAGGAGGCTTGCTCCTTAAGAATGACTGGGTTAAGGACTTACTAAATGATATCTTTTGTTTAAAACTATGTGGCCACTTTAAGTGAAAACTATGTGGCCACTTTAGTGATAAGTTGTTATGTTATAACATTGTGAATGCTGTACTTTGGTTTCTGTGAATGTTTTGCTTTAATTTACTGCTGAATAAATGGAGAGTTCACTATACTATGTGATGAGAACCTTAAAGCTATTCACAGCAACAGTAATCTGGAAAGCTGCTAGTGCTTGGCTTTATACTTGGCAAGTTATCTCAATTCAGTTTCTTATCTGTAAAACAAAGGAAGTAAAGTCAATGATCTTGGAAAGCCATGCCAGCCCTAAATCTACTTTCCTATGTACCTGCTCAGTGGGTGCTAACTTAGAGGTATACTTCATAGCTAATTCAAAAAATGGTTTCCAGTTCTACTTAATACTCCACTTTTACAGATTCTTTTCTGGTCAGTATAATAACTGCAATCACCTCCCTTGACATCTTCAAGTCCAGATTCTCTCTTCACTATTATATACAAACTTCTGAGGTCTTCATCAAGTCTTTGTACAAGGGCTTGAGGAGATTTCAAAATTCTTTCTGAAAGAAAAATATGGGCTTCTCTTACAAGCACCCTTCTAGTATATGTCTGTATGGGAAAATCTCTGTTGGATCCCTTTAAGAAACGAAATTTCAGCTATGAGAATATCTTTCTTGCCTGTTCAGACTAACACTAATAACAGGATAGAGACTTTGAAGAAGTTGAATTTTGAGTTAATAGCAGAGGTTCAAATCATATTACCAAGTGGGAGGGTAGGATTAGTATATAATATTAAAGTACAAGTTACAAATATCAGGGTAAAAAAGTCACCTATCTCTCTGGCCAAGTTCCTCTTTCTTCTCTCATAAGAATAATGGCAATAAATGAGTCAATGCTAGTGTCAAAGGACAGCTTCATCATAGTATTTGATTATACTTCATATAAGATTTTACGGCTTCAATTAATCCTCTCTGTAGCCTTTTCTCTTATGATGTTCTAGCAAATAATATTTATCTTTTGATGACCTTTCATAAAGCAAAGCTATGTGGTTTAATATTCTATGTTTGTCAGAAGAAGGTCCTATGTACAGAGTGGTGTATTTTTCTATTTCCTTTGAAAAAGACAAAGGTTATTTTATCATTTGAGGATATTGCCTGGGTGTTATCTATGTTATCTAAATGATCTATATATTTCAGCAACCAACTAAAACTTATCCATATCTTTAAGCAATCATTTTGATTGGAATTCTGGTACCACTGAGGTGCAGCTAGATAAAAAAAAGATGATAAATTTAAGGATGGGGGAAGTGAGAGCTTAGAAGTGCTTTATAGAAGACCCTGAGGTCAAGAGCTGTTTGGTTTTTACTGTTGTATTCCTAGGGCCTGGCCCATAGGCCACAGATTTCAAGATGGAAAGGATCTCTGAGATCTGGTCCAACATCCTCATTTTACAGAAAATTGAGGTACCTTCTACCTCTACAGTAACTTGACCAAAGTCATATAACGACTAGTCACTCACAGGAAGTGTCTGAGTTTGTATAGTTGAAGAAACACAAGACTTGGAGTCAGGAAGACTTGGGTTCAAATCCCAGAGAAAATGCCTAGAGCAAAAAATTGAACTAACTTGTTCAAGGAATGGCCAGGAGGCCAGTGTCCCTGGAATGAAGAGTATGGGGTAGGTAGTAAGGTATAAGGACACTGAAAAAGTAGAAGGAGGCTAGGTTATGAATGCCAAACAGAAGATTTTGTATTTGATTCTGGAATTGATAGGGTGCCTCTGGAGTCACTGAGTGATGAGGTCAGGCCTGTGCTATAAGAAAACCACTTTGATGGCTGAATGGAGGATGGATTACAGTAGGGAAAAAGCTTAGATTGTCAGATTCAATAGCAGTTATGGAAATGGTCCAAGCTTGATGTGATGAGGGCCTGCACCACAATGGTGGCAATCAGAGGAGAGATAAGGGAAAACATGTAAAAGACATCACAGAGGTAAAATGGACAGGCCTTGGCAACAGACTGTATTTGGGGCATGAGAGTAAGGAGTTGAGAATACTCCTAGCTTGTGAGCCTGAGGAACTGGGAGGATATTGTTGCCCTCTTGTTGCCCTCTGTAATAAAATGGACAGTCTTAGTGGGGGAGGTTTCAAGGGGAAAGATAATGAAATCTGTTTTAGACATTATGTGTTGAAGATGTCTACTGAATGTCCAGTTTGAGACGTCTCAAAGGCAATTGGTGATGTGAGACTGGAGGTCAGCAGAGAGTTTGGGGTAGATTTTCAGAGATAGGTAGATCTGAAAAACATTAGTATAAAGATCGCAAATAAATCCACAGAAGCAGATGAAATCACCAAGTGAAGCAGGATAGAGGGAGAATAAGAAGAGGACCCAGGACAGAAACCTGTGTGACACCTATGGTTAAAGAGTGTGATTTAGCCTCTCCCTGTAAAGGGTTATTTTTCCACAAGGGAAATCTTAAGTATCATACGCCAGCAACCAAACAGGTGTCCGCATGTCAATTAACTGAAAAGTTTATGTCCCAAAGCAGGGAAAATTTAGGTTGCCTTGGAAACAACCTGATTTGGTTCGCCCCTGAAAACATTCTCTGAGAACATTCATCACTGATCATCTGTCCTGCACATATAGTCAGACTACAGATAAATACGAAGGGGGAGGTTTCATTTTGACCTTCAGAGTCCAAAATGTTCAAATACTCATCACCCAGTGGAAAGGTCAATGAGCTAAGGATGTTTGTTTTCTTTTAAAGATTTTCTGCTTGAATGTCACTCCCTTTGAATGCTGACAGTAATGTCACTGACCTAGTATGGGTCCCCCCAAGCAGCAAATGGAATATACTGGTGAACTTTATAAAATAACAAACAAGATATTTTCTGGCCAAAAGATAACATGTAGGGAGACAAGCAGGCACTTTGGGAAAGTATATTTAAATCTTCTAACTAATTACTGCTTCAGTCTACAATACAACATTCTCATAGCCCCAAAGAGTCCATGCCAATTCCAAAAGTGTCAAATGTACTCAAGGGAAATATTAGATACAGGGAAATGTTGGCTTACTTACAAGCTAATTCAGGTAATTTGAAGTTTCTAAAACAACAAACCTCCATCCCTCATCAAAAACCTGGACTTTAAACTCTAATTAAAAGTACCACCTCCTCCCAGAATGTACAGAATGGATATAAGAAGTAATGAAATACAAGACCATCCAGGGACCTCTACTGCAACTAGAGACAACTGCAGCAGGTGGTGGTTTGGGATGGCACTTTGGGATGAGCTATCTGGACTAAATTCTGCAGGTCCAGAGTAACCAATGCCCAATGGAGTGTATTTTGCCAAAACCCCGCAGATCACATTTTGACAAAGATAGACTCCATGATCACATAAACCTTTCCTATTTTGCCAATTAAATAGGCAAAAAGCCTGGAGCTAACATTTAACTCCAGGTAGAATTGCAAATGGCATTTTCTCTCTTAAATCTCATGATCACATCTGCAGCTTAAAAGCAGCAAATACTCATGGTCCTATTTTAGCTATATAGTTGTAGGGCCATCTCTGAAACTGTGTCCTCAATCTCCATCAATTCAAATCAGCAGGTCCTATCCTCAGAGCTTAAACTACTATGATCACACAGGGGATAACCCAGAAGGGACAGTGGGATCGAGGTAAAAGATTTCCATTGTCATAGCTGACAGTCTCTATCGTGATGATCAGTTGATGCAAATTAGTCAGACTTAATAAGCTTTAAGAAAGAGATATTTACCAAGGTGATATATTAACAGCATTTGGCATAAAACATGCCCCAAGAAGTGTGACGCACTCCTCTACAAGTGCATACAGAGCCTTAGGAGAAAGTTAGCTCAAATAAAAAGAACACGAGTTATAAAGAGGTAAGTCATAGCTGTTGGAAGGCTATCTGCCATACTCTTTAAGAAGTTTTTATCAGGTAGAGTGAAGTTTCTGTGCTATAGAATGCAGGAGAGCCTTTAATCTGATTTCTTCATCTCATCCTGTCTGACACTGTGTCTCAAAACAGATACTACACTTAGCTACTACAGAGATGCTGCTAAGATGACAATGGGAAGATAAGAAGTACAAATTTGGCTGGGCCTCCAAAATTTATTAGTTCTTCAATTCTGTCAGAAAGAAGGGAGGAGGGTGAGACTCTCTTCCATTACCACTATGCCAGCAGTTCCTTCAGAGGGATTTGGTTGGAATTCTCTCTCCTTTTTCCTTCCCATCCCCTTGAAATATCTTGGTTTCTGAACTAGCTCCCAGTTTTACATAAACCTGTAGAGTGTGACCAAGTCCCTCAGCTAATCTGAACAAACTGTCTGTCAACATCACTTCAATTTATCCAATGGTTTTCAAAGACTTTTGACACTAAATCTAAAGCCTTTGATTGAATGAGTCATGTTTTCATCTGGGCACAGCATTATCACATTTGCTTTAAGTGCACTGGAGTAACCAATGAATTCCTACTCTTACACAGTATTTGCCTAATTTTCTCCATACTTACTTCAGCTAGAGTATCTCTAGGAGGGCAACTAGGACAGTGAAGGACTTTGTGCTCATGACAGACTGCTGTCTTTCCTTCAATTTCAAAGAGGACCAGTGACATCATGGGGTGATGTCTTGACTTGCACATGAGTTGGATTTAAGTGAGGCAGACTTACACAAAGTCATTGCACTCACTCTATTCCAGGGTCAATGAAGTACAGTAGCAAGACAAAAGTCAGGATGGCTGACAATGGCTTAGGATGCAGCAGACAACCTTGGTGTCTTTTATGGCTGATCAAGCTCTAAGCCTTCCACAGTGCCTGCTCTAGCCACCTTCATGGACATTGGAACAAACTTTTTTCCTCCACTTATTCCATAAAAGGAAGTCTTCACATGCTTGGAGTAGACATCCCCCTAAGTCACCCATGGGTTTGAGGTCTGTTGGTTAGCCTCAACCTGTTTAGGTTGTCTGCCAAGATGGCTTATCAAAGTATAGCAAATGCACATGCTTCTTGGAGCCACAGGTGAGAGCTGAGGGCCAGGTAGACAGCAAAGGTGAATGAGTAGCCGTGAAAAGGACTCGGCAAGCCCTCATGCCAGAAGTACAAGTCTCTCTGAACAACCCATATACCCCCATTTTCATGAAAGATAACAATCAGGTGAAAGAAGTTGGAACATTAAGAGAGAAGAGAATGTACACCATGACAGTTCTCTTCAAGTACTTGAATCATTTTTCTTGGTTGCAGAAGGCAGCATTAGAACAAGAGGAAAAAGTTGTAGGAAAGCAGATTTTAGCTTGACTTCAAGAAAAATTTCCTTCTAATGTGACTCAATTTTCTCAAGTAATTAATAATAATAATAATAATAGCCAGCATTTTGGTTGTTGTTGTTAAGTCATTTCAGACAGTCCTGACTCTCCCTGACCCCATATGGGGTTTTCTCAGCAAAAATAATGGAGTGGGTTGCCATTTCCTTCTCCAGCTCATTTTGCATATGAAGAAACTGAGGCAAATATGGTTGACTTGCCCAGGTTCACACAGCTAGTAAGTATCTTAGCCCAAATTTAAACTCAGGTCCTCCTGACTCCAGGGCCAGCATTCTATCCACTTCACCAGATAGCAGCCCTATAGCCATCACTTATATAGCACCTCTTATGTTCCAGGCACCATGCTAAGCACTTTATAAATAGCTCATCTGATCCTTACAACAATCCTAGGAGGTAGGTATTATTATCTTCATTTTACAGTTGAGGAAACTGAGGCAAACAGACTTTATATGACTTGCCCAAAGTAAGTCCAAATCCTCTGCAGAGAAAGGGTGAAAAGGGATTTACACAGGGTACTAGAAGAGAGAAGTTGTTTAGAATAGCCATTATAGGAAGTGTGACAAGAAGTCAATCAGAGTAACATAAAAAGACTGCCATATGGTAATAAAGGTATGGCTGAGATTAGAAAACACCAGTGTGTAGTGGACTTTGTCTTGGGATGGTTTCCAAACTTGTTCAAGCACCTTGCACGTGAATAAGAACAAAGAAAGTTGGTGGTGAGTATATGTGATGGTTGAAACTTGCTGAGACATGGGCGGTCACAAGCGATACAAAGGCACAGAACAGTATATGACTGAATCAGTCAACAGGAGAGTTAATAAAATCTTGTTGTAGGGTCAAGGCAATGAAGAAAGTAAAGTGAGATTAGTGGAGTAGTGATAAAGAGGAAGGAGTTTAGAAGTCATTTCACACATGTTATTTCACCTGTAGCAGTGGAGGTACTTTCCTCTCACAGAGGCAGTGCTCAGAAAAGCCACTGTAGGTTCTAGGGATTATTTACATCCATTCAAAAACCAATGCTCATGTACTCATTGCTGTGCTTACTTTTACTAGTCAGGCAGAGGACATGAAACATTCAAAGCAAAGACATTTAATTAAACAACAGTGAGAAAAGTAGCAACAGAATATTTCCCACACAAAACAAGGCATGCTTACCCATAAAACACACACAATTAGTGGACACACCCAGGGAAATTAATGTAAAGTGAAGGCATCAAGCACACTACCAGCGTGGGCTGCAACAGCTACTGAACTAGCTGAAACTGTGGTTGGGTAATATTTAGCAAAATAAATGGAAATACTATAGAACAAAGATAATGTTAATATATGAATTTCTAAGTCAACGTGTCCTGCAATATGGTTTAGTAGCCCTGTTTCTATTTGAGTGTGGTACCACTGATGTGAGGAACACACAGGCTGCTTTGTCTCTGTGTCACTGTCTCTCTGATCTCTTCTAGCTTTGAATATATTATCTACCTGTTGAAATTCATGCCTTTCTTTAAGATCCAGCTTAAATGCCACTTCCTCAAAGAAACTTCCCCTTACTTCATCCTCTGTCCCTACTAATACCCTCTACCCATGAGAATTACCTCACTCTCATCAAATATGTCTAGATCCCTCCCTAATACCATCTTTTTCTAGGAATCATACTTTTCTTTATATATGACATCCTTCACCACTAGACTGTTATCTATGCTTTCTCATTTTTAATTTCCCAGGAGCTAATATAATGCTTTAAACATAGTAGATACCTAGTCAATTCACACTGAATTGAATTAAAGCAACAATTTAGAGCACTCTATTTGGCCAACTCAGATGCTGGAAAAGACTTTGAGAGTTCCTTGGACAGCAGAGGTCAAACCAGTCAATACTTGTAATGGCAAGCAAAGGAGTGCTTCGATCCTTGTTTCAGTTATTCAAGTACTTAGCTCCTTGTTTCAGTCATTCAAGTATTTAGCTCCTTTTTCAGCTATTCAAGTGCCATTGTGTTGATTTCACAGACAAAAAGTGAACTGAGATGACAGTGTCAGCAATCAATGTGTGTGAATATTGCTACAACTCTGCTAAGTTTAATGTGTATAAATATTGCTGTGGCTCTGTTAAGCTTTGTCTTCCCCAAAACAGAAACTGCAAAGGGCCTGAAGTGGACTAGTTACCATGAGCTTCAAGTTGGAACAGGAGCTGGAACAGGAGTGGAGAGCTACCTACCTGTAAATCCAGGTGACAGTTGGGTGAATTCAGGCAAGAGCTAGAAGCATAGCAGAGGAGCCATGGAGTTTGGAAGTCATCCTCTGGTTAAGATGAAAGGACCTTTACTTGGGTACTTAGTCTGACTGACAAGATTAGGACTTACCATGACCTAGGGGTGGGAGACCTTTGTACTTTGTACTCCTTAAGGATGATTACTTCTTAAGGATGACTGAGTTAGGGATGATTGGAAGCCAGTCTCCAGTCAAGATGAAAGTAAATTTTAGATAGGTACTTTATATTGATTGATTGAGACTGTGACTTACTGAATGATATCTTTTGTTTAAGCCTATGTGGCCACCTTAGTAATAAGTTACTACATTGTTGTGAATATTCTACTTTGGTTTCTGTGAACGTTTTGCTTTAGTTTATTGCTGAATAAATAGAGAGTTCACTATACTATGTGATCAGAACATTAATGCTATTCATAGCAGCAGTCTTCAAGAGAGCTGCTCATGCTTGGCTTTACAATACTTAAAAAAAAATTAATTCGGACCATTCACTGGAAGGTCAAATACTGACAACAAAGCATAAACAATTTGGCTACATGATGAGGAGACAGGGTTTACCAGAAAAGACCCTGACACTGGGAAAGAGTGAAGGCAAATGGAGAAGGGGCAGAGAATGAGATGGAAACATCGTGTCATAGGAACAAGGAATATGAACTTGGACAGACTTTTCAGAGATGAAGGTTAGAAGGGTCTAATATACTGTGGTCCATGGGTCACAAAGAGCTGGACACTACTGAACAACAACAAACAAAAATATATAGAATGTTGGAAGTTTCAGATATAAATTAAACTTTCAAGGAAAGGAAACCATTTATCAAATTACCTCTTTCTATGAATTCACAAAAACTTAGAAAAGAAAATTAAGCCAGCTCCAAAGAATAATAAATTTATATCTTCAACCAGCAATGCTAGAAGCAATGTGACACCATGGATAGAGATCAGGTTTTAGAGTCAGAAAGCCCTGGGTTCAAGTCTTTGACATCTATTGGCTGTGTGACTAAGTTACAGAGCAGGTATCAATCTGTACTGGAGTTCCCCAATCAGGAATTCCCCAGTACCAATAAAATCTGAGATCTGGTCCAAACCAAAACAAACACGCAAAACCCAGTAGATGTAGATCTACTTTCTTTTGTATTAGAAAAAAAAATTGTCTGTGTTTTCTATCCATTGGAGTAGATCAAAAGAAGACATGACAAATATGCAAGATCAAGAAGTTGCAAAGTTCTAATTCTTTGAATAATATTCCATTTGTATCATTAATATTCAGTGAACAGATTTCTATTTCCCAAGAAATGAGGAAAATAGGAAGAAGGAAGTAGGGTTTGTTCTGTAATGATGGTAAAGTAAACAGAAAGTAAGGACTGAAAACAACAGATCTGATTCCAATGGCCTAGTCTCTGTCTCTTATAAAATACTGGAGAAACTAATACAGCTACATGTTCCCTGTGAGCCTATTTTACAAAATGCATTTCATAAAATATTTATGCACCAAGAATTATCCTACTTGAATAACAAGATGAATATAAAGTGATGGAAAACAGGTTTATTGTTCAGGCATAAGCAATGCCCAGTGATATGGCACTTATAATTCACTTTACATGATACCATCAATGCTTAGAAGCATTAATCTCTCCACTAGTTGGTTTCTTCTGAAAAAAGTTTAATAATTGCATTGCAACTAGAATTTGTAATTGGCCTATTCTTGTTTCCAGCTCTGGATGTGACAGATTCCTTTTTTCCTTTAAAAAAAATGGAGTGGAAATGATAGTGGAAGGCAATTAAAATAATCACTAGAAATTTAATACATATCTCTTCACTCTGCAAAGTAACTTTTTTTTCTTTCTTTAGTTAAGAGATGTCATTTTACAAATTATGGTGCATGTTGTCCAGAAACTCTTTTCGATAATGTGTTCTTTCCTTCCACATCAATGGACATAAATTCACTAGTATACTTTTCATCCCGAGTCAGACTAGGACTCTAATTATTGTTCTTGCAAGTATTATACATTTCTAGGTCTGGTCTACAGGCTACAGTTTACCACCTGTGGATGAGGTCTATTTCATCTGCATGTATGAATTTTTTTTAAGGCAAACAATATTGAATTCAATTTCAGTTCCTTATTTCTCATTATATATGCTAACAGCCTCAAAAAGAAAGGAATAGATTTTAGCACTTACAGAAATGCTGGGAAAGCTATATCTCAGTGGTGAGTATGAGGAACTCTCTTCCTCTCTCCTTTACTTTTTCTTTGTTTATTTTGGTGCAAAGGACACTTCCCAGAAAAAAACCTAAGCTCTCTAAACAAAAGATTCTTAGTAAAAAGATTTAATCAAATTGTTAACAAAAATAAAGGATGTATCCCTTGATTTTCACAACATAGTACAAGGTTAACCATTATAAGTGATCAGACTTTTGTTGACCCTTGATGTTGACTTACTTTACAATGGTGAAGCCTTTGTATTTAGTGTTCTTTTGTCTTCCATCTTTACACATGTGAGTGAAGGTGATCATTTCTGAAACAGCTACCCCTAGTTCTACAATAGGATTCCTTCTTCAGTTCCATCTTCCAACAAATCGGAGACATACAACTTGATCATTATCACACTGGTATGGTAGGGAAAAAGAAGAACGAATCAGAAAAAGAAAAGATGTCATAATACTACTCAGATCTGGTATTTGCAAAAACTGTAAAACAGAAGTTTATCTTCAGCTGCTCTCAATCAACTCACTTCCTCTCTTGCCTATATCTCTTTCCTTTATTTATTCTTCTAACTTCTTAAGATTGTAAAAAAACCAAACAAAACAAAAATAAGGTCAGTTTTTTAAAAAATGAATTGCTTAAATAAGGTACTGTTCTACTGAGGATCATGGAGATTCCTCTTCATCATCTTCCAAAGAGTCAATGGTAACATCAATCTTGGAGTTCTTGATGATAGAAAGATCAAGAGAGGATAAAAATGAAAACTATGACATGCACAGTTGTATGAGGAAAAGTCTGCTATATCTTGAATGGCTGCAATATTTATGAAATATTTGCCACTGAAATTCTAATAATAATTAAGGCTCTTAATAATAAGCTACAGAGCCTGAAGACTTTCACTTCCTCTGCCATTTTTGAGACTCCAAACTAAGGTGCTTATATGAAATCATTAATAGAATTTAGCAAAGCCATTTTAATTGTAAAGTGACTTACTGAGAGTTTTGTAAAAGGAATTATACTCCTGCTCTAGACAATATTATAATTAATTTCTTCTGGAATGAACAAAGAGAGGAGTGATACTGACAGTCATGATAACTAAAATCAAATATCATCCAAAATCAATCCCTTTATTCCTCACAAGATGTTAAATGGGTTTTCATTTACCAAACATGAAAAATGTCTGGACAGCATACTAAAAAAGCAGAGACATCACCTTGCCAACAAGGGTCCATATAGTCAAAGCTATGGTTTTTCCAAGAATAATGTAAAGCTATGAGAGCTGGACTATCAGGAAGGCTAAACATCACATAATGGACACTTTCAGAGCATGGTGCTGGAGAAGACTTTTGAGAGTTTCTTGGACAGAAAGGAGATCAAATCAGTTAACACTTAAAGAAACTGATTCAGGCTATTCACTGGAAGGTCAAATACTGATGCTGAAGCTTTGTTTGGCCAAATAATGAGAAGATGCGATTCACTGGAAAAGACCTTGATGTTAGAAAAGTCTTATGGCAAAAGAAAAAGGTGATGGCAAACGGTGAGATGAATATATAGCGTCATGGAATCAACAAACATGAGCTTGGATAGACTTCAGAAGATAGGGGAGGATGGAAGAATTTGGTATGTTATGGTCAATGGGGTCATGAAGATTCAGACACAACAGAATGAAAAACAACAAATGTCTGGGAAGAAGAAAGACACTTAACTGTCATTTAGATTACAATCCATCATTATTAAAGTGCAGTTTATAATACAGTACTTCTGTACTGCTGAATGTGCATATTAAATGGAAAGGGGGGAACATCATCTGTATTTGATTTTTCATTTAATTCTATTAAGTCTCAACATCCTATTAGTCTACAATTTCATTCCTGGACATTTCAAAGATGGATGCCAGAACAATTTCAATTACCAATTTATGGATAGTTTTTCAACCAATCTAAAATCATTTTTGTGCTTATACAAATATCAATATATTTCTGTGTTTCACCCAGAAATGCCAAGTGCTAGTATAAAGGAAAGTTGCTTCTTTCAGGTTTTCATTGCTACTGCCAGAATGCACTCACAAGAGAATCTAAAAATATTACAAATGAATTTTCCTAATTCTCACATTTTACTGCTTTGAGTGGTAGCAATTTTAATCCTTAGAAAGTTATCATGATGATCTGGCAAGCTTCCATGGTAAATTGTATGTTTAGTAGATACATATTATGTGCAAAGTGGAAAGAAAGTAGTAGTAGGCTTCAGCTCTAGTCCCATCTCTGGCTTTCACTCACCAGGTGACCTTGGCAAAGTCATACCAACTCTCTTACTCTTCCCTCTTCTGCAAAACTAATAATTAGAACTCTATGTTTCTTTCTAACTCTATACTTCTATACTTGTACATTCTAGAAGGACAAACTCTGCCAAAACTTATATATACAGCTCACATCAATATAATATTTTATAAAGAACCTTCCTCAAAACAACTCTACAAGGAAGTCAGAACAAGTATTACCACCATTATACAGATGAGGAGACTGAGACTCAGAGAGGTAAATCATGTCACCCAGGCCACAGAGCAAGTAGACTGCAGAGACAGGACTCATATTTCAGTCTTCTGTTTTCCCAGTCCAATACTCTTTCCACTATAGCATGCTGATCATTCAAAATGTCAATGGTAATTTTTTTAAAAAAGAAAACAAGTTCTTTCTAGATCTTTCTCTGAATGTAGATATCTCCTTCCGTCCTGAGACTTGTAGAGTTGTCTTATAACTGTGCATTGCTGAGAAGAGTCCAGTTTATCAAAGTTGGTCATCACACATATGATGTGTTTGTGATTGCGTACAAATTTTTCCTGGTTCTGCTCTTCTCACTTAGCATCAATTTGTATA
>CM053582.1:48035342-48072684 GCA_028627135.1 Pseudochirops cupreus | reverse complement strand
GTAGAACTGAATCTTGTTAATTAAAAGTAAATGAGTAAATTAAAAAAAATAAAAATTAAAAAAAAACCTTAAGGAGGGCTAATATTATGGTGATTTAATATTTAAATATTTTCCCAAGCAGGAAGCTCTCTCAGGAGCACACAAGGGAACAAACTCTTGGTCTTTCTTCAAGATAGCAGCCTTCACAGTCAATTTCTTACCACTCCTTCTAAAGCAGAGCAATGCATCTGACATGGGAGAAGAACAAAGGGGTGCTTCCTACATGTCTGCCTAACAGTCAGTTGTGCATATTTATGTGGTCACTGGTTTCACCCGAGATATATCCCACCACATCCTTTTTTTTTTTTTAGAAATATCTTATTTGTTTTAATCAGCCAAGACCCTCCTTGTAATATGCCACAGTAGCCTTAGAAAGAAGCAGTGGCCACATTCTAAACCACAAGTAACATAAGACTTAGTGAGCCGATGTTGACATTGACTCGTGTTATTTGGCAACTCTCTGATGTGCATACAGGAAATTCACCATCCCTAGTTAGAACTTTGGCATTTCTATGGAGATTGGAGGAAAGAACAGCTCTTGCCACTCTCCATTCCAGTCTCTTCTGTTTATGGATTTTTGCATCGCTCCTTGCTATGGTTGCTATATTCTTTATTAATGAACAGATCCTCTTTCAGTTCTTTATCATTACCTTTGTCCCCCTATGGTGTAATGCATGGCCTTTGCTCTCCTAGCTGCTGGATATTAAAGAATAACTGATTCATTTTTACACTGGCCAGTGATAGATCTTAACCATCATATACATATATTTATTTATGTAAATATATATGTCTACATATACACATATATGTAACTGCAATTTAATATAGAAAGTATGGATCATGAGGTCAGAGATTTTGAACTGGAAGGAACATTAGAGATACCCTAGGCCTGAGAGCCAGAGAGGTTAAGTAATTTGTCCAAGGTCACATAGGTGTTTAAGCATCAGAGCCAAGGTTTAAACTTAGTCTTCTGCCACTAAATCCTGTGTTTGGGATTTTATTTTGTTGGAGTTTTTAGACTGTAGTATTTTCCCTTGCCTGGATCAAGTAATAAAGGACATATATTTATGCATCTTTAAAATGATAGGGAAAAATGCATTTCTTTTCTTGCTTTCACCCTTTTCTAAATTCTTCTCCAGGAAGCTGTAGTAGCTAGCAGTTTGTTTTGCTCTTGGAGAACATGGTCCTTGCCTATTTCATTTGCCTAGGAAACTGCAGGACCAGCATGGTAAACTGGTGGATGCTTCTCAATGAGGATTCTGCCACCAAGTTGGAAGCATGCTGTGCTTTGCCATGCTGAAATACTGCCTTTCTGCCCATGGTTTACAAAACTATTGAGCTGTACTCCTCAAATGAGGAACTCAAAGGTTCATATTCACACATAATTCAGTGAAATATGAAAAATTATCCCATTCATCTACATCTAAAGCAGCCTTTTCTCTACATTTTGGAAATGTCTTTGCTCAGTAAGCCCATTTGGTTAATGTGCCTTCATTTGCTGAATCCTCCTCAATTGGCACACATTTTTGTTTGCCATATATATACTGGGTGACTCTGGGCTGGCTGGGAAGGCCATTATACCATGAAGAGAACTTGGCATTTCAGTCCATTCCTACATTCTCTCAATCCTCCCCCCTTTCACAACAATCACTCACTATGTCTCTTTCTCTGGTTCCCTGGCATTTTCCAGGACAAATGTCAATTTCGCCAATCGATTCCACAAAAGCGTCATCATCGATTGTGCCTAGTCTCACAAGGTTGCTTGGAGTTAGCTCACCTAAATGGTTTCTCTTTCCACATCACTTTTCAGATGCAGTTGTGGAGAACAGTTTTGTTCTTGCAGAGTGTGAAACTTCAGGCAGAAGGGTGACTGGAGAATGTGCAGATTGCTGGTCAGCACCTTTCCAGTGCTCTTTTTCAACAACAGGACATTTTAATTTAAAATCATTTAATTGTTGCTAGTGCAAGTCATTGGTTCATTAGAAACCTTGCCAGTTGTGAAAACAACAACATAATGCCTCATATAAAGGTCTGCCTCCACAGGGCTCTGGTGAGCTTGTTGGATAGGAATTAGAATATATTAGACTTGGAATCTTTATTGGGTGGTATATTCTATCATAATTGAAAAACTAGAGTGGTAGGAAGGAAGCATGATGAAACATGAGTTTCATTTTTCTTTTGTGACATCTAGCAAACAGCTGAAAACTTTCCTGATAACAGCTCCCAGTTTTAAGACTTTGCCTTTCTAAGCCTTCAGATGGAAGTATCCCTGATTCTTTGCAAATAAGTGATAAGAAAATAAAATTAGTTTAAAAATTTGGTTATGGTATAAGTTCACAAATTTAAGTTGTGTGCTAATTCACACAAAATCTCAAACTGAAATTGGACTTGGCATTAACAAGGAAGATAAATCAATTAGTACCATAAATAAAATTGGGAGATAATCCAGCAATCAGCAATCATAATGCATTTATTAGCTCCCACATGCCAGACCCTGTGCTAGGTGATGGGATTTACAAACACTGGCCAGATATCAAGAAGATGAGGATTAAGCAAAGCCCTTCGGAATTAACAATAAAGAGATCATTGGTGACATAGCACGGGCTTTGGGGATGAAAATCAGATTTCAAGGCAATGAGAAATGAGTGGGAGGTGAGAAAGTAGAGTCATCTTTTTTCTGAGTTTGGCTGTGAAAGGGATGAGAGAGAGAGCTCAATATCTGGAGGAAATGAGAGGACCAAGTGAAGGTTTTTTGGTGCTAGGAAAGATGTGGGCCTATTGAGAGGCAGCAGGAAAGGAGCCAGGGAATATGGAAAGGTTGAAAATGTAGAATGATCAAAGGGACAAGCTCCCATAGGAGATAATGGACTTTAATTATAAAGTGCTTTATTAGCAGCCCTCTGCATAAAACTAATGCTTATATGGGAGACTTAAGTATTCATGGAACCACAACTGGTAAGGACTTATTGTTGGCTCTGGCTTTTTATTCTTTTATTTGTTTGTGTGTTTACTTTTAAGCAGGGAGTAAGCAGTGTATGGAGGCTTCAAGTCAAGGAAATCAGGATCAGGATGTCACTTGGCCAAAATAGGGGCAGTATCACACTTTCCTCAGCACTGGTGTGAGTATTGATGAGATAGTTGATACAAAAGTGCTTTGCAAACATTGAGTGCCCTATAAATGTTAGTAGTTCCTATTACTTAATGAGTATTGAGTAACTACTGCATGGACAACACTGGGCAAAACACTGTGTCATACGTGCAGAAAGTGTCAGGCCCAGTTCCTATCCTCAAAGGTCAGGATCACTGGGGGAAGAGGAAGATTGCAGAGCAATGGGAGATATCATAAGGAAGCCCAGAAGAAACAAAGATCCAGTATACACCAATATATTTGAACAATGCTCTTTGTGGCATCAAAGAACTGGAAAAAAAGTTAGTGCCCATTAGTTAGGGGATAGCTGAAGAAACTATGGCATGTGATATCATTGTGGCATCAAAAATGACAGATATGAAGAATTCAAAAGAACATGGAAATGTATGGTATTTCTGACTCTTGGCTGTGGAACTCCTCTCTACCTCATTAGAATGGGGGCATGAGGAGGGCCTCGCTTTCCTATTTTTGTCCCTTGTACTTGGCACACAATAAGCACTGAGCAAATGTTCTCCCACTCTCTTCCCTTCCACTGCATAGGAAAGTATTGCTACAATAAATACTTTTCCATTTCTTGATATTTAGTATAAGATTTACTTCTAACAATTTGTAGCTCATGAGGTCATGGGAAAAAATTACCCAACACTTCTAAAGCAGTCGTTCTCGACCTTCCTAATGCTGCGACCCTTTAATACAGTTCCTCATGTTGTGGTGACCCCCAACCATAAAATTATTTTCGCTGCTACTTCATAGCTGTAATTTTGCTACTGTTATTAATCTTAATGTAAACATCTGATATGCAGGATGGATTTTCATTGTTACAAATTGAACAGAACCCACAGGTTGAGAACTGCTGGTCTAAAGCTTAGAGATTTGAAACTCCAGAAATGAGCTCACCCCAAGTCCCCTGTTTTCCCCCACCCCTCACTCCTCCCAAAGGAACTGAACTCTTTTAAACTTTATGCTTAGTATCACCTTAATAATACAATAAGTCATATCATACAGGTGGGTTGTAATGGTGCAAATATAGCCATGGAGGACACATCCTCTAATCCCAAATCAGCCTAAATGGCTTCCTTCCTTCATCCAAATGGGAGAAAACTAGGAACAAGAGAAAAAAGTGAAGAAGCATTGTAAACAACTATTTAATTATGTTTTTATTAATGGTGAGATGGGAGAAGGTGGAGAGAATTCAGAGCTGAAAGTAAAATTAATTTAAATTTTTAAAAAAGAAATTCTATCCAACCTTTTCCTTAAAAAATAAAAAAAAATTAGTCATACAAACTAATAAATAAATAAATATTTAGGCTTTACACCAGACTTGATGGAGAATTGGGTATCTGTAAGATAATTCCAAAGAATTGGTTCTCATTCCAATTTACTGTTGACATTTCTTAAAAAAACCCAATGAATTGTCATTCCATGTTTTCCAAATGCCAAAAAATCCCTAAAACAAATAATCGGGCATGAATTCATCATTTATCTTTTATCAATTAGTTAATAAAGTACTTCTGAATTTAATGCTCAGTCTTTGACCTACATACATTTGTATAAGTTGTCCCTGGAGCTTGGGTTGTGCAGGCCATCTGCCCCCAGGAGAAGGTCCTAGAAAAGGGGCATTAGTTTATCTTTATCTTTATATCTCCAGGGCCTAGAATAGAGCACTTAGTAGGTACTTAAATGATTACTGAATTAAAGAAGTTTGGCATTAAATAAAATTGGGTAGTCCGTACCCTGGGGGTTTTGTTCTTGATACTGTTTCTTGGTTTTTGTTTGTTTCTGTTTGTATTGTTTTTAAAAGAATTGATTGATAACTGTGAAATCCAGAAGGGATCCTAGAATCACAAGGGGAAAATAAATGATAGCATTTCTCAAGACTGTCTTTTAATCCGTTATTTCTTTCTCCTTACTCTCCCCCTACCAATAAGTGATGTGCTGACTTTTATATTCTAACAATTTACCTGTTGAGCCTATTTTATATGTGAGAGCTCATATGGTGCATTCGGCATGCTTTGTTATATATTGCAGTCCTTCAGACTCCTTTTGTGGCCCTTCATAGACTTTGATCTCCATGAAGCAGAAACCCTACCTCATTGAAATTTTTGGTTTTCTCCAGCCCCCAGAACAGTCTTGTATTTGCAGCAAGCATTTATGAAATGTTTGTTAAGTTGAGTCCTAGAAGTAAGGGGTGGGTTCCGTTCACTGCAGTCTAGGCTGGAAGGGCACTGGTAGTTGTAGTCTTTTCTCTCCATTTCCTGGGTTGGCCTTTGCTCTTAGTTATAGCATTGTCCAGTAGATGAGCCTCTGACTAGTTCCTTTTCTTCTTGGGGCCTTTATTTTCCCAGCTGTAAGATTAGACCATCTATAGCAGTGGTTCTCAACCTGTGGGTCGCGACCCCTTCAGGGGCCAAAAGACCCTTTCACAGGGGTCACCTAAGGCCATTGGAAAACATATGTTTCCGATGGCATTAGGAACTGAGACACCACACTCTTCTGTCCATCTCCAGGTGGGTCGGCCACATGCAGATACACCCACATACAAGTATTAAAGAGTCGTGGCATTAGGAAGGTTGAGAACCACTGCTCTATAGTTTGATTTTCCCCTATGTCACAGTTATCTCATGTTCATATCTATTTGGTTCTATGTAGTCTACCAGGCATTAATATACTGTAGCTCCTAGGCAAAACTAGATATTTAACCCTGGTGATAATAATAAAAACTGAATTTCAGTGGCATATGGAACTACTAGGTGAGGAAACCTGTCTACCCATGAAGGTTGGTACCTTCCTTGCAATTTGTTCAGAAAGTCTTCTTGAGCACTGCGGGGTTAAGTGTTTTGCTTATGGTCCCACAGCCAGGATATTTCAAGAGATGGCTCTTGAACTTAGATTTTCCTGGCTTCAAAGTCAGGAAAATTATTAATATTAATAATAATAATAAGCTTATTGATATAGCACATTAGATTTACAAAGTGCTTTAAATGTATTAGCTCATTTGATCCTCACAGTAACCCCTGTGAGATAAATGTTATGTGGCGATTTACAGGTTTAAGAGGCATGATTTCTGAGTAATTTTCTAATTTTATTAATAAGGCCAGTAGTTTAATAAAAGGATGGTCATTTGGCTGTCTCTCTGTTAGATCAAAGACAATCATGGTGGGTTGCCCTTTTGGAAGAGGAATGACAATCAATTCTGATTGATTAACAATTGATGAAATAATGAATATTACAATGAGGGTCTGGACCTGATACTTTGATTTAAGCTCCCCCTTCCTTGGGTAATCTGTTCAAAGAATTATCCCCCAACTAAACCTAGGCAGAATACAATGGCTGCCCCACTTGGGTGGAATCTGAATAAGAAAGTTAGTCCAGTCTCATTATCATCAATCTGCTTCAGGATTAGAAAAAGGGGGGAACTCTGGATGTCCCCAAATCATTGGTTATTAATAATAATTACTCTCGGTTATTATTACCTCCATTTTACAGAAAGAATATGGAGGTTCAGAGAGATTATGACATGCCCAGGGCATACTGCTACCTCAGATGTCAAGATATAAGTAAGAGGAACCAGAAGGGAAGAAGCTTGAAATAGATTAGGGGGTACTAGACTAAAGAACCCAAAAACCTAGAGATGAGGTCTAGTTCTCCCACTCTCTAACTGTGTGACTTTGGACAACTCACTCTATGCCTTTGGATGCTAGTTTTCTCAAATGCAACTGAGGGAGTCATCTTAAATTGCTGTTTCCAGCTCTTAAGGTTATAGTCATTGTGGTCTTATAGGCAAAGTCCTAGCTTTAGTACCCATGCCCTCAGGTAAGTTGCTTAACTTCTCTGAGCCTTATTTTCCTCATCTGTCAAAATATAAGGGTTGAACTACCTGATTGGCCCTGAAGTGCCTTCTAACCTTCAAGCATTTTAACCTATTGAGTGATTTTCAGAAATCTCCACCAGAACTGATTATCATATGGAGCCTCTTAGTTGGACTCCCACCTCCATATACAACATTTTAATTTTATAGTACCTTTTGTAGCATAGCCAGAGTTAACAAGTAAAATACATGTGCCAATACTGATGAACTTTACCCCTGACCTTCCCCCTACTTTGATTCTCATATAGTATGAAATAGTTAAATACTTCTAAAAAATAAAATGCTACACAAATTTGTGAAGCCCTTCAGCTGATATTTTGTATGCATATTCTAATAATGTGGCAACTGTGAAAAGAATCTCCTCCTCCTTCCTCCTTCAGTTGGAAGAAGTCACAGTCCATTGCCCCCTACCCCTACCCTCCCTTCCATTTCTGTCAAGTATCAAATGTTTGTAAGCTTTAAGAATTCTTCAAAATAATTGAAAAATGAATGACAGAGGAACCTTGAGAAGTTCAGTTTGGCATCATACTCAAGTATTTGGGTCCTTCTCTGAACATTTTTCCTCCACAAAATCTGAGTAGAAATACAATAGACTTTCTTGAAACAAATCCAGTAATTTCCACTTCCAGTTAGGAAAAAAATCACACTGAATAGATGCTATTTGTCCTTTGTCTCTCTAGTGCCAGCTGGCATGCAGAAATGCCACCATACATATGGAGAAAAAAGGAAGAGAAAACTTGACAAACTGGGGCCTAGTTACAGTATGTAAGGCCACACATTCTGATAGACTGGAATGCTATGTGTCATTTTACATGGCTAATTCTAAGTCCTCGTTGATTTCAAACTCTTGTCCAACTAGCTGTACCCATAGTGATTTTTTAATGTTGATTCTTAATATCATTAAGGAACTTTCATCTTGTCAAGTATGGAATTCTGGGTATGGGGACATCTTCCATCAATGTAGATCAAAACCATCTCTGAGTTAGTAGATAAATTCTAGGGAGTTGCCTGAAGAGGCATGGAAAAAGCTTTGGTTTTAGAGTCAGAGTACTTGAGTTCAAATCTTTCCTTTGTCATTTACTACCCTTGTGACTTTGGGTAAGTCACCTTACTGCTCAAGGCTTCATTTTCATCATGTTTAAAGCAAGAAAGTTGAACAAGATAAGCTCTAAGGTCCCTTCAAGCTCTATAAAGCTATGATCCTATAAAAGAAGTTTGGCCAAAGTAAGTGATTTGCCTGAGGTCTCACAACTAGCAAGTATCATTGGCAGGACTGGAACCTGGGACTTCTGACTCTCCAGGCTCAGCACTCTATTTATTACTAGTTATCATTATCAGGTATTTGAGTTGCCTGAATTTTTCTCAGTCTTACTATGACAACACATTGTTGAGTCATTCTAAAGTTAACTTCTTTATATTCTGTTTTCATTTAATAAGTATATATTTGATCCCTACTATGTGAGTAGTGCTCTGCTTCCAGCCCCAGGCCCATCCTATACTTAAGGGGAAACAATGATCAAAAATGGATAAAACATAGCCCTGCCCTCAAGAGTCTTATAGTCAAACAATAATAAGTGAGGTGCTCAGGACACTTTGAAGTTTACAAAGCACCTTACTGGCATTAACTACTTTGAAACAGTAACGTTTTGACATGGGTTCAGTAAGAATTTTTACTCTATTTTTTAGTGGATAAAATTGAATCAGAAAGAGACTAAGGACTTGCACAAGGCTCTTCCTTATCCCAAGTTCATCCCTGTTTCAGTTCTACTGCACTGCATGTGGTAAGGAGGATAAGAGGTTTACCCAAATAACTGTAATCTGTGATAGTACCATAAGAGTTCCAAATAGAGTGTGAGATCAAGGAAGATTTCAGGGAGGTCATGGTCATGGAATCTTCCTTGAAGGATGGTTAGGATTTCAACAGATAGATGGGGACTAGGAGGGTGGGTAATTCAGGTGTAGGGAATGGCTTAGAGAATAAGAAAAGTGAAAGAGATTAATGTGAAATAACCTTGGTAAGATATATTGGGGCCAGGCTGTCAAGAGCCTTGAATGCCAGACTAAGGAATTTCGACTTTATCAGTAAGCATTCAGAAAATGTATAACATGTGACATACGATGAGAGTTATTTTGATTCAGTCCAATTGGCAGCAGTGCACAGAACAGATTGAATGGGAGAAAGAAGGCAGCAGGGAGACCAATATAGAACGTTACTGCAACATTCCAGATGAGTGGCAATAAAGGCCTTATCTGGGGTGTGGAAAAAGGTACAGATTAATGTGAGAGAGAGTGCAGAGATGAAATGAAAAAATGTAGTAATTGTGGAGGGCAAAGCCATGGAAGGGGTCAGAGATAGTAACTGAGGCTTTGAGCCTGAGCAACTGGAAGGATGGCACTGACATTAACAGAGACAGGACAGTTAGTAGGATAAGGAAAGAGTTTTTTGTGAGATTACTTAGGCATCACCCAAAGGGCAGTGTAGAGGTACATGATGGATCTGAACAGGCCACAACTCATTCTAAACAAGGAACTCTGCAGGAGCAGTGGGGTTAAATATTGTTGGCAAAGAAAAACGTTTTGGTAGAGAGGGGTACATCCATGATGCAATATTTGCATAGGATGTCAAATTAGGCCCTCCATCACTTTAATTTGCTTCATTGGTTTTCTTCAAGGGAGTTATTGGTAAGTATAAGTTTTGCATTAAGGAAAGGCAGCAATAAAACTGTTTTTGAAAGCCGTTGTCACATAGAGTGAAGAAAGTAGACACTTTAAGAAAGTACACTTTCATAGAGAGATAGGTCTGGAAGCCACATGACCATCAATTTAGAAGATGTAGAAGATACAAATGGTCCTTGCTGAAGTTAAAGGCATTGAAATAGATATGTATTTCCTATCATTTTTGTTCTTCTTGATTCAATGTCTTTGTCTCCAAGGTCATTTATTTTTAGTTGGTTCTTATTCATTATGTGGGAGAAATGTTCTTGCAATGAACACTTTAAAATCTGTATTAAGACATCATTGAACAATATTTGTGAGCTGGAAGAGACTTTAAAGCTTATCTACAACACCCTCTCGTTTTACAGATGAGGAAGCTAAGACCCAGAGGGGTGCCAGAGTACAAAGAACACTAGGTCAGGAGTCAGGAAGACTTGAGTTCAAATCCAGTCATAGATACTTTTTCCACTGTGAAACCCTGGGGAATTCATTTAACCTTTGTTTGCCTCAATAACTAAAATGGGGATAATAATGGTACCTACCTGTCAGAGTTGTTGTGAGGATCAATTGAAGTAATGTCTGTAAAGCACCTAGAACTGATGCCAGGCACATAGTTGGTACTTGATTCGTGCTTATTTCCTACCTTCCTTCAGTAACTACCTATACCAATGCACGCAGTGAGTGGTGGTGAAACACTTATTTTTCTACCAATGATTTCCAAGGAAAGACATTTTCTTTTTTTTTTAAATATTTATTTATTTACTTTTAGTTTACAGCATTAAGTTCCACAAGCTTTTGAGTTCCAAATTTTCTCCCCTTCCCTCTCCTCCGTGCTCCCCCCCGCCATGGTGGCATACAATCTGATATACTTTCTACAAATGCCTTGGTCTGGAAGTCCCTTACTTCATTGAATGACCATCTCCTTGCCTGAAAGATTATGCTTAGTTTTGCTGGGTACTTGATCCCTGGTTGTAGTCCAAGCTCTTTTGCCTTATGAAATATCATATTCCAATCCCTCCTATATTTTAACGTAGAAGCTGCTAGGTTCTGTGTGATCCTGACTGTAGTTCTGAGATATTTGAATTGTTTCTTTTTGACTGCTTGCAGTGTTTTCTCCTTGACCTGATAATGCTGGAATTTGGCTACAATATTCCATAGAGTTTTCAATTTGGGATCTCTTTCAGAAAGTGTTTGATGGTTTTTTCAATAACTATTTTACCCTCCGATTCTAGAACCCCAGGGCAGTTTTCCTTGATGATTTCTTGGAAGATGTTGTCCACATTCTTTTTTTCATCATGGCTGTCTGGTAGACCTATAATTCTTAGATTATCTTTCTTGGATCTGTTTTCCAGGTCAGTTGTTTTTTCAATGAAATATTTTATATTTTCTCCTATTTTTTTCATTCTTTAGATTTTGTTTGACTGATTCTTGATACCTCATAAAGTCATTAACTTCAATTTGTCTAATTCTAATTTTTAGCAAATTGTTTTCCTCAGTTAGTTTTAGAAAACCTTTTTTCCATTTGTTCAGATTTTACTTTTAAGGAGTTATTTTCTCCAGTTAGATTTTGTATCTCCTTTCCCATTTGATAAACTTTACTTTTTAAGGATCTGTTTTCTTCAGTGAAATGTTTTTCCATTTTGCCAATTGTATTTTGGAAATAATTGGTCAGTTTATCTTCTACCTCTCTGACTTGGCTTTTAAAATTCTTCTTGAGCTATTCCAAGAATGCTTTTTGGTCTTGAGACCAGCTCATATTCCCTTTTGAGGTGTCAGATGTGGGTATAAGGTCAATGCTTTTGTCTTCTGAGTTTGGTTTCTCACTCACTATAATAGGGTTCTGTAGTCTTAGTTTTTCCAGTTTGCACTTTGTCCATTGTGATTGCCTGTTTTCTGGATTTTAAAGTGCATCTCTGCTTCTGGGGTACAGAAGGCTCTGACCCACACCCCTTATCTTGGGAGTTAGGGGCTTGGTTATTGACTTTGTGTGATGTGGCCTCTGAGTGCCTAGACTGAGGCCACAGCCAGGACTTTTGGCATTTCCCCAGGGTTACACTGAAGCTCACAGCATGAAGTGTGGGGGAGGAGTGATCTGACCACTTCAGGATTCAGCCTCTGTGTCCCTGGGCTTGAGCTCAGACAGGCTCAGTTTCTATTGACCAGGGCTGCACTGGTGTCTGCTGATTCCTCTGGTTGTACAAAGGCACACCTGGGCTTTTGGTGTTAGTGCTTGTTGGTTTCCCCCTGGGGTTCAGGATCTCCTGCTGGTAGGCTGAGATGGGCCTTGTTGGGATGCCTCCCAACCTGCAATTTAGCCTCAGCACAGCCACAGCTACACCCTTCGTCCAGGTTTCCCAAGCCTGGGTTCCACTATTCCAGAATTTTACATTGGGACAATATTCTCTGGGTTTTCGGGGTGAAAAAGGGGAATGAGAGCAACTGTGGTTTATTCCACCATCTTGGCTCCCAGAAATTCAGGCAGGTGACTTTTAAATATCCAGACTGTGGGCTGATAGCTCTAAGAGTAGCTTCTGGAGCTTCCACAGGTCCTACACTTGTTTCTTACCCAGCTCTGACAGATCCCCCATTCTATGGTGAGAGGTCTGGGAGTCATCCCTGTGGTGGGTGAGTCAGTTCCCCCTGGGCTTGCTGCAGCTCCACTGTGGTCAGGTCTGTGCCGGTGCAACCCACATACTCCACACTCTGGGCTCTCCCTGTCTGGCACAACAAATTCTTCTGGTTAATTTCTGCACTTTCCTGGCCTGGAAATCTGCCATACTCTGTCTCTCAATGGATTTTGCCACTCAAAAATCTGTTCAGATTCACTTTTTTAGAGGTTACTGTAGGAATTCATGGGCAAATTCAGGTGAGTTCCTGCTTTCACTCCACCATCTTGGTTCTGCTTATTCTACTAGGAAAGACATTTTCCTGAATAGTAGTATGTGATTTGCTAAAATATAACAATATTAGAAAAATCCTTTTTTTAAAACTTTCAACCCTAACGTTTTGGATTATGAGTCTCTTGAAGTGTTCTACATTGCAAATCCCTTAGTACTTTGAGAATCAATCCAAGACTTTCTCTTTCAGGCCGTGATCATTAGAATAAGAAAGAAACTTGGTCCAGTAGGAAGAGTCCTGGATTTGAAATCAAGAAAACCTGGGCGCCAATTCTTTTCTCTCTTCTTATGCGACCCAAGAACAAATCACTTACCCTCTCTGAAGCATAGTTTCCTCTTTTATAAAACGAATATCAAGTGGAATAAAGGTATAGAATAAGATATGTATTTGGGGGCCTGGCCAACGAATGTGTGGATTTATTTTACTTGACTGTGATTATTTATCATAATAGAAATTGGCAACAGACAAGAACAAGTTCAGGGAATTCTCAGGTGAAGAATTTACTCTGGTTAGCACCGTCTCTAGGATTTATATTTTTAGAGAATTACCTAGACCTACCAGAGGTTAGATAACTTCCCCAGGGGTTGACAGCCAGTCTTTGTCAGAGGCAGGACATGAGCCCAGGTCATATTGACTTCTGGGCCACTTTTTGATCACACTATGCCAGGCTGCTTCTCTGTTTGTTATAAGGAAGGATTTTTTTAAAAATTGGGAATGGGGTTAGATGAAAGGGGAATAGTAATACTAATGCCAAAAAAATAGAAGAAATAAAGGAGGTCATTGAAGCATTTAAAAAAAAATATAGGGAACGGAGAGAAATTATTCTGTCTCTCCTATATTAATGGCCAGTTATTGAATTAGGATGAAGGTTTTTCTCCTTCCTTCTCCTCATTTAGAAATCAACCTCTGTAGGCTATTCAGATAGCCTTTGAAGTGCTGGGCTGATAATGAGATGAAATATTAGGTGAGAGGCACCCAACTGGGAAAGTTTAGATCTGATCAAAAGGTAAAAAAAAAATTAATTCAGGTGAATTGGTGGATTTTTATCCCATTGTGTTTTATTCAGACAGGTCTTAGGCAAAGTGGATTCCTCCTTTTGTCTAGATTGCTCTAGACTGGGGTGGTCTGGGAAGAGATAAGTCTCTTTGTCCAAGGTTAAGTGATCAGTCATGTCCCTCAGACCCTTATTGGAATAAGCCTACCTGTCATTGTAATGTTCTTTCTATAGTTTCCACCCTCAGGAGCCCCCACTCTTCCAGGGACATTTAAATGTTGAGTGGTTTCCAGGAGGGGTCTTTGGCATTTGAGAGTGCCACTGACCTCTTTTATTAATTATCTGCTAGCATGATTAATAAAATGATTAATTACCCAGGAACTATGTCTTTCAAACTTTTTATACATCACAGGAAAAAATATAAGATAGGCCAGAAGGAAAGATAGACAATCAGGACAACTTTGAAATTTGCATACTGAATTTATGTATAATGACATTATTATGTTAATTTATTACATTATATGCAAGACATCCTGAGAGAAAGACAGAAGATAGCATATTCTGGGCACCATCTCCCCCAGACCCTGATCAATAAAACCCAGGACCCAGAACTCAGGAGACTTGAGAATAACAGACTCCCCCAGAATACCAGACCATCTTCCAGTCCCACCCTTGTAGCCATCCTTGGGGAGAGAAATCTTTGTGGAGAAGAGACCGGCTTTCCTCATCACCACCAGCAGCAACTGCAGGCCAAGTACCACCAGCGTATAGATTAAGCACAGAAGCCCTGAGAGTGGCTTTGCTTCTAGCTCAGCCCTCACTGCTCACATTCAGGAAACACCACCTATAGAAAAGGGACCAGCCACTTCCATCTATTACTAGATACAGAGTAGGTCAATGTAGCTAAAAGAGTGAGGCATACTGCAAAGAAACATATGCTAGGCATCACATGCCAGGAAAGTCAATCACTGCCAACTTGACCATTATCTCCTCTCAGACATTGATGGAAACAGCCCAGGACCTTGAGCCCAGGACCTTGAACCCAGGAGCCTTGGGAAGAGCAATGTTTCCAGCTTGGTGCCTACATCCATCATCCTGGGAAGCAACCCCTATGGAGATACAGCCTGGCCATTGCTCTTGCCAGTGCTATGGCCTCAGCTACTGAAGACCCAGAAAACAAAGTTCTTATCTCCAGAGTCCTTGGCTCTGTCAAATGGCTTAAGATCAAAAATTATAATTTTTTTCAATGAAAATGTATTTCAAAAGAGGCATCACCATCTGCTTTGCTACCGCATCCCACATTCCACAGACCCTTCCATCTGACATGTATGTAAAACCTTCCATATATGTTGTGTCCCTTTCTGCCCCACCCACCCCCCATTAAAATGTGAGCTCCTTGAGAACAGGGCCTATCCTATTTGTCTATTAGTATCCTCAATACTTGGATCAATGGTTTGTAAATAGTAAGCACTTAATAAATGCTTTTTGAACTCATTCATTTTATACTTTTTTAAATAGAGATGTGTATCTTTATGAGTGACTGTCCATTTCTATTCTTTATAAGTAGAAATGTTTGGGGATTTTCTTGTTTGTTTTTTCCAAGTTCTGACTAACAAAAAATACAGGCTCTTTTTTTTTAATGAGTAGATAGTTAAGTGAGGAGGCTCTCCAATGGTCTGGGGTTTGGTGTTGTCAGTATAATATCATCAGCATACAGGAGTGGCTGGAAGACCTCACCAGTTATAGGGGAGGAATCTCTTTTCCATTTGGACTCTGTTATGACTGTGCTCCATATGAGAGGCACATACTTTTCCTAGGCATGCACCAGCCTGTTTCGTGCCTTGCCTGATATTTATAACGAGAAGGTTGAACTAAGTGCTTTTCTGAGACTAGAAAGGGCCTCTGAAAAAGAAATTAAGAAAAAAAAGTTGTATCTTTACCTCATGAACTTTACAGCATCATTCTCTAGATTCCCTGGAAGCATTCACAGCAGAGGTGCCTCCTACAGAAGAGAAATGGCTAAGTATCCCAGCTTTCTTGGCTCCTTTAATACCTCAGTGACGTGGGCTTTTAATAGTTTCCTGACCATTGGATAACAGTTCACTTTGGTTGATATTACTTCCTTCACTAAAGTTTAAATTAAAGGAAAAAGTCCAATCTCCATACTGCTTGCATCCCCCTTTAGTAGAATCTGATTAGATTCTGGCCTTTGATTTGTAGAACCAAATTTATTCATCTTGTTCTATATTGTGGCTGTAGTGTTTTTCATACATAGCACTTTAATTCCAGTAGCTTAACTCATCCTCCTTGATGAAAGCATTCTAATATCACTACTGACCTTTTTTATGGAGGGAAGAAGGTAGGGCAATTGGGGTTAAGTGACATGCCCAAGGTCAAATGGCTAGTTTTTGTGTTAAGTGTCTGAGGCTGTATTTGAACTCAGGTCCTCCTGACTCCAGAGCTGGTGCTCCATAATTTTGATTTTTCTGAGATTGTGATGTTCTATGATTGGTAGAAGAATAATGTTATTTTAAAAAGAGTCTGATGACAACAACATCTTGGGATTATTTAAAGCCCTATACACTGTCCAAAATGTGATACAACCCAATCTTTTTTTCTTATTGAACTCTGGACCAGTCCATTGTCCATCTACTGGTCCTCCCTCCTTTCTCCCCCCCATCACACACATAGTCACACATATATACACATATACCTCTGACATACATATACACTCACATTTATGTGCTATCTCAGTGGACTATTCATCCAAATGCAAGCCATTATCTAGACAATATACATTTTTCTAACCATTCTGTTTTTCCTTAGTAGTCTCTTTTGAATAGCTATGTATTCCATTTATGAAACTGTGATTTTTCTGGGGCTTGATGCAAATAGTCCAATGCAATTCGATATTAGGAAACATTTAGAAAACCCCACTATTGGTAGTGGATTCTATGCAGAGCATCCTCAAGGACATTAGTGTATACTTTAGGTTAGAATATTTTCCCCTGTTGCAGGTCATCCTTTAATGTTATAGGCCATGTATTAAATCAGTCCTGTTCAAATGTAATCTCTGGGGTGGTATCCATCATGGAATCTTATATATGATTTTAACATCTATGTTATGAAGTAGGAGGAGAGAGCCCTTTTTTGAGGTGGACTCTTAAAGCAGTGTTTTTGTTCCACTGGGTCAGACACTTTTCTATAATCATAGTAGGCATAGTTATGACCCTGGGCAAGTTACTTAACCTCTGATTGCCTCAGTTTCCTCAGTTATAAAATGGGGATAATATTAGTACTTACCTCCCACGGTTTTTGTGAAGATTCAGTGAGATAATATTTGTAAAGTGTTTTAGCGTGGTGCACAGCATACAGTAAGTGCTGTATAAACATTAGCTATTATTATTTTTATTAGGTGCTTAATAAATGGTTTTTGACTAATGAAATTAATGATTATGAGACGTAGCAAAATATCGTCAATTCTAACTCTTCAGTCAGTTCTGTAATAGTCGAAATCTGATCTGCTGTAGAGGACCTTCCCTCCAAATCTTCTTCACTTCTGTTCTCTTCAAAGATCTCATTTATGATAACATTGACCAAATAATGATGGGAAATAGTGCTCTAGTGCTGAGATAATGGTGCTTTTTAAATGTGGAAACTTTACTGAAAATACAGATTTTTTAAAAAGTAAATGTTTCATTGGAAACTCAATATTAAACTTGAATATAAACAACAAAAATTGCTCAGTAGCAATTTACATTTAATTTAATTAATTTCAATGATTTTCAGTCTTTCTCTCAAAGAGCTCCCATTACCAGCTTTTTCCCATTCATTCTCATTTTATTTCATATGATGGTGGTTAGTGTTTTCTCCATTCTTCTCACTCTGCCTTTTTTTAAACTTTGTTCTGTTTCTTGAAGGTCTTGCCACATTCTTCCTCATGCCTGACCATACTAATTTCATTATAGTCCTCCATTATATTAATTAACCACACATTTCTAATCATTCCCCTATTGTTGGATATTTAAACTCTTTCTAGCTTTGTTTGACTTTTTGGAGTTACATATAATGTTCTTATGAAAATTTTGAACTTTGGGTGGCAAACATGAAAACTTTTTAACACTTGGAATACCATTATTCAACAAACATTTGTCATGTATCAATATATACACATATGTGTACATGTAAATAGAAAGTATTTGATTATCAGGGTTGGGAGTTTGGTTTTGTTGCTCATTTATTCTAGAGGAACTTGATTGAACTCTGCAGCTGTCTGTCATGGTCTATATGTGTATATGTGTAGATGTGTAGATGTGTATATAGACATATATGGATATATGTACTGTGTATATGTGTGTGTGCATATATATATGTGCACACATATATGCACATGCATACCTATACACCACAACAAGCAGCTGCAGGGGCCAATCAGCTTCCTCTAAGACCAATGAGCAAAAATGAAAACAAAACCTCTCAAAGCCAGTAATCACATAGTTATCTTCTATTGATACATATGTACGTGTGTGTGTGTGTGTGTGTGTATGTGGAGAAGCAGCATGAACTAGTAGGTAACTATATATATATAATTATATGTACATATACAAAGATACACATATACATATATGTATATTTTTTTTAGAATTAATAAGAATATGGTCATATTCTTTTTATTGCTGATGAAACTGAAACTTGGGGAAATGACTTAGCCAAGATCATATACCTAGCATAGATTGGAAAGACAGGTCTCTGCTGTGATTCTGTAATTTGCTATTTTAGGTCATCCTTAGCAGTCTCTACTTTCCTTTGGATTTTCTGAGAAATCAATTTATTATCCATTTCTACTTCTAAGCAAGTTCTAGTTATTTCATGAGGATGTCCACCTAGAAGGACTTTAAAACCAATCTGTTGATTATTTCCATCAAGCTTAGTTCCCTAGAGCCATTGCCTTCCATGTAGGCAATGATATTCTGCCCCACTCCTTGCATTGGCCAAAAATTTTGCATTTTAAAAAATTGGACCATGTCTCTGCAACTTCACATAGGCTGCTTTCTCAGATTATCTGTGCCCCCTCCCATCTACATCTAATCTTAGAAGAATTAGAAAGCAGTTATCATGATATGAACTTCAAAAAAAAGGTGACTACAGTATTACCAATTGATAACAGAAAGTTTATTTTAATCTATGCTTTATTTAGAAAGAACTTGAAGACCTAAGATGTTTGGCTCCTATGTCAGTTTTACTTTTTTTTTGAAACATGAGATTGAAAACAATTTTGTTATATGGGGAGAAAATCTGTTGTTTGTTGTATTTTTCCTCTTCTTCCCTGGGTCTTAACCTTTTTTCTAACTGCTGGGCTGCTGCTAAATTGAAGCATTCTTTTGGATGATGAATATGATTGTTCCTTATTAATGTCCTATACTGAGACCTATTAAGCATTCTTTTTCTGATAGCTTTCTGTTTGTTCTGGCTTCAGCATCTTCATTTCACTAAACCCTACCACCCCCACCTCCCCAGATCCTTTTTGAATGCTCATTTCTTCTCTTGATTGGAATAGCGGGTTCCTCCTTCATCTCTTTTCCCAGTGTCCTATCTGAGCCCAGACCTACTGTCACTTTAGTCCATTTGCATTTTTATGGCTTTCCAAGATTTGATACGTGAAAAAAATACACACTGGAGATTGATTACTCCTAGGAATGGAAGCATAGATAGCTGACTATTAAAAAGTAACCTGGGGATATTTGTGGGTAGGGTGGAACAGTAAAGGCATTGTATAAAATGGAGGTAAGTGGTTTTTCCTGGCAGGAAGAGATTCCTTTTCCTTTAACGGTATTGGAAAGCATCCCAGTTCAAATCTCATTCATCCTAATCGTTTAGGGAATGTCTGTTATCCAGATAGCTCCATGTCTCACTTTAAGCAAACTCAATATATGCTATTTTACATTTAAGATAAATTAGGGCCTCATTTTTATAAATTAATCCCGTGCTTTATTAAAAAAAAATCAACACAGGGTTCCTTAAAATATTGCAGACTCCTAATATGTTGATTATTAGTGATTTTTTATTGTCATTTTGGCTGTGACATATGTCTCCTTGGGAGAGGAAGGAAAGGCCCACATTGAGGAGATGAGACACTCATTGGAGTTTTAGTGTATGACAACTCACAGTAATATTGACATTCAGTGTATGATTTCAGTTGCACAATATTGATTGATCCTCAACTTTTTGTCCTAAATCCATTATATGAAGCAGCAGCATCAGTGGACTGGCCCAGCAGGTCTGCTGTTTTACCTTTACAATTAGTATGCAGAAGGCCTGAAGCTGGGACAAAGATGAATCTCCTCCTCCACTTGTAGCTTCACGTTTTCCCCCACCACACTATCAGCTTGTGACATAAAGGAGACTTAAGATTTCAGCAAGAGTAACAAAGACAAGGGACGAATTGTAAAATATAGAAATAATGACTGTGCCTATGAGGGGGATTCACACCCACTTTAGCCACCAATAATATTACAGAACAATCACTGTTGTCAAAACATCTGGTTTCTAGATCATGTTTCATACGTCAATCCCTTGGCAATTTCAGGAAATAAGTATTAAGAAGGAGATGATTAAAAAGAAAATAAGTTTTTAATGATGGGTAGGGTACACTAAACTTGAAGAATTTTCCTTTATTTCCATGAAGGTACATTGTATCCTATCTAAAGTATAAACTGATCATGTTGTCCTCTTTTTGTTTTTCATTCTTCTATCACTCTCAGTGCCTGCAGGGTTAAGTGACTTGCCCAAGGTCACAAAACTAGGAAGTGTCTGAGGCTGAATTTGAGTTGAGATTTTCATTTCTCCAGTCCTAGTACTCTATCCACTGTGCCACCTAACTGCCCTAGGAAGCTATTACTTAATCTGATTGGCTATATCAGTAGCATTTGGCTTCATTCTAGGCAGAGACAGTTTCCTTTTTTGGTTTTGTTTTCCCAGAATTTAGCAAAATTCTTCCTATAAAGTTAGTGTTTAATACATTTTGGTTGAGCCGAATTGATTCATACTCTTATTAAACACCCAGAACCCAAATATTAATTTTGTAGTTTACCTACCTTTGTATATTTCCTAATGTAAACATTGTGTTTTCTTCTGTAATTGTGGTTCATATGAAAGCCCTGTGATTTTTCTCTTCATTATTCTGAATGCAATTGGACTTTTAGGTCCCCAGTTACACATGTGTTTGAAAAGATCTGGATTCACAATGGCTAAAAACATTACGTTAATAACTTAATTACTCTTGTTCCTTTTTCTGCAATGCTCATTTCCCTGGAGTGTGCTAATCACAACTTTCCCTTAGAGAAATAGTGCTCCTACTGGAAAGTATTTCCTTTTAGAGGATATCAAACAAACTGAACTGTTTTTCTTTCAAATGACCCAGCACATGTAAATAACTTCTGGCTCATAATTAGGAAAAAAAAATCTTTCTCAAATACTTTCTCCTTCATAGACATTTTAAATGATCAGCCTCTGAAGCAAAGGAAGGGAGCCATTTTTTAAATCCTCAACAGTACTTTCTTCCTCCTATGAACTGTGGTGATTGTTACATGTTTCAAATTCTTTCCTGTGCCACTTAAAATTTCTCAAGACTTTTCCTAAATTCAATCCAGAAACAGAAAAGTTTGTGAAAAGAAAAGAAGAGAGTAATCTGTCTTACCTGGCTCATAGCAAGAGCACTGCATTTCTGGGGAGATGGTAAATTCATCTTTGTTTTGGCATTTAGATAATCCAAAAAAATTCAGTCCCATAATGTAGAAATTAAGTGTTTATCCAAAGCAAATTGTGCCTGTGACCTTCCCCATAACTATTCTTAATTTAGAAATTCCCCCCAAATGGAGCTTTTGGAAGGAAGAACCTATATGTGCAATGATTTTTTTTAAATGAAAAGCTCGTGCACAGTAGGCAAGAAGGATTTGAAGATGTAAATGACACCAGATCTGCCATGACATTTGTAATATTTGTTTTTGAAAAATTAATATAAGGTGATTACCTGTTCCTAGGGCATGGAAGAGCACAAAATTAAATAATTATTTCTAAGCTGGTATCATCCTTGCAAGAGGTAAGAGCATGGAAGAGTTGACCCTCTGAAAGTCTAGTCCTTTGATTTCATGATAATTTTGGATAAAATCATGATGATTTTGGATAAAACACTTTTCTGATGGTAAGTGAAGTCTAGTCCTAACATCAACTCCCATCACTACATTTTGTAAAAATGGACAAGGTACTTTACTTTTCTCTTTCCCAATACATAGCATTCACTGATTATTGAATGATTTTTAACTGGAAAGTGTCCAAATTAATATGGATATCCAAATTAACTCTGGAATTCAACTACTTTTGGGGCTCATTGGGAGGTAATATTTGGAGTGAGCACCAATCCAGTGTCTTTTCTGGAAATAGGAAGGAAGGAAGGAAGGAAGTAGCAGGAACAGCAAAACAAAACTGAACATACTTCACTGGAATGGAATAACGAGTTAAACAACCAGGAAAACTCAGTCAGTGGAACTACTTTCAGCCTCCTAATACAGAGAACACATTCACCCATAGATTTCCAGTGGGAAGAGAACTAAGAATTCCCTGAAAAACTTGCCCTTGAGGTGAAGAGAGTTTGGGGCCTCGGTGTTGCCTTCCTTGTTTCACTGTTCAGAAGCTCTTGAATGTATCTGTCTTCTGCTGCAGTTCTTGTTCCTCATGCCTCTTCCTATGGAAGCTGCTGCACTTCTCTCTGTCTGGCCTCTGTTGAGCCACTTTTGCTGATGACACTGCCACACCTTGCAATACCATTTTTGTTCTTTCCCGGTGAGATCACCTGGGCCACATGTCTCAGGCTAGTCAACACATTTCCAAGATTCTTGCCAAGTAGCTGAAACTTCTTCTCTACTCTCTTCTATATGGAAAGTTCTTAGAGCTCAGTATTAGCAGAGTTACTGTTCTCTCTACTCTTCTCTCTTTCTCTCTGTCTCTTTCTGTCTCTCTCTTCCCCTCTCCCTCCCCATCCCTCTTTCCCCTTCCCTTTGAACTTCTCTCTGAGACTGGAGATAAATACTCACGTACATTTTCATTTGCCTTTTTAACTCCTGACAGATGCTTCCTTGGTTTTAAGTTCTGGTAATAACAATTGCTCTATAGCTTTGGTAAGCCTCTAGAAGCAGAAGAGGGGAAGAGTAGGCCAGTGGCCTGTCTCTCCACTTTACTGAACTAATTTATAACAGATTGTTGAACTAAATGTAACTGCATTGCTTTTTTCCAAGTCAGTTCATGGATAGATAAAAACAACTTTAGAGAATAAATGGAATAGATGATTTGTAATATCTTCAAAGAACAGAGGAGACTCCTCGTTTTTATGAGCATTTTTTATCCTCTAGCTCACCCCACATTAATGGCTTGAACTTTGGTCTTGGAAGTGTCTTAGATTGAACTTTGCCTAAAGGCACTTTTTAAGGGATGTGAAAAAAATTAGTTTAGCTTTCATAATTCAATCATTTTTTTTTTGTAATTTACGCAATTTATTGAAACGATCTGCTTTGTGCCTAGGTGAGGAGCCTTGAGCTTCGCAAATCCTTAAAATAGAGAAGACATTGTATTGTGTCTTTAGAAATCCTGGATTTCAGCCTAAGAACTCATTGTAGGAATGCTTAACTGATTCCAGAGTCTGAGGTGGCACAGCAGTAGTATCCAAAATGGAAATTAAGTATTCAAACATATTTAGATCTTGCTGAAATAGATGTTGGGTTATATCTCTGCAATGCCCCAGACTACCAGGCAGTATGATGGAAAGCAGCAGTGCAGTGGATTGTTTGGCCTTGCAGGAAAAAAAAAACCCATGCCTTTAGGGACTGACTGAATTGTTTAATTTTCATCTGACTCTTTTGTCTTCTTGGAGGCCATCATAGGTGTGAAGAAACAGCCTGGGTGAAATGTGGGATAGTTTTTGCATATGCTCCATCATTTACCCTGCTTAGAGTACCTAGAGACTTCTGGGTAGTCTTCAAAAAGAACCCTGCCAGGGGTGTTGGGAAACAGTCCAGTCTGGCATTACTGCCACAGTACACTCAATATCATCTTTTCTTTACCAATAACAAAAAACTCCCCCTCCAACTCCCAACTATTTTGGATATGGTTATTAGCTGAGGATCCAGAAACAACTGTTAATTTCATATAGTGGTAATTGTATACAGTTAAGAAGCCTGGAGGTGCCCTGGTCATATGCTTCTGTGGTCTGCATGCTCCTGCTTAGCATTGACATTAATTCAGTCTCAAGCACTGGATTTTAAACAATAAACAATTAACTTTATCCAAATGATATCTTCATTTTAGCAAGATTAGCATAATTGAATCCATTTTTCCTTAAATGAGACCCTATTCAAGTATTTCTTGTCACTTGTGATGAAATGAAGCCAGATTATCAAGAAAAGTGATCAGCTTCAAGTTTAAAAAAGCCTGGGTCAGGTGTTCGATATTCAGGCTAATTATCTGAGAAAATACAGGAGATCAACTGTTTGATTTTCTGGTTCAAGAAGTAAGGTCAGAAAAACTCAATATTTATAGTGGTTGAGTGAGTAAAAGTCAAATGTAATGATTTATGATTTTGCAAGAAATTGCACAACTTAAGTTTTAAATATAACTATAACAACTTGAAGTTATGTATTAAAACAATAAATCATTTGTGGGCTTATTAGCATTAAAAGTGCTAGGTGAGAGAATGTGTTTATATTTTTGAATGCACAGATTTATTTAGTTTAAGGATCAGTAGATAGTTTTTCCAGTCATCAAAAATCATGTCACATCTGATACTACTTTGAGATATCGATTCAAAGCAACATAAATCCATACCTCAGAATCTGTAAATGCAAGAATCTTTCCATACCAGAACATTCCCATTCTTTGGCCATCATTCTTATGAATTCATTCCGGCTGCTGCTTGCTGGATGACTTTGTCCAAATGCAGACATAGGCAAAGACCAACCTGAGTCTGAAGCAGCATTAGTGACACTTGTCCACATGCGGCTCTCCAGCCCTTCTTTCAGAGACTTCCCAGCTTTCAGCAGCTTGGTCGGGCTTCTTGCTGCCTCATCGGGCCTCTTGCTGTCTCCTGACTGCTCAGGGTCAACTGTTGTGCTGCACCATGGCCTTAAACACTGCTCAACTTTTTGGTCTTCTCTGTCTCTCCAGAAGTTGCTCTCCCTTTGTGATGTTGGATGTTTTAGTATCCTAGTGGTACCTTCAGGTTCTTAAAACAGGTGTGAATTCACCATAAATTCAACCATTGCTTGCAATCCTCCATGTTTCCCTCTGAACCTCCCCCTAAACACATGAGAATTAATCACAAGATGGCATAGCAGTGCAAAAGCACATTTATTTCAAATTGAATGCAAGATATAAGTGATAAGAATCAAGCAGTGAACACTTTACTGTCAGTTTCTCAAATTGTAATGTCTCAAACATTTAAGCAATGTAGAGTGTGTGTTTTCTCTCAGCCTGGTACCATAAGTTTCCAGAACAGGAAAAACAAGCTTGTGAGTCCACTCTCATTGTTCTTTGATTTATTATATGATCACATTGTAAAGAAGCTAGCAGCCTACCTAGCTATTGAACCCAGGACCTTTATAGAGTCTAGAAGGAATTGAGCCTCACACCGCTTCTGGGAGCCATTGATATCTTGCAACCATGGCATGGCAGAATAAAGACCTACAGCTGGAAGAACATCTGCATTTTGGCAGCTGTTGCTTTCTGTCATAGAAAAAGGAAAATCTACAGTTAATAGTGTCAGGAATGAGACATAGCTTACAAGGTAGCTTCCTGGCTCCATATGGATTTTTCTTCTTACTCTTCTTGTACTCCTTGTACCCCTACTAAGAATATTTCCTCCCTCACCCACCACTATTATGAGTTCTAGGCTCTCAAGAGACAGTATGAAAACACTCCCTCCTTTCCAAGTAGAGTGTAGCCTTGGATCACATAATCACCCCCTACACTCTGTACAGGCCTGTGCAAGATATAGTTCCCCAGGAGAATATTTCACCCTATAGATAGTAATAATAAATCAGATAAGAAATCCTTGCTAATAGATTTAAGTAGCTAATGTGTTATCTCTGCCAAAGAACATACTATCAATACCTCTTCAAATTACTTTTGTGTTTTTCTATTCAATTCAGCAAACAGTTATTAAGGGCCTACTTTGTACAGAATACCATGCTAGGCTTAGGAAAAATGTGAATTTGAGATAAGAGAGGTCCTTGTTTTAATGGAGCTTTTAGCCTCAGAGTAGAATGATGTCTACACAAAGAACTAGCTATAAATCAAATTAGCATAATAGGTGAATTATGGAGATTTTAACCAAGTCCTTGGAGTAGTCTGAGAGAGGAGTAGCCACTATTAACTAGAGATATGTGTTAAGGCTTCATGGAGGGGGCAATATTTTTATTGGATTTTGAAGGAATTTCTCTGATTGAATCCTCCCACATACTATGTGCTAAGCCAGTGGTTCTCAACCTGTGGGTTTCGACCCCTTTGGGGGTTGAATGACCCTTTCACAAGGGTCACCTAACACCATGGGAAAACATATATTTCTGATGGTCTTAGCAACCAAGACACCACTCCTCTATCCGTCTCCTGGCGGGTCCGCCCACATGAAGATATGCCCACATACGAGTATTAAATATATATATATATATATATATATATATATATATATATATAAATATATATATATAAATATATATATATATATAAATATATATATATATATATATATGTCTTGTTTCTTATTCTTTGGATCATTTATCAATTAGATTATTGGATCAAAGATCAGAAATCTAGAGCCAGAAGAGATTTGGAAGTTCCTCTAGCAGACTAGTGCTAAATTCAAATAGAAATAGGGCCACTAAACCATATATAAGAATCCCTGAGGGCCACATATTGACTTAGAAAACTTCATATTAACATTATCTCTATTCTATTGTATTTTTATTTCTTTTGTTAAATATTTCCCAGTTACATTTTAATCTACTTGGGTCTTACTCTGAATGTTGCCCCTGCAATGCTGCCTGTGGGTTGTGTGTGTGAAACCTCTGCTCTTGGCCAACACCTTTGTTTTATATCACTGAGGCCCATATAGAGGTTAAATGAGTTACTCAGAGTTACAGGTGTGGGAAGTAGGAGAACCAAAAATGCAGCTTAGGTCCTGTAGCTCCAAATCTAGCACTCTTTCTACTGTGGCACACTATATTGCCTATGATATGAATCTTCATTGTCTTTTAGACCCACTAGTTAGTCCCAATGTTCTGCAGCCTACTTAGGCCATAAGCTTAGTTGAGGCCCTCATCACTTCTCTCCTTGGCTACTGTGATAGTTTTCTAACTGGTCTCCCTGCCTCAAGTCTTTCCTCATTCCAATCTACCCTCAAATCATTTGCCAGGGTAATTTTCCTAAAGCATTTGCTGTTGCTGAGTCGTTTCAACCATGTCCAACTCTTTGTGGCCCAGTTTGGTTGTTGTTGGCAAAGATCCTAGAGTGGTTTTCCATTTCCTTCTCCAGCTCATTTTAAAGATGAGGAATTGAGGCAAACAGGGTGAAGTGACTTGCCCAGGGTCATGCAGCTACTAAGTGTCTGAGGTAAGATTTGAACTCAGAACGATGTCTTCCTAACTCCAGGCCCTGTGCTCTATCCACTATACCACCCTATTCTGAAGTATAAGTCTGATCATAGTGGCCCCTTGCTCTATAAACTATATTGGCTCCCTTTTACTTTCATGCTCGGATATAAAGTCCTGTGTTTGGCATTTAAAGCACTTTATAACTTTTCCCTTTCCTTCCTTTCTAATCTTCTTATGTTTTACTTCCCTCCACACACTGGTCTATTTGTTGTTCCTTACACGTGATATTCCACCCCCCATCTTTGCACTGGATGTTTTCTATGTCTGCAATGCTCTACCCACTCACATCCTCTCTTTGGTTTGTTTGGTCTCCGTCAAGATGAAGCTCAAATCCCATCTTCTGCAGGAGACCTTTCCCAATCCCCCCTGCTATTAGTGCCTTCCCCTCTGAGATTATTTTCCATATAATCTGTGTACATCTTTTATGGATCTAGTTATTTTCTTTTTGGAGGAGGGAAGACAGGGCAATTGGAATTAAGTGACTTGCCCAAGGTCACACAGCTAGTAAGTGTATCAAGTTTCTGAGGTTGGATTCGAACTCAGATCCTCCTGACCCCAGGGCTGGTGCTCTATTCACTGTACCACCCAGCCGCCTCGACCTAGTTATTTTCATGTTGTTTCCTTTGTTAGACTGTAAACTCTTTGAAGGAGGGGATCTGTTTTTTGTTTTTTTTTTTTTGCTGCTAGTGCTCATGGTAGTCCCTGATACAAGGTAAGCACTTAATAAGTCCTTTGCTGACTGAATTATTTATAATGCTTCACTATTATTCTCATTTTTCAAAGAAGAGAACTGAGACTGAAAACTGAAAGGACTTGCCAAAGGTCCCCTGAGTAAAAAGTGAAAATAATAAGCAGAACTAGAACCCAGGTCTTCTGGCCCCAGATCCAGGGTTGTTTCCATTATGCTATATCACATTTCAAATATTACAGCTGTCTTTCTATTATATATTGTATATTATATGAGCATTAAAGTGTTTGGCTGCATTTCTAGGTGTGAATTGCTCAACCTTCCCCAAAGATATAATTCCATGGAATGATTATACAGAAATACTTAAGTTTACCAAAAAAAAAAAAAAAAAAAAAAAAAGGTCAATTTTACTCTAATTTTTCAGGGCCCCATTACCAATTACCAATTCATCCATCCTTCTACTGCCTCTAATTTGTCCTCACTTCTTAGAGTAGTTCTACCTGGAAGGCTCAGATACTTAGTGTCAACACTAACTCCTTCAAAGATTCTGTTTGGATCCCAGTTCTTCTAGATAGAGGTGGGCTGGGGATAATGGGGAGGAAGGGATTTTCTGCCACCTTCGAATACTTTTCAAGGTCACTGTACAAGCACTCTTTGCCCATTTAAATTTGCATTTTCAATTTTAGAAAAGAACTAGCAGTTTAAAAATGTCCTTTCCAATATTTTCTAAGACCCCTTAATAAGGAATTACCCCCCAATTAGAATCTTCCTTTTGAAATTGATGTCAAATTTTGTGACAGCCCCCTGGTGTTTGCTTCCTTGGGCATAATTTGTATTGCTGAGAAGGAAGTTGGGCTGATTAAGGATTTGATTACCTCTCATTTCTAATGCAAAGGTTTCCTGCTTAGTATATCTTTCATATCCTCGAGGAAATCAAATTGATATCAGATTGAAAGTCAGATAGATTCGACCACAACAACAGAATTGCAATGCCCTTCTCCCTCATTTCTCTAGATGAAAGCAATTAAAAGCTCCACAATGAGTCCAATTTCTCTCCTCCCCTTATGGAGGAAGGGACCATCAAACACAGCTGAGATTGGGTCATGCTCCCCAAAGCCAATCATAAGAAGCAGGGAAACCCTTGAGGATGAGAGGTACATTGCCCATGGTTGGAAGGAAAAACTGCCTCCCAGTGGAATGGAATGATATCGAATGGAAAAACATTTATTAAGCACTTAGTGTATGCCATACAATTTGTTAGTACAAGAAACATACATAGAAATAGAAGCTTGCCCTGCTCTCCAAGTTCACATTATAGTTGGAGGAGACAACACACATAGAAGAGTTAAACTACAATGCAGATGACGTAGCCCAGTTGTTCTTGAGGTTGATCAGCAGTGCAAATAGCAAGGCCCAGGTATCAGTAGGTGGCATTGTTGGGAGGGAGTAATCTTATTATGATCTGGGTGAGGCCATTCAGTGTAGGGGTCACAGTATTGTTGCAGGGCCAGTGTATTGGCTTAAAGGGGCCAAGGTATCCCACTGCATCCTGGGCCATCTCCAGTTGTCCTGATGGATATCTGACCACTGGACCCATATGGCTCTGGAGGAGAAAGTGAGGCTTGTGACCTTGCACTGCCCTCCCTCTCTCAAATCCAAACTAGTTGCAAGTCATGTCATCACCTCCCTGATGCCATGGTCCTCTTCCAGAGTGGAGGACAGACCACACACACAGATTGGGTTGGGATCTTTAGAAAAGTGTCTGTCTGAGGAAGTCCCGCAGGGTTGTGGTGGACCCCTCCTGGCTTGCGTGGTGGTCTCTGGGCAGGAAGAGTTTAAGGTAAAATAAGTGGGATAGGAAGAAGTAGCCATTAATTTGGTACAGCATGAGCAGAACTGAGAGAAGCTACCAGCAGGCAATAGATTTGAAGTGAAAAGACCTGGATTCAAGTCCTGTCTACTATTTACTTTTACCACTGTGACCTTGGACAAGTTACTTTTCTTTGAACCTGTTTTCTGATATGTGGAATGAGAGGTTTGAACTAGATTACCTCTAGGATCTTAAGAAAGAAATCTCCCTAGCCAAAAATATTTTCCTGAGCCTCTCAGATGCCTGGAGTTTATATTCCTGGTGGGCCTTAAGTGTGTATGGTGACTAAGATTAGGTAGAAAAAGTATTGGTACTTGGAGTCAAGAGATCTGCATTCTAGTCTCCACTGGGTCGTTATCGTCTCATGAGACTTTGGCTCAGAGGAGACAAAGGTCTTGTTCATATTATACAACTTGTAGGTTTACTCCTTGTGTGACTTAGGCCACTTCCTTCATTTGTTTGAGCCTCAGCACCCTCATCTAAAAATTAGGGATAAGTAACACCTGTAATTTCCTACCTCAGAGGTATTATGAGGATCAGATGGGATAATGCATCTAATATACTTAGTGAATAAAGCCTAAGATGCTAAATAAATCTCAGATTATTGTAATGCACAAGAATCATTTCCATGTCCTTGTTCTTCCCATGATAAGCAAGACAAAAATTGATCACCACTGTATAAGGGCAGCTAGATGGTGTAGTGCACAGAGTGCTAGACCTGAAGTCAGGAAGACTCCTCTTCCTGAGTTCAAATCTAGCCTCAGACACGTCCTAGCTGTGTGACCCTGGACAAGTCACTACCCCCTGTTTGCCTCACTTTCCTCCTGTGTAAAATGAACTGGAGAAGGAAATGACAAACCATGCCAGTATCTTTGCCTAAATACCCCCAAATGAGCCGGGGCAAGTCACTTAAACTCTGCTTCAATTTCCTCAGCTATGAAATGTGAATAATGATATCAGCTGCCTTCCAGGGTTATTGTGAGCATCAGACGAGATAATATTTATAATGTGCTTAGTTAGCATGGTGCTTGGCACAGAGTAAGCACTATATACATGCTATTATTAGTATTAGGCTTCTGACCTTATGATTCTAACCAAACTGCTCCTTCCAGAGTTACCAGTGATCTCTTAGTTGCTAAATGCAATGACCTTTTCTCAATCCTCATTCTCCTTGATCTCTCTGTAGCGTATTGATCACTCTCTCATTCTTGATGATCTCCTCTCTCCTGGTTCTCTTCCTACATATATAACTGTTCCCACTCAGTCTCATTTGTTGGATCCTCATCCAAACCATGGCCTCCAGTTGTAGGTGTCCTTTATGATTTGATCATGAGCCCTCTCCTCTCCTCCCCTCCCCTCCCCACCCCTTAACTCTCTGCCCGACTTCCAATCTCACATTTCCAACTACCTATTGGGCATCTCAAACTGGATGTCCAGTAGACATCTTTGATCCAGTATGTCCAATACTGAACTCGTTATCTTTCTTCCTAATCACCCCCGCCCCTGCCCCAGCTTCCATATTACTGTAGAAGGCAATGCCATCCTCCTATTCCTTTAGGTTCGCCACCTAGGAGTCATCCTGGACTCCTCACTCTCTCTTACCCTGCCCTCCCCATAGCCAGTTTGTTGCTAAAGCCTATTGCTTTCCTTCTGTTAATTTCCTAGGTCTCTTGTGTATTGCCTGATGGTTAGACTGTGAACTTCTTGAGGGCAGGACCTATCTTTTGCCTCTTTGTACTTCTAGTACTTAGCATAGTGCCTGGTACATAGTAGTGCTTAGTAACTGTTGACTACCCTAAAATGAGGGAGCTGGACTCTAATCTCCCCAGTCCTAGACACCAGGCTTCTTGCTTTTTAATTTTTTAGTTATTTTTTTTCAATTATCAAGCATTTATTTTTTCTCCCTTCCTCCTCCCCTACCTTGGAAAACAAAGGAAAACAACTCTTATAACAAATATTTGTAATCAAGCAAAACTAAAACTTGTATAAATGGATACTGAGTGAAGTGAGAAGAACCAGATTAACTGATATAAGAAAAACAACACTATAAAGAGAAACAATCAGGCATCTCTCAGTGTAGCTTCTGCTGGCGTTATGGCTGGCTCACCATTATCACAGGTGACTCAGTGAACCTGCAGTCCCTTGACACTAACTTACATTAGGAGTGTTTTAAGTAGCTCAGGGTCTCCTTTACTTTTTGTGTCATAGCCACCCCTTTGGCACTCTGGCAAAGTCTGTGGATCCCTGCCTAGAATCATTTTTCTAGATACATAGGATTACAAAGGAAACCAGTTATATTGAAATATATTTATCAAACATTTTTTAAAAGTTCACAAACCCCCCAAATGTTGGAACATTCCTAACAACTTCTCAGTTCTTTTGGGCAGGGGCAGTCATTAGATGATCACAAGCTGTTCCATGATAAACAGTGGAAATTTTATGCTATATTTAAAAAAAAAAAGTATTTACCCCTAACATATCCGTATGCAAGTTTCCTCTTACTAAAAAAAGTGTCACATTTCTTCCCATTTGGCAAAACCTACAAAATAAATTCCCAAGAAACAAACATAATTTAAAGACTTCTGTGTCTGCTTGTTTTGAACTAAGATTTTGATGTTCAGTGCCAACAGTGTTATCTTCGCCTTCAATTGGTCTTCCAAGGGAGCGGCTGTCAACTGTGATGGCAGCCACGTCTGGATTCCAGGCATGTGAAAATGTTGATTCACACCAGGGCTCCTGCATTGCATGAGATCCACTTTGAACACAGAGCCATTTTGCTGAGTTTTGTGTAACTGCATTACAGATACTGCCGTAGCAGGGGGGAAAGACAACAGCAGTGACATAAAGTCCCAGAAAAATTAAGAACCGTTATACTCTTCTCTATTGCCCTGCCCTCTGCCACATACTGCAGTGTTGGGGTTTCTTTGGACAAGTGTGCAAAAAGGCTGCATTGGGGATTACAAATGGTTACCCCTGCCTGGCTTTGACTAGGCTATCCTTGAAATTAATGTGAACAATTTTGGTTTGCTTTGGTCGTAATGCCCTATGTTCTACTTTCCAGGAAAAAAATACACACATACACATACATATATGTGTGTATTCATATGTATGTATGCATGCACACACATATAGATAGCTAGCTAGCTAGACAGATATCTTGAGGGTTTTTTTCCCCCAACAATTACTGTTAGTGTTTTACATTGCTATTGTATATATTCAGTTTTTGAAAAGCTAAGAAAAGGGGCGGCTAGGTTGCACAGTGAATAGAGCACCGGCCCTGGAGTCAGGAGGACCTGAGTTCAAATTTGGCCTCAGACACTTAACATTTACTAGCTGTGTGACCTTGGGCAAGTCACTTAACCCCAATTGCCCTGCCTTTCCCCCTGAAAAAAATAAATAATTAATATCGCTAAAGCAAGGAAGAATAAAAGAGAACAGATTACAAAAAAAAAAAAAAGCTAAGAAAAAAAAGACCATTTCTCATTATTGGCAATACATTGGTCAGCAGTTAAACAGCTCATTCTGCCTTTTTCAGAATAATGCAATTGATTAATCCAGAGATGGATAATGTTTTCTGCTTTTTAGTAGCACTCTACTGGTCAGAAATGGCAAGAATGAACTTGCCACATAAATCATGATTTCATTAATATGGGCCATCCCTTACAGGGAATACTGTGGGTGTTTGATCACTGGTCTTTAGTACCGTACTAATCAGAATATACTCTTAGAAAATCTTTTGCTGTTATTTTCAGGTACATAGTTTGCTGTGTAATTCCTGCCGTCCCTCTGCCTTGAGGTTGAATAATTGCTAAGAAAAAAAAAAGCCAGGAAATTCAGTTGATTGCCTCTCTCCTTCCAAGATGACCTATATGGTTTCAACTTTCAGTTGTTAAGTTGCAACTTCTTTTGGAAGCCCACTGGCTTAGATGCCAACATCTTCTGTGATATTTTATTTCTTTAATTGTATACTTACAAATAAACTTGAACTAGAACATTTAAAATTAAAAAAAAATAACATAAATTCACCTAACCTGTTGAATTTTCCCTAAACCAACCAGGAATCTATCTCCCCTTCCTCCTTGAACCCACCCAGGTTTTTTTCTACTCCTGCCTCCTAATACTGAAAGAATTCTGCTAATTTATTTATACCCTTCCCTGAGCTAGACTTCTTTGTTTTTAGTTTTCATTTTATTGATGCCTTTTGTTTTTATAATAGTCATTTCTAGCCTTATCCTCTCAACCCATGAATTTTCCATTGTGATAAATTTTTTTAAAAACCCAACACTTTACCAAACCACATAAGGACTACATATGACAGTGTATGCAGTCAGTGTATAACCTGTTGTGGCCGCTTCTTAACTCTGTAGGCTAAGGGCCAGCCTTAGGCTGTATTCTCAGGAGGGACTGAAGAGGCCAGAGGCGAGAGAGAAGTGTACAGCAGCTGTTCTTTATTGTATTGTCACGTCCTCCTTATATACCCCAGAGGTAACATGATTAAAGCATGATCTCCTTGTGCACTGGAGGAGTAGGCCAATGGAGGACAGGCTGAGCCAATCATCTCAGCTGCTGCTCATCAGGTGAGTGGTCTCGCAGGACTTTCCCATAAGCTTAGCAACTGGGCTGTGACTCTCAGCACCACAGGTACTTTTAGACTCACATTGATCCCTACAATGACCATAGCTCCCTACCTCTTGAAGAAAAGGAGGGAACTGTATCCCTCAAAAACAACCAGCATTAGTCATTAAATTGCTTTGGGCTTTGTTCTTTCTTTTCAAGCAGCTGTGATTGTTAAAAAATATTGTTTTCATGGTCCTGCTTCCTTTCATTTATATCAGTTCATAGAAATCTTTCCAAGTTTCTCTAAGTCATCCCTACATATTTCCTATGGCATAATAATAAGTATTTGGCTTTTAAAGCAGATTTTTGAGATAAGGCAATGTAAACTAAAGTAATGAGGTTATACAGCCTTGAAGAGCAAAAAAAGGGGAGGGCAAAAGGTCAGGGTATATCATGCAATCTACAGAGTCTATGGAAGGAGAGATAGGGCACTACCATTAATAATAGCTAACACATATACAGCTTTAAGATTTTCAGTGCTCACTTCATATACTGTATTATCTCATTTGATCTTCCTCTATCTCTCATTTGTGTCATGGCTGTATACAGATGAGGCCTTCTTGGTATTAAGAGGACCAAGGACTGAGTTGGGGCAGAATCTCCTTTTCTGTGCCCTAGCCTGACAACTTCTGCTTGGGACCCTCCTCCCCACCCCCCACCAAAGTACTGTGAGACTTTGCTTTTATGGTTTGTATTCATAGTGAAAATGAAAATCAAGGGAGCTTTTGGCCTTCTGCTCCATCCCCTAATGCTCCACAAACACAGGACTCCCAAATGCATAAGACCTAGGACTGTTACCCCAAATCATTTTTTCTTTAGGGAGGGCTTTGAGATGGAGTATTTTGGCAAGGTAAGGAAAGACCTGTGAGTAAATTCTAACCTTGCTACAAGAACAAAGGCCTACTTCATGCATATGCCTGGATACTTAAACATGACAAATAGGCAAATACTATTCATTCTCTACCTGCCTTCCATTTTTGTGATGTGCATATAAAATAATTTTACTTTGATCATGGAAAACAGTACTTTCATGCAAACATTGAGTAGTTTAAGTCTTTTGTTTGAATATGTGGATCTTGCTCACAGTCCTTCTCTTTCACTGACAATAGCCTTCTGAATCTGTACTTAATTCCTTCTCCTAGTGGGAGTTTGACAATTTTTTTTACTTCAATTCCTCCATATAGGAGAATACTCCCACTCTCTCTCACTAACACTGGCAGCAAACAAGAGTTTGAGGGCAAGATGGCCATTGCATCTTCCACTCTTAGAATTGTGGAAGGCAGCACAGAGGGCCATGGCAAACCCACATAGGATATCTGTTTGTTTTTTTAAATTAAATTTTATGTTTATTTTTATGTTACAACATTCATTTCCACAAAATTTTGAGTTACAAATTTTCTCCCTGTCTTAGCCCTACCCACCACCCCAAAACAGTGATCTCACTGAATACCCCCTCCCCTAATCTGCTCTCCCCTATATCATCCCCCATACCCCTGCTGACTTTCTGGTAGAGCAAGATGGATCTCCATACCTCAGTGCTTGTATATCTTATTTCCCAGTTGCATGTAAAAAAATAATAATATATTTTTAAAACATTTGATTTTAAACCTTTGAATTCCAGAGTCTTTCCCTTCTTCCCTTGTCACCCACTCCTACTAGGAAGATAAGCAATTCAATATAGGTCATACATGTGTAGTTATGCAAAACATTTCCATCGTAGTTATATTATGAAAGACTGACTATATTTCCCTCCATCCTATCTCGACCCCCAATTATTCTATTTTCTCCTTTGACCCTATCCCTTTTCAAAAGTGTGTGCTTCTAACTGCCCTCTTGCCCAATCTGCCCTTCCTTTTATCATTTTCTCTCTTATTCCCTTCCTCCCACTTTCCTATAGGGTAAGATACACAGTTGAGTGTGTATGTTATTCCCTCCTTAAGCCAAATCCATTGAGAATAAGGTTGACCCATTCTCTTTTGCCTTCCTGTTCTTCCCCTCTATTGTAACAGTTTTCCCTTGCCTCTTTTATATGAGGTAATTTACCCTATTTTATCTCTCCCCATCTCCTCTCATTATATTCCTCTTCTCTTAATTTTATTTTTTAAATATCATCCCTTCCTATTCAGTTGATCCTGTGCCGTCTGTCTATGTATACCTGTACACATATATACACACACTCACATATGTATTCCTATGCACATATACCCTCCTATATAGACATATTATATCAGCAAGCACCCTAGCATACCCAGGGTAGCTGCTAGCACAGGTTCTTAGATCTGCTTTTCTAAAGGAAAGCAACTCAAAATGGGTTAACAGTTTGTAATAGTAATTAGTTTAGCAGGATACTTAGCACTTAGTACTAAGTGCTAAGTGTGGAAGGTGCAAACTCTGTCCCACTGTTGAGAAGGCATGAACTCCCCTGTTGATGTGGAAGGAGGAGATTGGCTGAGCCCCTGTTGATGTGGAAGAAGGGGATTGGCTGAGGTGTGTATATAAGCAAGAATTCCACAGACAGACAGACAGAATTAGAATTTTGCTCCCCTTGAAAGAAGAATCCTGGAGACTGAAGCCAGCTGAGGCAGAGAGAGACAGAGAGACAGAATTGGAACCCTGCTCCTGCTGAAGGAGAGAGAGAGAAAGAGTTTCTCTCCCAGCATCTGGAAGCTGAGAACTGACTGAGAACTGAGATGGAGTTTTCCTGAGACCAGAATCTGGTGAGGGCTTGCCTGGAAGGCTGAGAGGGCCCACCTGGAAGGCTGAGAGTGCCTGCCTGGAAGGCTGAGAGGGCCCGCCTGGAAGGCTGAGAGG
>CM053582.1:48017182-48034842 GCA_028627135.1 Pseudochirops cupreus | reverse complement strand
AGGAGATGGGCTTCCAGCTTCTGACCATTACATCAATTACCTAGTCAGTTACCAGAGAGGGAAGCACCAACATCTGGGTTTTTCAAAGCCGGGGGGGCTCAACGGCTTCCCAGAGTCTCATCTGGCCAAATCACACAACTCTTCTCAAAGTGAGCCCCAAAGCAAAACCGCACATCAGGGTGTATAGACAGCCTTCTCCTGGCTTGGAGAATGTCATAGCCCTCTTGACCCACTGCCCAATCACAAAGCTACAAGGCGCGGGCATTCCCGAAGAACAAGCCTCCCACCACAGGCTGCACATGACCACATTCAGCCTATCAGGGGGCAGAGTATACTTTCAAATCAGGGAAGGTTCTCAGAGTCACGTAGCCACTTTAACAAAGGGCGTAGGGGCAGGGAAGATCTTCAGATTCTCATAACACATATATACCCACATAGGATATCTGAAAAAAAATGAATGTGGATTTTCATTGAATGTCATCTCTGCTGTCAGTTCTGCTAGGGGACCTGGCTTTGCAGTGCTGGTAAAGCATAGCGTACTCTACTGTAAGCTCTAGCCATTGCTGGGAGAATAGAAAGGACTGCCTGGCTTGGTGGCCATGCAAATGCCCATTTTGCTCAAGTTTGAAAAATCATTGGGCAAGCACTGCTTCCTATCTGCAGGTAAGTGAGACCAGCATCACTCCTTGTTACTTACCATCATCACCATTCTCCTGTTTCTGGAGGTATATGTTGGAGTCAGTATGTTTCTCTGCCAGGCTGGAATGGAGCCACAATATCCTAGCCTTCTGTTCTGGAATGCTTCTTGTTGCTTTACAAAATTTTCATCACTCCCAGAATCAGGCTGAGATTACATGCCCTTCCTTTCTGTTTTAGCGTTTACAGCTCATCCTCCTGTTCTGCTAGCTCCTCTGTTTTCCAAAGCCCACTGGAAATGACCCTTCTTAGCATGATTATGTGATCATAAATGAACTCCTGCAGGACTTATCAATGGACTCATTGAGCCACTTATTTTATCATATAACTTTGTTATGTGTGTGTGTTTTGTTTCTCTGTCTAGACTGTAAGAGCTTCAAGGGCAGCTGCTGTGTCATCTGCTTCATTTGTGTCCCACAGAGATTAGTACAGCATGGGGATAGAACAATACTTGTCGAATTGAGTTGAGCTGATGAAAGATAGCTCTATTCTGCTCAGCTTTCCTCAGATTTTTTGAGGGAGTGAGCAATAGTGATATCATTGCTTCCTTTATTATCTCTCCTTTCTTTTCTCTGTCTTATAAGTTGTGTGGCACCCAGTAACACAATAAATCTTGTGTCTGAGTCACTTTCATTATTTACATTCCTATTGTTAGCTCTGAGGTTTTTTTTTTTGAAGTTTTTTTAAACTGGATTTACAGCATATGATCTTTTCATTTCAAGGTGATGGATTGATAGCAAAATATTGACATTTTTATTGTGACATTCTTCTTATGTTTGTATCCCTAACAAAATGATTTCTTTCTCCCCTGCTCTTAAAGTTCTCTTACTATGTAACTACTTTGGATTGGCCCATTTGTTTAGATTGCTGAAGAGCCCCATGACTGACAGTCTGAAGCATTTCTAGTTTGTGGTTTTTATTTTTGGTTTCTACTATCCTGACCCCTGGGGTAAAGTGGCTAGAGGGCTCAGGTGAGCCCAATAGCTCGAACCCAAAGACATAAAGTCTGCCAGAGGCATGACAAACAAGCACTATTCAAGGTACCCTCAAATCAAGATTCTTAGACACATTCTTAAATTGGCCTTCAAAATGTAAGAGGAAGGGTGGAGACAGAGAGCCACCTATATGCTTTAGGAAAGCAGAGATCTAACCCAGAAAACCCAAATGTTCCTGGGGTGGGACAAAGGCAAGGCACGATCTCACCTGGAATGTGGTTGTTGGAACTGCAGGTGGAGTAGGGTTCAGGGAGCTTTCCATTTTGGTATCTTGCTATTTTAACTAATTGGAGTTTAAAACAAATTTTTTTTTTTGAGGCAAAATGTAGGGCAATTAGGGTTAAGTGACTTGCCCAAGGTCACATGGCCAGTAAGTGTTAAGTGTCTGAGGTCACATTTGAACTCAAGTCCTCCTGACTCCAGGGTCAGTGCGACATTCACCATGCCATCTAGCCACCTGCCCCTTAACTCGTTGTTAAAAGCAGGCCCCAAGCTCATCTTCAAGGTATGGAAGGATTAAAAGTACTGTCTGTTTTGATGGTCACAACCTGAGGCAAGTTACTTCACCTTAGTTCCTGCTCTCAAGTCTGCTAAGGAAGCAAACCAGTAACTCATACTTGGCAGAAGATTTCAGTTCTGGGATTTGGTATCTGGGACTAAGGCAGACTCACCTAGAAGAAGGAGGATTGCTTTGGAGGAACTGAGGAGGAAGTAGCCTTGAAAAGGTTCATTGCTAAGAGAGAAAGGGAATTAGAATTCCAAAGGGAAAGGCAACTGAAGCACACCCTCGGACTTCATTCTCTTACTCTGCTTGCACTTGTCTTATAAGGGACAATTCCAGGGCACTGGCCAGGAGCTGGACCAAAAGTCAGGAAATTCTAGAGGTGTATGTGGTGGTGAAGGGAGTGGAGCAGCAGTCCAGAGGCTTTATCTGGGTGGGAATCAGTGGTGTAGTGCCATGCTTTGTCCAAGGTCTCTGTTTGGGCCTAGGCAATGTTCCTGTGTGTGGATAGCTAATAAGACTGCTGTCTAGCAGGTCTGCTTTTGTTCAAGGCAGTCGGAAGTTATAATCATAATAGTTTCACCTTGGGAACATAGTGTTGTGGATTTGTTTTTCCAGGTTTGAGCCAGTTTCCTAACATATGTCCTTGCTAGAGATAAGTCCTTTAATTTCAAGCAGGAAACAGTTACTTTTCACTTCAAACCAAAGACTGAGGGGGAGAAAAGGAGTGTGGGACTTCGCTAGGATCTAAGCAGTGCTGGGCCACCATCCTTTTCACATGTGGACTCTTGAGGAAAGCTAGCTCATGGTCAGGGTTACTTGGTGGATCGGTATCCTTTCAGAATGATAGCTCCTGAGCCCCTTCAAGTGTGTTTACTTTAACTGATCAGCTAAAGGACACAAGGTATGGAAGGATTAAAAGTACTGTCTGTTTTGATGGTCACAACCTGAGGCAAGTTACTTCACCTTAGTTCCTGCTCTCAAGTCTGCTAAGGAAGCAACCCAGTAACTCATACTTGTAGCAGAGCAGTACAATGCTAACAGCAGCAGATCTCAGTAGCTCCATAGTAGCAGAAGTATCGACCTACCCATCCACATGACTATCTGTACTGAGTAGGTATTTCCTAAGCATGTGTCCCCATCACCATGCATCACTGTGCATGTCCACTCTTGCTTGTAGATTTATGGAAGAATATGTCCCTTTTCTCATTAAAGAAGTGTTCTTTTCTATATTTCTTATTATGCTCTTTCATTACATGCATTTGTTTTGAATTAATTGTGTCCTTTAGCTGATCAGGTAAAGTAAACACACTTGAAGGGGCTCAGGAGCTATCATTCTGAAAGGATGCAGATCCACCAAGTAACCCTGACCATGAGCTAGCTCTCCTCAAGAGTCCACATGTGAAAAGGATGGTGGCCCAGCACTGCTTAGATCCTAGTGAAGTCCCACACTCCTTTTCTCCCCCTCAGTCTTTGGTTTGAAGTGAAAAGTAACTGTTTCCTGCTTGAATACCCAACTCGGTATTATCAACCTCCTCAACAAGCAGCAATTAGTAGACACATACTGTGGGCTTCTACTTTACTAAGTTTTCCAGATACAAAGAAAAGCCAAAATAGTCCCTGCCTTCAAGGAGTTTACATTCTAATGGGGGTGGCAGTGCAGGGGGATACACATACTTACAACTATGTACACATAAGTTAAGTACAGTGATTGTAGATTTGTTTTATACATACGTGTAATGTGAATATATTACATGAAATTTTTTGTTCAGTTTTTACAACTCTTCATGATCCCATTTGGGATTTTCTTGGCAAAGTTACTAGGGTAATTTGTCATTTCCTTCTCCAGCTCATTTTACAGATGAGGAAACTGAGGCAAACAGGGTAAAGTGACTTGTCCAGGGTCACACAGCTAGTAAGTGTCAAATTTGAACCAAGGAATATGATTTTCCCAACTCTATATCTGGCACTTTATCCACTGTACGACCTAGCTTTCTTAATATATGCATAAGATAGATAATATGAGTACACACACATACTCACACATACTCACACATGGAGTCTAAATTGCAGAATAGTAGAATAGAATACATTACTATATAGTTTAAATTGGAGGTGATTACTTTGTGTACTTTGTGTAATCTCTCTCAGGTGTCATGTCTCTGCTTTTCTCCTCTTCTTCCTCTCTCTTTCCTCATTTGTTGTTATTGTTGTAGCTTCTTTTCCCTCCTGAAAGGGAGTGAGGCAGAATTGTGGAGGGAATGGTGGCTACCCTATCTCCCACTCAGTCACGATGTGTCCATAAATATCACTTCTCTCTTTCTTTTTATCTTTATTCTTTCATAAACTCAAGTGAATAATTATTCTCAGGAGAGAGTGCCCAAGTGACCAGAGATTCATCATAGTCAGAATTAGAAGCAGAATCTGCCAGAGAAGTAGTGGGCAATGAACTGACCCCTGGTAGCCTCAGAGATCATCACCCCAACCAATGCAGAAAGCTGTTTTCTCTGGACTCCATTAATCTTCAGAACCCATCAGAGAGCTACATCTAAGGGGAATCTTGTGAGGATTACATGGAAGGAGAAAAAAGCTTCCAGTGCATATGGGAGTCTGGTCCACCATACTTCTTAGAGACAAGTAACCATATCATGCTTGAATCCAGCTCTATAGACCCAACACATCTACATTTGGAGATCTTTATGTCAGATCTACCTCTCATTTCATAGACCACAGTCTCAGGGGCTACACACTTTTGGAACATATACCAACCATTCACCTAAGTAGAAACCATGGACATTTAGTTTGACTGTGAATTCACTCCTTCTAGTAGTGGGATGGAAGCACTTTAAGGATTTACTTAGGGTTAGAAAGTTCTCTTTATTCACTCAAACCCTGCAAGTTAGCAAAAATGTCAAAAAAGCAACAACGTAGCTCTAGTCATTGTTGAAGGACTTGTGGAATAATAGGCATAGTAACTCGTTGTTCATGGAGCTGTGGAATGGTGCAACCACTTTGGAAAGAAATTTGGAATTATGCAAATAAAGTGACTAAAAATGTCCATACCCTTTGAATCAGAGACTCCATTACTGAGCTTTTACCCCCAGGGAACTAATTGATAAGAAGAAAATCCCTACCTATTCTAAAATATTTATCGTAGCACTTTTGTGTTACCTAAGAATCAGAAACAAAGTAGATGCCCACCACTTTGGCAATGGCTAACAAATGGTGGTATATGAATGTGGTGTAATATCACTGCTGTGAGAAGTGATGTATATGATGAATACAGAGAAGTATGGAAAGCGCTGTATAAAAATGGATGCAGAATGAAGGAAACCGAGGTGAGAAAACTGTATGCCCAGTGACTACAACAGTGCAAAAGCAAAGAATAATGAGGACAAGAAGTCAGTAAAGGTAGCAAAAATCATAAAGATCAAGCAGGACTCAGATAATAAGCTGTGAGACCTGATGCCCCTAACTCACCCTTTCTTGAAGGTGGGAGGCCCATGATGTTACACGTTGTAGAGATTTTTGGACTGTTTCAGTGTATTTATCAGTTGTGCTGATTTTTTCCCTCTCTAAAAAATACTCTTTCTCATATGAGATGACTCTCAGAAAGGGCAGACGGGGATACATGGAATATAGTGGTGATAGAAGAAACGGAAAATACCATTAAATTCGTTTTTTAAAAGTCTGCTTGAAATCCTTTGATTTCCTGAGTGTTGACCTGAATTCCCCCTCAAACCCACTTTTTTCAGAGACCAAGGGGACCTCCCTCAAATTCTGACAAACTGAAAAGGGTTGTGTGGTCTGTCTTCCCACTGCTTCTTTTAACTCGCCAAACTCTCTGGGTCTCCCATGCACAAGAGTGGTTGAGGAAAGTCCAAACCAAAAGGGATTTGTAGGAACCTAGGAAATCATTCTCCTCTCCCTTCAGTCTTTTGTTCTAACTTCCTTCCTTTCACATGCAAATATTTCCAGCAGTAACCCTCATCCTGAGGCTGGAGCTGCCTCCATAACTAACAAATATTCCATTCAAAATAATGAAATTAACTAAGTCTGTACAATGGAAGATCATTTATCAATTAATCCATCTTTTATTGAGTGTCTGCTCTGTGGCCAGAGACCAAACATGGTCTGAAAGAACAATGGTTTAATTGTGCTTTTATGTTCTGAAGGCTACTAAGGACTGCTTTGATCAATGGCCATTATATTAAAGTCATTATAACATAGCTCATTATTATACAGATTCGATAGAAAATGAGGCAAATCACATCGTGAACCCTAACAGCTGCATTCTCTGGATTAGATGAGCCTGGCTTCCTAGAGTGCAGAGCTGTACATGTTACATGCAAGTTCTTCTGTCCTTTCCTGTGACTGGAGAAGTGAGGCCTTCAACCAAACCAGGAAGCCACCACTTCCTCTTCTGGCAATAGCCATGAAAAGCAAACACAAGCCAAGGCTTTCCTAATTTTTCTTGAACTAACGTTAGACTGAAGTGTCTTAAATCCTCTCTGGAATTCATAGGGAAAAAAAGAAACCTAACTTAATAGGGTTCTTTTGCTCCCTCCAAGTGTATATATAATGTTCAATTCTACACCTTGCTTTTAAGGGGAATAAGAATCTCCTTAACTAGTCTTTGTTGTTCAGTCATATCCCAGCCTTTGTGGCCCCATTTGGGATTTTCTTGGCAAAGATACTGCAGTGGTTTGCCATTTCCCTCTCCAGTCAGAGGATAAATGACTTGCCCAAGGTCACACAGCTAGGAATTGTCTGAGCCTGGTTTTGAACTTGGGTCTCTTTGATTCCAGAATCAGTGATCTATCTACTGAGCCTCTCCTTTATCTTTCTACTGTAACCAAATGGAGCAACAGCAGACTGCTTATAAGCATCTTGTTATAAAAGCTATTAGTTTTATAAGGGATATTAAACTTCACTGTTTGACTTTGAACAATATGGTGGACCAGCTTACTTTAGTGGTTGCTTATAAATTGGGCACCTTGGCAGAGTGCATTCATTCCTATGTAAAATCTCCAAAACTAGTAGGACTTCAGAGACCATGTCTTCTAGCCTGCTTCCATTTTCCCCATCACACTGATCAAGTGCCTGGCAAACAAACCGGACAGGAAACAGTGGGGGCAGTAGGGGAGCACTACCTAAATTTCAGTATCTGTCTTCCAGCACAGATCATCCCCACGTTAGGACCCATTCCCTTCTCACCTCTCCTCTTAGATTCTTGCTCATTCAAGGTCCATCGTCAAGGCCTGTTGTCAAGGCCCACCAAAACCTTTCCTCATTTCTGCTCCAGAGAAATGCTTGTCTCTGCCCAGGGTTGGTGGGGATAGATATCTCTTTCCTAGATTTATAGATATAGAGGTAGCTAGGTATGAGAAGGATAAATGTACTTTTTCTTCACTTTGTACAAATTTTGTGTTTCTTTGTTTTCCCCTAGAAAAATGTCAGTTCCTTGAGGTCCAGGATGGTTTTTTTTGTCTTTGTACCCCCAGCATCTGAAATTGCTATTTCCATGTGCTTAATAAATTCCTATTGGGTTGAATTAAATTGAACTGATTACTTCCAAATTGGGTGTTTTCCCTACTTTGTGGGTGCTCATTTCATATTATATACTTTCTCCCTCAGTTTCAGACTTTAGACTCTCTTTTTTTTTTGCCATCAAAGCCCATTTAAGAGGCAGTATCATATAGTGGAAAGAAAATTAGAGCTGGAGTGGAGGGCCCTGGATCCAACTTTGGCCTCTAATGTCATGAGGTTATCTTTGGGCGAGTTCTTTCCTTCCCCCAAGCTCCTGCTCACTTGGCCGTGAAGTAGGCAGATAATACCCATACCACCTACAGATATCCAATGAGATGATGACCCTAATGTGCTTTCTGCCAAAATGTCACTTATTCTGTCAAACACACAGAGGAGGGTGGTTTCAATTCTGTTATATTTTGGTTTTGTTTTCACATTATTCAAGGTCTGGCTCTCAACTGAGACCAGCAACAGGATGAGTAGAGAATTTTCAAGAGGGGCCACATTCTCCAGATGGAAACAACATAAAGTATGTTACTGCCTTCCTCCACCGCTCCCCCCTCTCCAAACCTGAAGCTTCTATTAGTGATCCTTTATAATGCAATCTGGCCTATTGTGTACCTTATAGCCAAGGCAGTTAAGATGTTGTTCATTCCTTTAAATATTTCCATTTTTACAAACTGAATTGGGGAAAGGGAGGTGGGTCGTGGTACAGTTAGCATTAAGTGCAGGCAGAATGATAATTACAGGAACTTTTAATCAGGTCCTTTTTAAAGGGAATTCATGCTCTTCTAAATCCCAGTCTGCCCAGAGTCTTCCCCAAGCTAAATGAAAATTTCTCGGAAAAAGTCACAAGGCTTTTTGTGCTAACTTTTTCAAATATAAATTGTTTTTTTGTCTATTTACCAGTAAATGGCCTACTTGACAAGAATAACACATGAAAATGAATTGCTATTGATGACAGAGGCTGTAAATTTTATGGTTGGGGTAAAAAAAAAAGTTTTCTCTCCTTCCCATTTGATTTAGGTAAAGAATTCATCATTAGAGAAATGCTATCTAATTGCATAATATTTTATAAAATCTTATCTGTTTGTCCCTATAGTGAAACAACAGAGTGATATACACATACGTGTGTATATATGTTTGTATTTTTCCCTGCAGATGGTCTGGATGAAAGAACCTGTTTTCTTCACCCAAGTGGAAAAGTACACTGTGTACGTGCATGGTGTACTAGGGTGAGGAGTCTTGGCTCTCTTTCTCTTCAGCATTGGGCAGAGGAGCTGCTGTCGTGTCTTCTCTCAGCCAGGCAGAAGCAGACTCCATAATGATCCTTACCCTTTGTTTTTGAGCCTGCATCTTCCCCCCTGCTGCCTTGCCTTGGACCACATCACTGTTCATTAGCCAGTTGGGCCAAAGGCAGGCGTGGGCTGGAAGAGACAAGTTCTGGCTGGAAAGGATCAGGCATGTGGAGCCGCTACTTTTATCAGTCTATTGGGCCACTGATTAGCATTTCTTGTAAAGGTTATAGGCTGAAGGGAGTTGGAACCAGGGGCTAATCAGGAGTATGGTATTAGTTAAGGGTTCACTTAGCCATGATTTGTATCATTCCTCTCCATGAGAAGAGATAAAGGGGGATTTTCTGTTCCTATGAGGTGTCTCTGAAGAAAAAATACATGTGTTTGTCTGAGGTATAATTTGCTTTAGTCCAATTGTCTGTGTGATTTTATATACATTGTAATGATTTTTGTTTCTGAATAGATGGTGGGAAGATTTAATGCTAAAACAGAACCTAACATTCCATTAAAATCATCGTAGAGGTGTTGTTATCTCAAAGCTTTGCTCAAATGTTAGATGTACATGAATTGTTCATAGCATCATAGACTTGGAGCTGGGAGAGACCATCAGCACCATCTACCAGGGGTTCTGAACTTGGGGCCTGTGAATATTAAAAAAATTTTTTCTTGATAAATATTTTAATGCAATTCATCTCCTTTATATTTTATTTTAAACATTTAATACTATTCTGAGAAGGATCCTTAGGCTTCAAGTCAAGAATCCCTGATCTAAACTAAGCCCCTGCTCTTAAAGATGAGGAGAATGTATGGTATAGAGAAGCAGTGTCATTTGCATACATTCATACAACCAGTAGAGAATCTAGATGGTACAGTTGATAGAGTGCCAGTCCTGGAGTCAAGAGGACGAGCCCCTCAAGAGAATAGCCTGTGTCATTTTTCATATATCCCCAGGCCATCAGTACAGTGAGTGCCTTTCATCTAGGAAGCACTTCATAAGTGTTTGTCCAGCTGAGTTGCTGAATCCAGTCTGATGTCAGACTCCACTGGGTGAAACTTTTCTCAGTGAAGGATGTGCTTGGTGTTTGGCTTCTTCCTTCTTAATCCCACTCACTGACTCATCCCCCCTGTCTCTAGAGCTCCTTTCTGAAAGATCTTTGGCACCTGGTCCTCCTGTCCCCTTGAACAGAATATGAGGCTAGCCTCAGTGCCCAGATGGAGTCTTCTGGTATTTGAGCCTACTTCATGCCAGACACCGAGAATTCACTCAGGCACCACAAGAAGGAACAAAAGACCTTAAGATTTTCTCCTCTGTTTCCTTGTGCTTCCTTCAGTTTTCCATTAGTCTCTCACATCTCTTCCCCAAGTCACCAGCATATGTCCTATTGATTTTTTCTTCATTACAGCTATTTTAAAACAAGTCATTAGGACTAATGCTTCCTTATGAAGTCTCCTTCCATCCATTGCCTGATATTTTTAAAATAACATGTTTCTCTAAAGAAAGTTCTTTGCATTCCCATTTTTAGGAGAGCCAGGGAGTAGCAGCTGGCCTGGTTTGTTCTATGAGATAAGTGGATCACATACTCAATGTCTCCTTGATCCACATCTTTGAACATATGAGTGCCCCTCTGTTTAAATCATTCCTGTCCAGGGATCACATTTGCAACAGATCTAGTGTGACTAGGGGGAAAATCAAGACTGAGAATGCGATCAGGAAGCTGGGCCTCTACAGTAGAAAAAATGCAGAAATGGATACCTCAGCATATCTGATAGACTGTCATCCAAAGGTAACCTGAAGAGATGCCAGCTTTTTCTGTCTCTTTAGAAAAGAAAAAAAAGGATTTTAATGAAACTCCTTTTTCCCCTATTTCATGGCCCTCTCCTGTCAAACCTTGCCTTATAATGAGAAAATGCAATTAAGCACTTAACTAAATAGAGTGACACATTGAGCATGCTGGACAACATAGCCCTCATTCTGCACACACACAGTCCATCCACTACTTTGCTGTGGAGAAGAGATGTTTCACTGCCAGTCCTCTGTGTTGACAGCTCTCCTTAGAAGTTTTCACAATACATCTGTGGGTGGAGGGCCAATTGACCTTATTGGGGCTGCAGCACACCAGCACCAGCTACTTCGAGGGATGGGATCCAGGATGTGAAGACATACTTGATACCTTGTCTTTTCTGTAGGTGGAGTACTGTGCTGAAAAGCAGTTTGTAGTGGGAGATGTGAACTCAGTCCTTGCTCTTCCTCTCATTATCTGTTTGCCGTTGTGTATATCCTGTCCCCTCTGAGGGGTATGAGGAGTAGGTGTGAAAGGGGAGAAAGCCAAAGCATCTTCTGCAGAACAAATGAATTGGACTCCATGATCTCTAAAGCTGCTTCCGATTCCTTGTTCTGCAGTCACTCTTAGTCTGGCTGGATGTCTTTGGAGAAGTCAAGAATGGCTCTGTGCAGGCCTTTCAGTGAATTGTGGGAGTACAAGTTGAAGGTGACACTGAAAGAGAAAGTTTGTGTTTTGTATCTGTGTGATCCAAGACAAGAAGTTTATAGAGCTTGGTTTATGAATTCATTTGTGCACTGGAGTGAAAGGGAAGCAAACACTTCTATCCTCTCCCCTTTTGAAAGGGAGGTCACTTCATTCAGGTTCAGTTAATTAATCAGGGTTTACTTCCATTGAGGGATAACTGGAAAGGTAGATGTGGAGCTGTCAAAAGACCCAGTGGCTTCAGCAAGGCTGCCTCCCTCCTGGCCCACACTGTTCTGCTCTGTACAGGATCAGAACAACACCCAGTGAACAGTACATATGAAAGTCAGAAAGTTCCTTCTTCTTGGGTGACACATAGGCCAAATTCAAGAGAATTTTCTCTTGTTCAGAAAGCTTTTCAACTGAAGGAAAATCAGAAAGACATCCTTATTCTTACCTCAAGGCATTACTTAATATTCTCTGATTCTTCCCTGTGTTCAGTATAATTCTCAACCATTCAGCTAACCTGCTGGTTTTTTTTTTAACATGAAAGTCATAAGGGAATGATTCTGTGTTTCCTGCTACTTTCTTTAGAACAATTTTAAACTTGAAGTATATGCTTCAATAAAAGCCAGACCAAGGGAAATATATGATGACAAGCTAACTGAAATATGGAAGAAGATTCCTCTTCCATCCATTTTTGCTTTCCACAAATTCACTTACATGATTAATAATTTCTGATTAATGCAATTACAGGCTAAGCCACCTTCATGTTTTGGGCTTGCAATTATAAATATTAATTTTGCACTGATTATAGGAGAACTGCTCATTTACCTTTTATATGGAATGGGAACCTTCTCCCATCTTTGAGATCTGGGCAGGTATGAATAGGACTTCATTTTACCAAAAGGAATGCCAAGAAGCATCCATCTCATTTTGAAGTGTCCTTACATTTACATTGGACCATGGACCATTTTAGGACTCTTTAGAAACATTTGTTCAAATGTAAGACTCTAGCAGCATACTTGGGAAAGGAGAGGTGGGTGAAGGGAAGGGAAAGAAATAGGTCTACAGTGCCTACCATGTGCCTGGCAATGTGCTAATGAGTACTTTTTACAAGTATTATCTCATTTGATCCTTAGAACAACTCTGTAAGGCAGATGCTGTTATTATCCCCATGTTTCAGTTAAGGAAGACTGAGGCAAACAAAGGTTAAGTTACTTGCTCAGGGTCACACAGCTAGTGAATTAAATTTGAACTCTTGTCATCCCTACTCCCAAGCTAGTGCTCCCTCTATTGTACTAGCAGCTGCCTGGAACAGAGTAGACTTCTCTTTTTATTCTCCTCTACTCTCTGGACTTGATTTTATTACTCTCAGTAGTTCGCACAATGCACTTGGCCTTCTCTAAATGCAGATTAGCAACTAGTCTGTAATTTACCATCTTTGGGAGTTACCTGCTATATTCAGAGATCAGCTGATTTCCCTTCCATGATCCAATACCTATTATCTTCCAGAGGCGTGGCTTCCTGACCCCAGGCTTGGTGGTAGGTCCACTAATATACACTGCCTCTCTGGTGACTTTTAGGTAGACTAGTAGATGTTCAAACCATCAGGGTCATTTCTCCTTGACTTCCTATGTTTGAGGAACCCTTTCTACAACACTGAAGCTTGGGCATACAAATGCCATGATTTTGTCCTACAGTTAAAAAATATCACCAAGCTGGTGTTCAATGCTTCCACATGTCAGGCCCTGTGCTAGACACTGGAGATACAAAGACAAAAGTGGGATAGCTCCTGACTTCAGGGAGCTTATGTTTTATTGGGGAAGATCTGCCTTGTTCCTCAGAGGAATGACACAGGGACATGCATTCTTGGCATTTCAAATCAGAACATTAAAAATGATTTCCTATAGAAGTGTCACTCAAAATGGTATTTAGGAAATGACAGTGATGGTGATAATCATCTCATTTATCTAAAGCTTTGAGATCCTTAGAGATGGGGGAGCAGGGTCATCCCTTTGTTGATACCTCATGCAATTTTTTCTTCTTTGACTTGAGCTTTTTCTCTATCAAATAAGCCAACAATCAAATCATTGTTTGCTACAATCAGAGCTCTAATGAGCAGTTTCTGGTGCCTGAAACAAGTAGCACAAAACACACCCAGGACAAATCATATGAAAGGCTCTCTTAAACACTGCTGGGGAGGTAGCTGTGGTGTGGCCCTGGTGCCCAGGCAGGTCTGGGTAAATTTCTCATGGAACTACTTCTCTTCACTATGAGGTGACACAGTGCCCAGAGCACTAGGCCTGGAGTCAGGAAGACCTGAGTTCAAATCCATTTCACACACTTATTAGCCATCTGTGTGACCCTAGGCAAGTCACTTAACCTATGTTTGCCTCAATTTCCTTAACTATAAAATGGGTATAACAATAGCACCTACCCCACAAGGTTGTTGTGAGGATTAAATGGCACATAGTAGGTGCTTAATAAATATTTCTTCCCTTCCCTGACTAATGATTTTTTAATATAGAAAAGGTCATTCACAGTTGTTTCTAGTTAACAGAAGGACTAGAAATGTCAGTACTCTCTGAATTTCTGTGCTCTCAGCCAAAGTCCCAGTTACCCTGCCCTAGTTATGGGCCTGGGAAGAACTTATCAAAATGGCCCACTGGCTTTGTGTACTGCCATGAGTCCTGCCACAGTTAAGGCCTTATGTGTCAATGCATCATTTCCACATCCCTGTGGTTCCTCAAGCTCCTTTGAGGGTGGTACTAGGATTGTTCAAATGTAAGACTCTAGCAGCATACTTGGGAAAGGAGAGGTGGGTGAAGGGAAGGGAAAGAAATAGGTCTACAGTGCCTACCATGTGCCTGGCAATGTGTACTGCCATGAGTCCTGCCACAGTTAAGGCCTTATGTGTCAATGCATCATTTCCACATCCCTGTGGTTCCTCAAGCTCCTTTGAGGGTGGTACTAGGATTTGAATGAGACTCAGAGATTTCTAATTGAAATAATTTCTGACCTAAGACAAAGTTTGGAAAGTAGTGATCTATCATCATGAAATCTTGTGGATTTTGATAAGGTAGCATGCATAGTTGTGTGACAGTCAGAAGAATTAGCCCCTTTGGACAGTTACCTAGGTTGGATGCTGCCCATTCCCCCCTTCCCTGAGCCTGGTGCCCAGTGCTCTGACCTTTCCCAGCTGCTCATCAGGGCTGTCCCTGGCCACATGTTTTGTCGTGTGCTCTGCCAATGATGTTGGATTTTTGCATCATGCCCATAAATTAATACATTCTTTGTCATTCGTTTTGCACACACACCATCTGCTCCTCAGATTCCCAAATGGTCTCTTGCCGTGCTTTGCTGCCCATCCCAGCAAAGTGCCGGTTGTGCTGCTGGGCTCTCTGGAGCATCTACAGGAACACAGCAATGGCCTCATGAGTTACCTGGCACTCAGCGCTGACATTTGCCTGTTACTCCTAATTGAAATGATATGGCCTGCCATCCTTGGTTCCTCTTCTCATCCTGACTGCTCCCTGGGGTGCTAATGAAAATGTTCTGACTGAGGTGACCAGCAGCTTAAGCTTGTGTGAAAGTGTACCGTCATATCAACCAGCCCCCAGAGAGGGAAAGGAACTGCTCAGCATATGCCATTCCTGGTGCTTAGGAGGTGATCTCTGACCATGAACTTGGTGTAATGGGGCTGGCACAACAGCTCATGTTCCTGGGATTCTAACTAGTATGAAAAGGAAAGCCAATGTACTAAGGGCATGTTTTCCTAATTAGAGTTCTGGTTTGGACTGGGGTGAGGGTGGGAGGCTTAGTTTGAGAAGCAGTGTGGTATAGTGGAGTTAGAGGACATAGGTTTAAAGCCAGTTCCTCTCTCTGCCCTCAGTTTTGTTAGCTGTGAAATGAAAGGGTAAGGCCTGAGTACTATGTTTCCTTCCAACCCTGATTCCTGGGCTCTTAAAACTTATTTATGTACATGTTATTGATAGTCCTGGGTAGAACTATACAATGGTAGAGTTGAAAGGAACCTTCAGGATCCAACTCCATTTTGCATATGGGGAAACTGAGGCACAGAAAGAAAAAATGACTTGTTCAAAGTCACAAAGTTAGTTAATGGCAGAGTTAAGCTCAGAACTTAGCTTTTCTGATTTCTAGTCTAGAGGACTTTTCCTTATACTAGTAGTTCAAAAACTGTGATCCAGGAACCCCTTGAGGTTCCCAAGACCCATTCAGAGAATCAGGGAGATCCAAATTATTTTCAAAATAATTCTAAGGAATTTTCATTTTGAATGTGGCAAATATTGATAGATAAAAGCCACATAAACAAAAGCGGTTGGAGATTTTTTGAGAATGAAGGGATTCTGAAGCAGAAAAGTTTGTAAATCACTGCCCTATGCCATACTACCTCTATCAAGTTCTCTCTGGATTCTCATTGAGGGAGTTACCTGACAGCTTGTCGGTAATTGAGGTGTAGATCCTTGGGACCTCTATGTTCACGTGCTCCAGAAGCTCTTCCCTGATTTCCTTTCCTCAGACTCTGTTTCTTATCTAGATCAGTCTAATTAATCAAGCCTTAAGCCCTAACCTCTGTGTCCTGGGCTACCCTCTCCAGTATTTTTTTTCATGTCTCCTAAATGCACTGGTCCAGGAAGAAGTGTATGTTCCTCTGCCTCCCTGCTCCTTCCAGACCCACTCAGTGCTGCTGTTACCAGGAGAGTCTTTTCTGTTGGAGGTGCACTACAGTTCTCTCTCTCACTCAGTCTAGACCGTCGTGGCTATGATTTAATAACCTTCCATTCACCTTCCTTTCAAGGAAGCTCAGTTTTCCAACTTTCCCAGCCCAACCCTTACCTTCCTAGTGGGAGACTTCAAAAGACCCACTGATATCTTTGCAAACATCCTGCCCTCCCATTCTTTTAACCTCCTCAACTCTCAAGATCTCAAGATTCTTTGTAAGTCAGCCTTTCACAGGGATGGTTGCATCTTAGCTCTCACCTCCATGGGGCTGGGGCTTGGATTCCTCTTTGATCACAATATCACTCCTTCCTTCCTTGTGTCTCAGCCCTCCTTAACTATTCTTCACCCTTACTGTAACTTCCAGTCCTTCCATCCTTCCTGCTATGCTTAGTCTTGGTTTCACCTTCCTCCCATAGCAGTCTTGACCTTATTTTTAAAATGTTGTGATAGAAATTCTCTCCCCTTTACTCCTTTATACCCTTTTCACTCCTGCCAATTGTACTTCTCAACCCGAATCACCCCCATCATTCACTTTCTCTACTTATGTTTCTGAACTGCTCAGTAGCATTTAGAGGAAGTCACTAGGAAATTGAGGCCATGCACTGCTAGCACCCTCTTCTCTCCTATTTCATACATCTTTATATAGCTTGTTCTTCTTTACTTCTGTCTTTGAGGAGAGAGATAGTGCTTTTCCTTACTGGGACCAGTGCTTCTATTAAAGCCCTCAACTATGCCTCACTCCTATGTCCTCAGACACGGAGGTGGCCAACAGGCTACAAGCAAGGTGCCTGCAGAACTTCCAGTGTATCCAGAACCAGATGAAAATATAATTGGAAAATGTTCTTAAAAATAAATAAAAATACGATACAGTATTTACAATGTTAATTTGTGGTTTTCTACGTTAATATGTGGCTTGCAGAGATCAGTTTCTCTATGGATCTGCTGCTAGCAAACCTTTCTGATCATTCTCTTTCATTCTCTGCTCCCCTCTCTCTCCTTTTCCCCCCACCCCACCTGTTAAGTTTGTCCATATGATTCTGCCATCCCCTCTTCCTGTCTTCTTCTGTCTTCCCGCTTACTGGCAAATTCCTAGATATCTCTATCTCTTTATATAGATATCTATATAGATAGTGATACTGATAAACATATTTCCCAAATATGTATATATATATCCAACCTCTAATTTCTCCCCTGAACTCAGGTTACACATTTGCTGACTGCTAGACACTTAGGCATCTAGGTGGTGACAAACAATGCAAGCCTGAAGACAGGAAGACTCATATTCCTGAGTTCAAATCTAACCTCAGACACTTACTAGCTGTATCACCCTGGGCAAATCATTTAACCCTGTTTGCCTCCATTGCTCATCTGTAAAATGAGCTGGAGAAGGAAATGGCAAACCACTACAGGAAGGATCTTTGCCAAGGAATAT
>CM053582.1:47980108-48016682 GCA_028627135.1 Pseudochirops cupreus | reverse complement strand
ATACACAGGCACTGCAGTTGGGAGATCCATTCTGCCCTACCAAAAAGTGACATAGGAGAGAATAGACTGGGGGAGGGGGGACACACTGGGATGGCTGTTTTGGGGTGGTGGGCAGGGGAAAGACGGGGAGAAAATATGTAACTCAAAAAAAAATTTAATAAATTAAATTTAAAAAATAAAAAATAAAAAAAAAATAATTTTGCCATTTAAAAATGGATATAGGGGGGCAGTGGTGAGAAAATATAAGTTGCCAGAAATGTACAGATTTGCCATTTCCCTCGGAAAATGTGATTGCTGTAAAAAATTCAATTCTGGAATTACCATATTTTGTAAGGGTCTAAGTCAATCCAGCGTGTTGCTGGACTTGATTTTTTCTGTATTAAAAAATAATCTGTTTTTAGCTTCTTGTATCTACTTCATAAACTCTTGACTTTGGACCAGTTTCCTTTGCATGAGAATACAGAAGCCAGGGTTTGTGGTCTTCCTGTTCTCTGCCCATGACAACCCACATCAATCAGTCAGTCAATAAGCATTTCTTAAGTGTCTCTTCTGTGCCAGGTGTTAGGTGCTAGGAATACAGAGACAAAAAGGAACCAGACTGTATCCTCGAGGAACTTGTATTCTCATAGGGGGAGCATTATGTTCAGTGCTGGGTTCCATTTAGGAAAGGACATTGACAAACTGTGGTGTGTCCAGAGGAATGTGGCTGTTGTGGTAAGGGGACTGGGGACCAGGCTATCTGAGGACCAAATGGAACACTATGGTGGGTGAAAGATGAAATGACAGGAGAAATGACGGTCTATCTTCTGAGCATATTGGTTTGGTAAGAAATACATGCCAATTGCCTAACAAACTGGGACCAGGCCCCTTCCTCAGCTTATGTTTGGACCCCGAGAACAGGGGGAGACAGACTTTTATGCATTAAAAAGTTAATCAAATAAGGCCAATTAATTAAAGGGAAGCAATACATTAGGCAATCTGATTTCTAATCAGATGAAAGATTAGGAATTTTCCAAGTGGAAAGGGAGTGAACAGGTCCAATTCCTTGAATCAGAAAAGGAGGTGTTGCCTCCGGAAATGCCTATAAGCAGTCAAAGGAACATAGAAACAATCATTGCTTGGTCATTGTGGTGCCAGTTTTCAGATAAGACATTTGTTGCTTGAGATATACAATTGTCAGAAAGCTCCTTGTATCCGTCTTTGGATCTGAGCAGGTTTCTGATCAGCATAACCTAGGGCCTTGGTTAAGGGTTTCTAAGCATCAGGGGGAGGTGTCCAGCTTCCCAGCCATGCAGGGCTAAGTTTAAACAATGCTACAAAGTTTTCTCTCAATTCCCACAATTGAATAAACTTTTCTCACAGGACCAAAGATAGACTAGAGCCATAATTGAATAGAAAGGGAACTAAACTTGCTCCAGAATTGAGTCAAGGGAGAGGGTCATTGTGAATCACTCAAGTCCTACAATTAACTCCTGCTTTCCTATCCCCTCAATTCCTTCAACAGCCAACTAGGCACTTAATGTTTGTTGGTTGAAACTGAAAGCAGGCCAACATTAAATGGAGAAGTTAACCACAGTAGCTCCTACCCAGAAGTGAAATATCAGCAGCCCTGAGCTGAAATGCTTTCAACAGTCAGTGTGTAGAGTTGCCAAATAAAATGTGACCTGGATGAGGCATTGTGGGTCTTGGGCAATGGTCGAAGTCTTGATTGGAGGCTTGGGACTGGTGCATTTGGTATTTTCTGCTTGGTAATATCTGTCATCTGCTAACATCTTCCTTAGCTCCTTATCATGGCATAAAGGTACTGTTGGGTTCTAAAAGTTAGGACAGCAGAATACAAGTTCTGGCAAATATTGGAAGAGTCATTAAGTCAGGGAGGATGTTTTTTCACTTAAAGATCACCTTCTTTGTTGTGGCAGAGATGTTACAAGTAAACATGACAAGAATACTCTGATCAGTACAATGGAATGCTCAGCTTGGTGAGTGGAATATCTGAGTTCAGGGCCTACCTCTGATACTAACTAGTGGTATGACCTTGGCTAAGTCACTTAATCTCAGTGTGCTGCAGGCAACTACCTAGGACTTACTCCTCTAAATCCTAGGCAGTTTGGGATTCCCCTCTCCAGGAAATCACAGGACATTCCTTCAGAGGTATCACTCAAGGCTCTGGCTGGAAGGGCCCTTGGAGCGCATCTGGTCTGACTCTCATTTTGCACCTGAGACCCAGAAAGGGAAATGACTTGTACCTAGTTAGATGCCGGTGTTAGTGGCCTAGCCAGAGCTACAGTTTGGGGCTCCTTGACTCAGATGCTGAGCTTTTGGGCTACACCATGCCATAGGCTCTGGGCCTGCTTGTGTGAATAAATGTAAGCAACAGTCAGCATTTCCAGGATCTGTGCGGCCCCTTTGCCCTTTGCAGTCTCTCCACAGCTTAGTAGGTTACCTTGGTCAGAGCAAAAATCACTTGAAGCCCACACTAGGGGCGTGGAGCATCTTTATTTTTAGCTGGGCTAAGATCAGCAGCCAGCTGACCACTTGCTGGTTACTGGTCAACTCCAAGCCTTCCCAACTTGCTGTGGCTTGTTAGTGTTAATGCTCCTCTGTTGTAGCCTTTGAAAACTCTGGGTAACCTCCGAGGTGACCCCCCCCTCCCCCTTTCTGATGAGGCATCACAGAAGAAGGATGATGGGAGAACAGCTCCGGACCTGCTGTACATTGTTTAATTGGCTTCATTTCATGCTTAAATGACAGTAATGGTCAAAGAAAAGTGATAATAATTGTGTATTATAGAGAAGCTTTTGGATTTCTCTTAGTAAGATCAGTTTTTATATATGATTATTATCTTACTGAGGGAAGAGCAAAGAAGGTTTTCTCAGTGGTATTGCTCATTTTTTTCCTCCCAGTTCTATTTCATTTCAAGGGACAATAGTTTTCCCAATATTTCTTGTTCATATCTCATTTTGCAGATTTGAAATCCAGTAGTGTTGAGTGGATTTGCTCTGAAATCAGACCTCAGAAGAGGACTGGATGGATAACACATACCTATGACATCACATAATTTGAAATATATATATATATTTATAAATTGAATAATGTTACCTTATGTAAATCTAAAAAAGCTGGAATGGCCGTGTTCTCTGGTGAATCTGCCTCCATTCCCCTCCCCCAGCCTTTAAGACTCTGAGAATGAACTCGTTCTAGGCATAGCTCACATTTCCTTGCGCGTGTATGACTTTGAGCAAGTCAGATATATGCTAACTCTCAGCCTCCATTTCTTTACCAATAGAATGGGAATATTAATAGCTGCCCTGTCTGCATTAGAGGATTATTGTGAGGATGATGAATGTGAATGTGCTTTACAAAGTGCAAAGTGTTATAGAAATGTAACACCATATATTAGACTACCCTCTGCTGGACCCCAACCATAATCATCTTTCTCTTAAAAAATGCATTCTTCTTTTTTGTTCTTTGTAGTCATTTCTCAGGAACCATCTCCCCCTTCCACATAGACAGAGATAACTTCTTCTGTCAATAAAGAAGTACAACTACAACTAAACAAAACAGACCCACCCGGCAATCATGACTGATGGTAGATGGTTCCCTCTGCATCAGTGGTCTGCCACCTTTCAGTCTTCTGGTGACACTGTGAGTCATTGTATTCCTCAAAGTTCTGAGGTCCTTGTAGTGTTATTGTTGTCTGGGTTCTGCTTATCCTTCCATATCCAAAAAGGTTGCCACCCCTTGTCATTCCTGGCTCTACAACTTCTCTCCCATCTGTCTCCTCTGCTTTACTCATGGAGCTACCATTCTGATTCAAGTTTTCATCACCCTTCACCTGTACTCATTTTGGGGATTCTCTTCTTCAAGTCTCTTCCTTCTCAATCCACTTTCCATACAGTTATGAAAGCAATTTTCCTAAAGTATAGTTCTTATCATGTTGCCCTTCTACTCAGTGAATTGCTGTGGCTCCCATTACATTTCTTTGTTATTTGAAGCCCTTTGTAACCTGGCCCCAACCTGTATTTCTAGCTCTATGATCCATTCAGACTGGTCTTCTGGTTACACATTAGTCTATCTCCCATCTCTATGCTTTTGCCCAGGTTATACCCCATGCCTGGAATGCGCTTCTTCCTCACTAACATCTGTTAGAATTCCTAGGTTTTTTTTTCCTAAGCTCAAGTAAAACATTACCTTTTGCATGAAGGCTTTTAAAAAAATCCTTCCAGCTACTAGTGCCTCTCCCTCTCCATTACCTTTTATGTATTTTGGGTGCATATATCTATATCTATGTATTTATATCTATATGCCCATTTTTCTATTCCAGCATTCCTTATGCTTCTAGAGCAGCAGTTCTCAACCTGTGGGTCATGACCCCTTTGGGGGTCAAACGACTTTTTCACAGGGGTCACAGGGGTCACCTAAGACCATAGGAAAACACATATTTCCGATGGTCTTAGGAACTGAGACACGGCTCCTCTATTACTCTCCAGGCGGTCCACCCACATGCAGATACGCCACATATGAGTATTAAAGGGTCGTGGCATTAGGAAGCTTGAGAACCACTGGTATAGAGGGTAGTTTTTTTGGAAAATAGTAGGTGCTTAGTAAATATTTGTTTATTCGTTGTTTATGTCATTCTTTATCAGAATCCCAAATCTTCCTAAATTTTTATCTTTGTTATTTCTTATTGTGCAACAATATTCCATTATGTTGGAAACCTAAAATTTCTTTGGCCATTCTCCTTTTTATGGATACCTACCTTATTTCCTATTTTTTTGCTACCCTAAAAGTGCTTTTTAAACTATTTTGGCATATATGGGACCTTGATCATAGTCTTTCTCCTCCTTGGGATATACAACGTGAAGTGGAATCCCTGATTCAAAGGGTAGGAACACTTTAGTCACTTTTCTAGCATGGTTCCAAATAATTTTGAAGAAGAGATGGATCAATTCATATCTCAACCAATAGCATAGCACTATGCCTGACTTTGACCAGCTCCTCCACTATTGACGAGTACTCTCTTTTATCATCCTGATCAATTTGCCAGGCACTGTACATTGCTATAGTAACATTGTAAATAACTATCTCAGTCCTCTCCCTCCCTATCAGGACTATTAGCAAGGATCTTCCTTCCTTGTCCATACAACAACTATAGGTTTTGGGGGTTAGTAGGGAGAAAAGTGAGGAATAGAAGCAAGTTCAGCTCTAATTGAAAACTCCACCCAGGAAAAGAAAGCTAATGATTAGTTTTTTGAAGCCTTGTTCTTGTGGGAAAGTTGCCCTTTCCTAAAGACATAACACTTTTTGAGAGAGAATTGTCTGATAGAAGGACTCCAGCCAATAAATGCTTTCTCCTTCAGTGCTTTAAAGAACTAAGTGTAATCTAGAGTCTCTGTGTATTTTTAAGTCTGGCAGCATGGAACAAAATTCAGTTTTCCTCATAGGATTAGCCATGGGCTCTGAAATGTTCCAGCTTCAAGCAGATTATTTCCCCTAGTTGTGCATATTCTTCTTCTTCTTCTTTTTTTTTTTTGGCTTTTTTGGAGGGGGGAAGGCAGAACAATTGGGGTTAAATGACTTGCCCAAGGTCACACGGCTAATAAGTGTCAAGTGTCTGAGGTGGGATTTGAATTCAGGTCCTCCTGACTCCAGGGCCGGTGCTCTATTCACTGCAGCACCTAGCCGCCCCCATGTGCATATCCTTCTAGAAGACCTGTAATTCTTTTGCTTTTTGGACTCCTCTTAGTCTCTTTTTTACTTCTGAAAGGACTGAACCATGGAGGTATCTAATGATTATTATGAAATTCTTTCTCTTTTTGGAAATTCAGTTTGGTGGAAAACATTTCTTCTTGTACCCTGAATCCTTTCCATTTTGATTCTTTTATATTTGGCATATGTGTTTCCAAAGACAGCAATCTCACTCTTCCCAAAATATTCCAAATATTGGTTTAAAAGGTATTGGGTACTTGCTGTGATGTGTTAACCTCTTTGTTATCCGTCATGGTCAGCTTGTTGGGATTCAGTAGATATCCTAGTTTTAGAATGCTCTTGTTTATAACAAACATGGATTTTTGTTGTTCAGTTGTCCAGTTGTGTCTGACTCTTCATGACCCAGTGGAGCATAGCACGTCAGGTACACTGTCCATGGGCTTTTCTTAGCAAAGATCCTGGAGTGGTTTGATATTTTCTTCTCCATTTGAACACCTTTTGTCAAGAATTTTTTTAATTCAATTAGCATTTGTCAAAGAAAATAGTAAACTCCACCTTATGCAGCATACTGAATGGAGAGTGCTGGGCATAGAGTCAGGGAGATCTCCTTTCAAGTGTTGCCTCTGGCATATCATCTCTGTGCTACCCTGGCCAAGTCACTTAATCCTTTGGTGGCTTAGGCACCTCTCCAAAAATACTCAAGTTATAGTTGGGTCACCCATTTGCATGACTGGGGAGAGTTTCCACACTGATAAAATCACATGTCAGGATTTATGTCCCTTCCTCCCCACCTTCCTCACAAAAGGAACCTGCATGAAAATGAATTAACTTCAGATTCAGTTGTGACCAGAATGCCTAATCCTTTGTTACTCAAAACAAGAATATTCTCCAGATTGAGCCAAACAGAGATTAAATAAACACCAGCTTCAGGGAGGTTTGTGAAGATCCTTTTAAAGTATAGCTAGGCATTGCTGTGGGAGATGGTGAACTCTACGGTCCTCCTAAGGCCACTGTCAGCCATATCATAATGGCCTCACTAAGCAGGAAGAATGGAACAATATTCTCTAGCATAAAAAGCTATTTCCTTTTGTATTCAATTTAGTTCCCCCAAAATATTTTAAGTGCCTACTCTGTGTGAGGCCCTTGTGATTGGCCTCATCACCACAATCTCTGACTTTTTGGTCTTCTTTGCTATGGTTCTTTTCCCCTTCCACTCTCAGAGTTTCTCTCTATATTATTTCTGTCTTGAAAAACTCATTTTTTCTTGTGTCTTTGACTAATACATCTATGCAGATGACTAACAAATTGACACCTCCAGCCTCGACAAATTTGTTACATAACTCCTGTTCAATAAATAAATGGATGAATGTACCATATATGTGAGATTCACACCCAAAGAGCACAGGTGGTATTAGTGTTTATTGGTTGCTCCAGAAATTGCCTTTCTCTATCCAGAATGTAATGATCAGAAAGCTTTGAGAAGCACAATGCACTTGTGGATAGTGTTGTAGCTCAAATAAGGAATACTTGACTTCTGATGCCTCCTCTGACTTACATTCGCTGTGACCCTGGGCAGATCTCTTACCATTTCTGTGTTGCTCTGTCAGAAAGCTTGAGATTTCTTTTTTCTCTTTCTTTTCTCTTCTTCTTCTCTGCCTCTCTTCTTCTTTCCTTCCTTCATTCTCTGTCTCCCCCATTTTCTTTAAAGCTTCAGAAATTATGCCTCACTACATTAAAGATAAGTAAAAATATTATCAAAGAAATGGTAACTCAATATCCATACTGTAGAAAGCCTTGATTGTTTTATGAGCTAGATAAGAAATCTGTCACACTGCGGGAAGTGGCAGTGAAGGGAAAAGTGGGAAAGAGAAGGAAAGAGTGCTCCAGAATTCTTTACTAGGGTTGTCTTCATAGCTTGGAAAAGCATCTACCAAAACTCTAGATATATTCTCACTGACTTAATGAACTGAACTGAGAGGCAAAAGACCTGAGTTAGAATCCTGACTTTATCTTGGGGCCTTGAGCAAGACACTTAATTCAGTTCATTTCTCTTCTATTTAGTAAGTGTTTATTAAGGATTTACTATGTACGAGGCACTGTGCTCAGCTTTAGTAATACAAATTAAAAAAAGAAAACAGTTACTTCCCACAAAGAACTTTTATTCTACTGTTATATTGACTTATGCAACCTCAGTTTCCTATTTTGTAAAACCTGAGTGATAATAACTGATAGTAAATAAAAAAGATCTATAGAAATGCTGTTACTATTGTTATTGGTAGATTATATCACAGCCAGGAGTTGTTACAAAGAGAAGACTTGTGGGGCAGCTAGCTGGTGCTGTGAATAGAGCCCTGGCCCTGGAGTCAGGAAGACCTGGGTTCAAATCTGACTTCAGACACTTAACGCTTACTACCTGTGTGACCTTGGGCAAGTCACTTAACCCCAATTGCCCTGGCTTCCCTCCTCCAAAAAGCAAAAACAAAAAACAAACAAAAAAAAAACTTGGATATTTTCAACTAACAGGAAATGAAAGGACATCTCACATCCTAAGGTAGGATCCTTACCTGCCAAAATGCACTAAGCCTGTATTTATCCATATTTTTGTAGATAAAAATCTTTAATCACCTTTAATCACCTCAAAAACATTTGATATCTCCTTCTTTGTATTCCATCTTAAATGGAAAATTCGTTGCAATGGAATGATCTAAGAGCTTGTTTCAAATGCCATAGGAAGCATTTAGCTGCAGCAATGAAGAAGGAAGCAGTGAAATTAAAAGAAAATTCTAAATGTAACAGTATCCATATCTTACTTCAAATATTTTTGGTTTTTAATATGTGAATCTTTTTTCCCCTCTACAGGGAGGAGAAAATATTCTGACATGACTCATTTATACTTTGGTTGTCAGGCACAAACAGTTTTCAATATTATTCCCTGCCCTGTGTATATTAAAGAACTTGTCCACTCTGTGCTGAACACAGTTGCATTTCATGATGGAGTATGTTACTTGGAAAATAAAGTGGTCACAATTATCTGCACAACAAATAGAAGTTGTCAGATGGCAGACATGCAGAACTAATGTAGATGGCCAGCTCAGGAACGCTGTCAGAAAGATTGAAAAAATATTTTGTCTTTCAACTTGAGGCTCCGGCCTACTCCAGCTGCTGAGGAATTGAGGTAGGCCTTTCTCTGGTCACCTCTGAAAGATCCTGGTTCCTCAGAAAGGAAGAGGGGACGAGTGTGGAGCAGAATTCAGGCTGGCTTATTCTTTTCATCGTCATCATTGTTGTGGTGATTATCATTATTGTTACTATTGGTTTTTGCCAAAACCGTTTTCAACACACCCTCTAACAATTTTAGCAAAGGACTATCTCATTGTCAGAAAGTATGGAGAATAGGGACAACTTTGCAGTGATCTTTCTGCCATGACCAAGTGACAGAGTCATCTCCCTCCTTGAAGAGAGCAGAACAGGGTTCAGGAATGCCTCTCTGCTCTTTAGGTTCTCAGGTAAAAGGGCATCAGTGTAAAAACATAAAATAAAAAAGGGATCCAAAGAAGCAGTAGGAATCTGGTCTATGCCAGGACCTTAGGCTATGGAGGAATGTCTCTTAGAGGTGAAATGAAAGGAAGGTCTTAGTGGTCTTTAAGCCTGTTAAGTCAGCAGTGTGATATGGCTGCCAAGAAAGCCGTATTTTCTAAGCAGCATTAAAAGAGGCATAGAACTGCTAGACCCTGTCCTTGTCAAAACGTGCTTGTAAGTCCTCAGCTCTGGGGGCTACACTTCAGAAGGCAGCTGTTAAGCTGGAGAGCATCCGGGTAAAGGTTAGGGTTAGGGCAGACAGGATGGTAAAGGACTTGAAAATTGTGACATAGGAGAATTAGATGTAGGACATAGAGAAGACTGGAAAGATCACCCTGTTTTCTCTTCTGCATTGCTGTCTGTCCAATGGTCATCTTCGTTTCTATGTCCAGTGGGCATTTAAAACTCAAGCAGTTCCCATTTGTAGCTCATAACTTCCTCCAAATTTCTCGATTTCTTGTGAGGGGATCACTATCCTTTAGTCCCCTTGCTTCATAGCCTTGGCTTTGTTCTTGATGTTCCCCTCCCTTTTACTTCTCCCATTTCCAGTCAGTTGCTAAGTCTTGCACTGTTATCTCTCTATCTCTAGCACAGCAGTTCTCAACCTGTGGGTCACAACCCCTTTGGGGGTTGAATGACCCTTTCAGAGGGATTGCCTAACACCAATGGAAAACATATATTTCTGATAGTCTTAAGAACCAAGACACCGCTCCTCTATCAGTCTCCAGATGGGTCTGCCCACATGCAGATACGCCCACATACGAGTATTAAAGGGTTGCGGCATTAGGAAGGTTGAGAACCACTGCTCTAGCATCTTTGGAATCTGAACTCAGGCCCTCATCACCTCTTGGTTGAACAGTTGCAGTGGCCCAGTTGGCTCCTGCTTCCTCTCCCTTCTTCCACTAAACTTTCAAATTGATATTTCTAAAATACTTATCTGACCATGTCACTCCCTACATGTTAAAAAATAAGATTTTATCATTTTTATTTTTCACGTAATAAATATTGTTTTTATCATTTTGTCTCTCCCACTAACTCCCAAATGAACAGTGCTCTGCTTTGGGCCCATCAGTGTATTACCTTGGCTCCAGTTTGACCCAGTGTTGCACTTTTGACACAGCTGTTCCACCCCTTCTTGGGGCTGGACTGAGCTTGCTTCAGCAAGAGTAAGTACTGACTTCTAACTAACTTCCTATAGAAGATTTGTGGGAAATTGCTTTGTTTTTTCAAGGCAAAGCAGATTTTTCTTTCTGATTTCTGTAGATTTCTCTTCCTCTTGTGCTAGCCCCTGAGCATTCCCTATTCCTAGAGCTATCATCCCCACAGGTTCTGACAACCTCCAAATCCTGCTCATCTTCATCATATTCTCTTTTATAGTTCACTCTCCCAAGTCCACCTCCTCAGAATCTCCTGAAAGTACCAGCTGCTGAGCCCATTCCACATCTATTACTCATAGTCCCAGTTGATTTTCATATTTGATCATGCTCTAGTTTTCTACATCCTCTTTTCCATATACATTTCTTTCAGGGCCTCATGAGAAGACTTGAGAAACTGGAATAGCCCTGCGGTCAGTGGTAGAGTGTCAATACCTCAGTCCTTCTGTGCTTCATGTAGCCATAATTGCTTTGGTATAGCTGTGCCCTACACCAATGCAGATTGTGACCATACACTTCCCTCCTGCCTAGACATTATTTAAAGTTTCCTTGGCTGAAAAATATGGCATCCTGTGACCAAGCTAATAATGAAACTTTTGGAACTTAGCTGGGCAAATCCTTGGCCAACACATGTACAGTCCATTCAGGGCCTGTGCTCAAACCTTATCCATTTAGGTGGGACCTCCTAGAGTTTGAGCCCCACTGAACTGGCCTTCTAGAAATTAGGCCCACTTCTTCCCCATGCTGAGACACTGGGTGAAGACTCTGGTGAAGGTCAGTAACTTAGTATGGACAAAATAAAAACTTTTTAATCTTGCTGTAGTGCCTACATAAGGGACTTAATAACTCTGGGCCTGAATTGAGGTCCTGAGATCAAATATTAGGTATTTCCATGTTCTAGAAACAATGTCTAGAGATGAATATTGAGTCCTATCAGCTCCTGCTCCTGTCATAGGCCCAATCTCTAATGCTTTGCTTCCTCCCTCAAAGATCTATGACTTTTGAGTGTGAGGTTCCCCTATTTAAGCATATCCCTAGCTCTCTGACACTTAGTCTTTTTTTTGTTTTGTTTTGTTTTTTTTTGGAGCGTGAAGGCAAGGCAAATGGGGTTAAGTGACTTGCCCAAGGTCACACAACTAGTAAGTGTATCAAATGCTGGAGGCCAGCTTTGAACTGAGTTCCCCATGATTCCAGGGAAGATGCTTTATTCACTGTGCCACCTAGCTGCCCCTCTATCATTTAGTCTTACCATGGTGCTTTAAGCTTAGTGATTGGTGGTGGTTTGCCCTGGGGCACACAGCTAATTAAGTCTCAGATTGTTGTCATTTAGGCCTTTCAATATGGTCTGACTCTTCCTGACCCTAATTGGGGTTTTCTTGACAAAATATTGGAGTGATTTTCTATGTCCTTCTCCGGCTCGTTTTATAGATGAGGAAATGGAAGCAAACAGGGTGAAGTGACTTGCCCAGGGTCACCCAGCTAGTAAGTGTCTGAGGCCAGATTGGAACTCAGGAAGAGGAGATTTCCTGACTCCAGGCCTGGCACGCTATGCACTGCAGTGCCACCTAGCTGCCCCTTGACTATCAAGAATAGAGCTTCAACCAAGGGCTTCCTGCCTTCCCATGTAGCATTCCAGGTACTATATCAGCTACTTCCCAATGTACTTAGTTTATTGTTAGAAAAATAGTAAATCTGGAGATTGACAATACTTTGCAACTTGCTACATAGTGATCTGTCAAAAAAAAGTTTACTATTTATCAAAGGAAAAACTGTCATGTACAAGAAGTAACAATAAATGTTATTATTATTATTTTATCATTTGTCAGTGCTTTGTTTGAACTTATAATTCATTATAATATGATAGAGCAGTTCTAGTGTACTGTTAGGACTATTAACATGCATCAGTCATTCCCTGGTAATCATGGCACTCCCCTGCTCAATAAACTTTCCTAGTCTGTATTATCTCTAGTGAGAAAAATGATTATTACATAGCATATTATTGGGGAGATCCCTGACCTTTCCTAAAAATTTACCCCACCTAGACTATCTTCATCTGAAAACTACCTGTTCATATCCTTTAACTATTTCTCAGTTGAGGAATGGCTTGTATTCTAATAAATTAACTTAGTTTTCTATATATTTGATAAATAAAGCCTTTATCAGAGTCACTTGCTGTAAAGATCATTTCCTAGTTTTCTACTTTCCTTCTAATCTTGGTTGCATTGGTTTTGTTTGTACAAAACTTTTTATCTTTATTTTTCTTGTGGGGGGGGGGTGGCATGGCTAATGTGGAAATATGTTTTGCATAACCTTAAATGTATAATTAGTATTGTATTTCTTGCCATTTCCATGGGTGAGGAAGGGGTGATGGGAAGGAGAAAATTTGGAACTGCAAATAAAAATAAAATTTTAAATAAAAAATAGCTACTAGTGCCTCCCTCCCTCCCATATATACACACAAATACTTTTATGGATTGTTTATATATTTCATATATATTTATTTGTGTATGTATTTTCTGCCCCTATAGAATATAAATTCCTTGAGAGAAGAGACTATTGAATTTATATCCCTAGTTCTTATAGTAATGAAATTTGAAGATCCCTTTGTATTGATAAGCTAACAGGTACTTAGCACTTAGTGCCAAGCTAATTATATCAAACCTCTGTTAAAGAAACAGAAGGTATGAACCCCTATTGCTGACATAACAGGAAGGGGCTGAACAGGGAGGAGCTAATACTGTATATAAGGAAAAGCTCCAGCTGGGAGAGTCAGAATTTCTTGGGGTAAGCATCATGTAGGCAGAGTAGCTGCTGCCAGAGAGAGAGAATTTCTCTCAGTGAGTGTCTGGAGGCTGGGCTGCTACTGCTGCTCTCAAGACTGAACTGAGAATTGAAAAGAACTGAGAAGAGAGATGAGAATTGAGAACAGACAGAATTTCTTGGAGCAAGCTGTGTGGAAATGGATAAAGTGATTTTGATTTTGATAAAGGAACTTATGGTGGCAAACTCAAACTTGTGGTGGCAGAACTTGATCTTGTGGTACCAGAGCTGCCAGGACTTCCAAGGGTCAGCCAAAGCTGCCAAAGACTGAGGAAGCATGACTGTGGTGCCAGTACTTTTAACAAATGTTGTTGTGGCTTTGTTAAGCCTTGTCTTCCCAGGAATAGAGACTGTGAGAGATTTGAGGTGGACTAGACACTGTGAGCTTCAATATGGAGCAGTAACTGCATGGAGAGCTGGACAAGGAACTGAGAGCTGTCTGCCTTTGAACTTAGATGGCAGTTGGTTAGATTCAGGTGGGAGCTGGGATCATGGGAAGGGAGCACTGGAAACTGAGAGCCTGCCTCAAGTCAAGATGAAAAGACCTCTCTGTGGGTACTGAGTAGTGACTGATGAAATTGTAACTTGTGACCTAGGGGTGGATGGCCCTTGTCCTTTCTACTACCCCTTAAGAGGGTACTGAGTAGTGACTGATGGAATTGTGACTTAATTTCACCTCATGGGTGGAGGACTTTGACTTTTGTACTTTGTGTCCCTTAAGGAGGCAAGGCTCCTTAAAGATGATTGAATGATTAAGTTACTAAATGATTGAGTAACTAAATGAATGTACTTTACTTAAAACTATGTGACCACTCTGGTGAAAACTACGTGGCCATTTTAGTGTTAAGTTGTTGAGTTGTGACATGGTGAATGCTATACCTTGATTTTCTGTGAATGTTTTGCCTTAATTTACTGCTGAATCAATAGAGAGTTCACTATACTGTGTAATCAGAACCTTGAAGCTGTTCCCAGCAGCAGTCCTTTGGAAAGGTGCTCATGCTTGGCTTTACACTAGCACATAGCACAGTATGCGGAACAAAATAAATGCTTATTGATTGACTGTCTTTGACTTCCTAGTAAAAGTAATCACATTGATAGGGTCTTGTATGCTATGGTTTTGAGCAAAATATGTTGAAACTGGCATATTCAAATCTGAGGGACCAATGTGTGAATTAGAGGCAGAGGGGACTTCAGGATTCATTTAGTGTAACACCCATTTTATAGATGGGCAAACCCAAATGCACCGAAGTTTAACTTGCCGAAATTTACGTAGGCAGGAAGTAGTAGAACTTAGTTTCAAATCCATGCCCTCTGCCTCTATATACAGAGCTCTTTCCACTGTACATTAACTTTTTATGGGCAGCTAGGTAGTGCAGTGGATAGAATGCTTGGCCTGGAGTCAGGAAGACCCAAGTTCAAAAGTGGCCTCATACCCTAGATATGTGACCCTGGGCAAGTCACTTTATACTGTTTGCCTCCGCTTCCTAATCTGTGAAATGAACTGGAGAAGGAAATGACAAACCACCCCAGTATGTTTGAGACAAAAGCCCCAAATGGGTTCATGAAAAGTCAGATGTGACTGAAACAATTCAGCTGCAACAACAATATTACTTTATAAAAGGAACAAAGTATTCTTATATATTTACCATCAATGTTATTACTATTTATCAACAGTTCTAATTAACATGTGTATTGTTCTTATGATTCTGTTTATATAACTTTATAGAAGCCTTCTATTTCTATGAAATATTTGTAAACAAATATTTTTGAGTTAGCGTGAGATATGCCCAGTAGTGTTGTTTAGAGAAAACAGTACATGCACATTATATATGAATATAAATGTATGTGGAAGCTAGGCATGGAAATATGTAACTATAGATGCATAGTCACTGTCCTTAAGAAACTCATAATCTAGTTACCTTTGGAGAATCCTCTAGTGCAATAGTGTTAAACTCAAATAAAAACATATCTGCCGGGCTGCATATTGACTCTAGTCTATCATTCTGTACTAATGTGTCTACATTCAATACTTCAGTTGCTCTGTAACCTTTAATCTCCACAAGTATCTTTGAGCTACACTTTGCCATTTTCTGTATAACCCAAATGAACCTTTGTGTTGACAGACGGGACACTTTAATTCTTAAGAAAATATCATTTTCCTTTTTTTTTTTTGGTGTTTTTTTGGTGGGAGACAATCAGTGTTAAGTGACTTGTCCAGAGTCACACAGCTAATAAGTGTCTAAGGCCAAATTTGAACTCAGATCCTCCCAACTCCAGAGCAAAAATATAATTTTCAATTATGTAGCTGGGGATAAATAAAAAATAAATAGAAAAGAACAAAACCAAACCAAAATAAAAGATGGTTTTGGTTCTTTGGGCTGTACGCAGCCAAACTGAGGTAAAGCAGGAAGTAATGGTTAATTACTTTACAGTTGGTAACTTTCAATCAAGTTGGTGCTAAAAAGTAAGTATTTTGTTAACTTTGGGAAGTTAAGCAGAATAGCAGGTTTGTGGACTTGGGGTGAAGACCTGTGATTAAATCCCACCTTAAATGTATCCAGAGCTAGCTTTCCTTTGAACTATAGTTTGAGTAAGTCACTTAATCTTTGTGAACCTTCATTTCTTCAGCTATAAAATGGGAGTTTTAATGGCACCTACTTGGCAGGGTTATTGTGAGTGCTGAATGAGAAAATGTATTTAAAGTGCTTTGCACATGTTTAAGTTCTGTGTGACCTTGGGGAACATCTTGGTTGCCTTCTCTGGGCCTTGATTTCCTTTTCTGTAAAATGAGAATGTTGAAGTAGGTGACTTGTAGCTTCCATTTCAGCTCTAGCTCTATAATTTGGCTTTGTAGAAACAGTATTTACATAGCACAATATATTGTCAAAGTGTCCTGTGATGTTTTATTAGTCAGTACTTTGGACACCCCCATGAAACATCAGTGCCTGAAATGGATAAGAATTTGACTTTGTGTAATGCCATCTGAATGCTTTCATTAGGAAGTGATCCTCTTTTAGATGATGGAAGTCCAATGAATAAATCCTTTTATGGCTCTGCAGCTATCCATGTTCTCTCCATTTTGTGGTTACAGTCTTAGCTTAGAGGGAAAAAGGTTTTTTTTAGTATATTCCTAATCTGTAATGGGGGCAACTCCTAGAGCTGTGCATTAGTGTTTGATCCTTTTTGTGGGAAATGTGCTCTGACCCCTTGATGAAAGACTTGTGTGACTGAATTGATTCGTTGGTCTTCATGATTGGGGAGTTTTGTTGAAGATGATTGGTGGCTGAGCCAGGAAGAGCTACCACACTCAGTGATCTGTGAGAAGAACTGAAGAGAAACTTCTGTCTTTCTCTTTCTCTTCCTTTCTCTATTCCTCTTCCCCTGCATCCTTCCCTCCTTCTTGTCCAATAATAATAATTTTTCCTTGGGCTTCCAGTCAAGGGAATGGAATTTCTTTCCCATTCCCATCATTCCCATCATTCCCTGCTATGAGTGAATGGATATGATATGTACTTGCATAGGTGAGTCTGAGACTGAACCTCAAGTTCCTGGCTCTCTCTTCTACTCTGTATTTCTTTCTTTGATGGGATCATTCCAAACCTAAAGAATTCTTCTGGCTGGTCAGATTAACTAAACTTTGTGAGTTGATTAGATTGTACAGATCCAGAGTGAATGTGAAATACCATTTCATCACCCAAAGGAATATAATCAATGTAAAGGGTTATGGCTTTTTGTTTTTTTTAAATTATTTGTTGATATACCTGTATGAGTGTTTTGTGTATTAAGCATGTCTTTTTTGGTTGTGGAGGAAATAAGTAACTGTCCTATACCTGACATCTATTTTGTACATTGAGTATTTTTTTGTAGATATGTCCCTATTATTCCTTTTGGAAAGATTCTAGACATGAGCCATAGCTAAGCTTTAAGTTTTCAAGATTTTCCCCAGTATTCTATTTTGTGATGGAGGCATACCAAGCCATAGAGAGTGAGAAAAACCTGATCTCCTCTCTTTGGGATCAAGCCACTTCCAGGATAAATTGAGGCTTTAATCCAGAGCTGGAACCCCATTTCCTAGAGGACCATTCGTCTAGACCATGAGCCATATCTATAGGTTATCAATCTTTAGACATGACATGCTGATTTTGATGACTGTTATTTCAAAGACTGTCTCCAAGATTTCTTTAAATTTTGAATCAACTATTAGGAGCCCAGATCAGAGGCTGACCTCACATAGAAGGCTATGAATAGGACAGTCCTTTGACAAAAGTAAAAACTTCTAAGCACCAACTCCATTATCTTTCTATGCTGTCTTAGAGCAATAGGCATCTGAAAGATGGAAGAAGATGTACTTGTGAGGCACCACTAGGTGATAGAGCTCCTAGGGAGGATGAGCAAGATAGATGGGAAACTTTGCCTCCTTAAGAGAGAATCATCTGGTATTTTTAAGGGTTCAGTAGTTCTTGAAAAGATTGAAATAGTTAAATGGAATCCAGAACAGGAGACAAAAGTCCAGCTAGTGAGTCTCAACTTCTATCCTAAAGTTTAGGAAAGCCTGAACTGGGGGCAAAGGGATCCACACAGCAGATTTCTATGAACCTCATTGGTTGTGGTAGGTGGGGGTGGGGGGTAAGTATGTGGAGGAATGGATACGTGGGAAAGAAAGCTAGGAAAGATTTTTCCAGGTCAGGATTATGATTGAAAATGATATTTTTGCTCCAGAATTGGGAGGACCTGAGTTCAAATTTGGCCTCAGACAGTTACCAATTGTTTGACCCTGGGCAAGTCACTTAACACCGATTGTCTCCCCCAAAAAATGCAAAAAAAAAGGAAAATGATATTTTCTTAAGAATTAAAGTGTCCAGGCTGTCAACACAAAGTCTAATTAGCAAAGCTCTTCACAAGTATCTGTTTTTCCACTACGGAAGTATGTGACAGATGGGAGAGAGTGGGTACATGATGCTCAAAGGCATTTGTTATAGATGTACGAAAGTTATCTTATTTCTTATTTTTGGGCAGTGAATGGACAGTGAAAATCCCTTATTCCTCTTTCAGGTACTGATTGATGCAAAGAGAACAATAATGTGACTTGGAATCATGACTTTCATTCTATTTTTTGTAACTGAACAGTCTTGTTGGCTTTCCTGATCTGGTGAAATGAAGTCCACTGGAAACTAGCCACAGGTTAAAAATGTAGCTGTATGATGCATGTCTCATGATGCACATCATGATTTAGAGTCAAAGTAAGGCCACCATGGCAACATGGGCATGAAAGGTGACTGCTGCTTTTTATTCTTGCTGTTGGTCCTTGGGGGATTGGATCAAGTCTCAATGTGGGAGAAAAGGGAGGGAATATTTTGGAGGCAATTAAAGTCTTGAAGTTAGTGACTCCCATGATTCTGAAAAAAGTTCCACATTCTATTTTCTGAAAAATAATTGAGTCTTAAAGAATCAGAACTCTAGGGCTGATGGGTTAGAAGCCATCTAGTCTGATACTCTCATCCAATAGATAAAAACAGGAGACCCAGAGAGGTGACATGGTTTGACCAGCATGACAGCTTGATAAGTGGCAGAGTCAGAATTCACATCTAGGTCCTTTGACTCTAAATCACTGATGTTTAGAGCACATCACACTGTCTCTTTTAATCGGAGACAGACAAGACTCACGGCTGTTTTGTGCCCAACTTTCCCAATGTCTAGTCAACTCAGGCTTCAGGGCCCCATCTCCTTTACACATACTATTTTCTCCTTGTTCTCTGGACCTCCTGGCCCTACATTACCCATGAGAGTGTATTTGCTAGTGAATTAATTGCCCTTTCTATCTGTGTGTTAGTCAGCTTTCTTACCTTTTGTCTCCCAGCAGACTCAGAGGCTGGTAGGCCTAATGTAGAATCATGGAATTTTAAAGTAGGAAGGACCCTAGAGGTCATTTATCCCAAACCCCTAAATATGCAAATGAGGAAACTTTATCCCAGAGAAGGCAAGTGACTGGTGCAAGGTCTCCTAGCTAGTTAGTAGGAGAGCCAGCACTAGAATCCAGGATTCTTAACTCTCCAGTGGTGGTCTTTCTATTACAGTAGATTTCTCTATTCTATGGCTCATGGTGAACTGATGTTTGCTGATAATGGAATAAGGTTTTATCACACTCCCTCTCACATACTACTATTTTTAAAAGTTTTATTGTTACTTTTCATTTTTAACACTCATTATTTTTAACAAGCCTTCCCTTATATTAAAGAAAACACAATTAACCAAAACAAACATAACAGTGATATCTGACAGTGTATCTAACATTCCATACCCGTCATTCTTCACTTGTTTGTTAAGAGGAGACAAATCTTTTTCATCATTTCTTCTCTAGAACCAAAAGAACATCCTTACAGGTAAGTTGAATTCAACTACCTTTAGATATCACGTTCTTTTAAATCATTACAATTGTGCATAATGTCCTCCTCTTTCTGTTTGTCTCACTTTGTAACAGTTCAAACAGATTTTCCCATATTTCTTTATATTTAAATATTCTACTATATTCATATACCACAACTTTTTAGCCATTTCCAAAAGTGTGGGCACCAATTTTCTTGCAAGGTATGCTTGTTTTCTCCTACCACAAAATGTACTTTATGTATGGAACTGCTTTTTCTGTATTGAACCTCTCTGGAGTAAGTGTGCAGTAGTGAGATTGCTGGGTGAGTGGGTATGGACAGTATAGTGACTTCTCTAAAGTAAATTAAGACAGTTTCTCATGTGGTTGTACAAATTCAGAGCTCCATCAGTGGTGTATTACTGTTCCTGTCTGTCTACAACCCCTCCAGCACTGACCACTTTTGTTTTTGCCACTCGCATAAATGTAAGGGGAAATATCATATTTGTTTTCTTTTGCATTTCTTTTATTATTAGTAGTAGTTGGAAATCTTTTTCATGTATTTTTGTTAGCTTGTACTGGTTTTTTTTTTCTTTTTAGAAACTTTATATCCTTTGGACAGTCCACTTAACTAATATACAATAGCTTGTAGTTTTATTCCTTCATGCATATGCAGGGAAGGCTGAGCTTGTAAATTCACAGTCTACTTTATTTTAAATCGTCTTCTCTTTCTTTATTGTTTCAGGTAGCTGAAATAGCTACTCTAATGCCTAGGATCCACCTTTATCTACTGCTACCTGAGTCTTGGTGGATTCAGTGACCTCTCAGAAGGGGAGGTGGTAGGTCTGGCTTGATATCTGCTATGGAAAGACTCTGAGGGGAGACAGCTGCAGATTGATTATATCCTCTTTTGCTCTAGATATGAATGTTCCTTCACCTCTCACTGACTTCGTGCTGCCACTGTGCCCTGCTCTCCCTGGTTGCCCACTTTCTCCATTATTGGATTGGGCAAGTTTAGTACTCTCCCTGTTTTTTAGGGGTGGATGTGTGGATGTGTGTTTTGGATTAGTTTCCTACTGGGGGAATATTGCATAAAACCACTAGAGCCAAAGCTTGAAATTCAGATGTGTTATCTGTACTGGGCACAGGATAGACTCGACATGATTAGAAATACTAAGATCATCATGTTGCCTTATGTTTTTGTTTTTTCAAGGTTTATTTACATTATGGAAAGATATTTCTTCCTCTCCTTGATTTTTTTTTTTTGCCGTTTTAGCTCCTTTATTTGGCACATTTCTCATTTTGAGGAGGTGAGGTGGGGATTTTGCTGAGATAGCCACTCACTCTTCTGCCATCTTGCTGGGGGAACCCTGTGTAGGTGAGTTTTAAAATAGACTCATCTTTCATCTCCTGAGGCCTAGAGGTGAGTCCTCCCTCCCCCCTAAACACCTATTGTTCTTATACTTCTAGAAGATTCAGGGGAATGGGTGACATATTGCCCCTTTTCCCCTTTACTGTTCCCTTTTATGAATAAATATATCCTTGATAGGTTGCCCGCCTCTATTGTTGGGAATATTGACATAGTTCAACTGTCCTCTCTTTAATTGTGGGGGAGAAGGCAGTATTCCCTGTCCTGAGAGTCGAGGGCTATGATCTGTGTGCATATATTGGCATAACTGTGACCATTGAGACTTTTCAGAAAAACTTGGCATATGTTCACCCACTTGAAGGAGAGAATTATGCCAGTGCTGAGTCCATGTATTCTATACAAAGTGTAGGTTCTAGGTGGTAAGTAGACTATAGATTTGGGACTGAAGGATGGAATAAGTGTCCTTTTTTATTTCTAGAAAGAACTATTATAAAACATTTTGGTTCTTCATAGGATGGTAAAATAGGCTTTGTCCTACTTTTAGGGAATTCATCCCACACCATTTGTGGCTGCCGCTAAACCTTCTTTGTTTAGCCTTGTTCAGCAATAGTAGCAACTAGTCTTGAGAAAGTGAGTTAATTCCTAGTGTGAAGAAGCTAGAGCTATTTTATTTAGAAAAAAAAAGAAACCGAGAAAAAATGTTTTCTTGGTACTTCTAACACTTATATAGTAAAAAAGTATCTTGCATCTGCTATTCTGCAGATCTTTTGATCTGGCTTTTCATGGTTCTTTGGGCTTTAAAAAACACTGGCTGTTGGAAGTGGTGCTTCAGAAACCCAGGGGAATGTCATAATCATGGCAGATTGGCCTGGCAGAATGGTGCTCTGCTCTTGCATTTATTTCCCTAATTTTAAAAACATTTGACACATGAACTTAATCTTAAAGAAAATCTTTTTCTCTGTTCCCAAGCATCATGTTTGTTATCCAGGGACTGTGGAAAGAACACGAGCTTTTACTGTACTTGTTGTTCAGGAAGCAGTCCTTTAAGCAAATGAAGCCAATTTAGACATGAATCAATGATGTGATTAACTTCTAAAATAATCGGCAGACCAGAAATGGGAGTGGGGTAGAGGAAGGAGGAATGTTTCTAATGCCCAGAAATAGTAGCTCAAAGCATTGATCTTTAATTCAGTTCAACAAACATTTACCAAGTGCTAGGGTCACAAAGATAGGTCTTCATCATCTTGTCTTACCTTTTAAAAATGGTTGAATTAAATTATTCAGATAGTGTGCAGTCCCAGCCTCAAATGGCTTACAGTCACGTGGTAAATATGATAAAACTTGCACAAAAAAAGTATTCACAAGGTAAATTGTCATGCAAGTGCAAAGGAGGAAGCCAGACCAAGTACTGTGATAAGAACATTTGAGCAGAGACATCACTTCAGCTGGGAAAGTCAGACAAGGTTGTGCAGAGGAGATGGCACCTAGGTGAGTCTTCAACAAGGAGAGTGTATTGCAAGTATGAGAACTGACCAACAAACATGCTTGATTTCAAGGAAGCGGGAGAGTTTAGGATGAGGTCAGGAACCAAATGTGGATACAACATGAAGCTGGGAGGGATAACTTATTAGTTATCTAATAAATTTATTAAGTAGATGTTAGAATTGGGATACAAAGACAGGCAAACAGATCTTGATGGGCTTGGGCTGAAATGATGAAACTTGCTAGGGATAAATGTAAAGACTTATACTTGGGTGCATATAGTTAACTTCACAAGTACAAGATGGGCAAGGCATGATTAGTTCACCAAAAAATGGATGTTTTAGTGGACTGCAAGTTCATGAGTCAGCAATGTGATGTGGCAGCTAAAAGAAACAATTGCAATCTTAGGCTCTATTATGAGAGGCATAACTTATGGGAAGGAGGTGATAGTCCCTCTGTACTTGGCCCTGGTGAAAACACACCTGGAGTATTGTGGTTGAATAAATCTTGTATACTTTTTGGTTAAGTTAATTCTTATAAGCTTTTTGCATTTTGTTATCATTTTGAAAAGAATTTCTCTTATTAGCATTTCTTTCTGGTTATTTTAGCGTGCTATAGAAATGTTGACAATTTATAGGTTCATTTTTGTATCCTGCTACTTTATTGATGCGCTTAATTGCTTCAATTAGTTTCTTCACTGATTCCCTGAGGTTTTCTACCTATAGCATGTCAGCAACAAACAGGGATAATTTTTTTTCTCTTTGCTAATGCTTATGCATCCAATTTTGTTCTCTTGTTTTAGTTAGGATTTCTAGAAGTGTATCAAATAGTTGGGAGAAGTGGATGCTTTCATCTTTATATCTGGATATTATGTGGGTACGAGTTTAGCAGTAGTTATCCTTCACTGTCTCCACATGATCACCTTATCTCTGTTTCTGGTCATATCTCTTTGGTACTGGTGGGGGGATAGATTCTTTTTTAATTTAAAAAATTCTCAATTATATGTAAAAGTAATTTTTAAAATTATTAAAAAAATTTTTTTGAGTTCCAGATTCTCTCCCTTTCTACTTCTCCCCCCTTGATTATACATGTGAAGTCATGTAAAATGCTGTATTTCTCTTCGATGAAATCTTTTATACCACTTCATTCACTCAAATCACCATTCATATGATGTTCCTGCCTATTTGTTCCTATCATACATCTCTGCATTAACTGCCCTTTGGGTAACCTGCAATTTTAATTCCATGGAGATTTTGCTCTTCTATGATGCACAGCCTTATAACATTTTTTGGAGGAACATTGGTGCTGAAAAGATGGGTTTTTGTTTCATTGAGAGACTTGGAACTATTGAAAGTGTGCACAATTTCTCAAAGGCAATAGAGCCCACTTTCTTCTATTTAGTCCTGAGCCTAGTCATTGTCCATCTGTGCTATCTGCCCAAGAGGGATGTACCAGTGAATCAGCTCAAAGAACTATTCAAGCAACTTTCTAGCATTATCTGGACAATAGGCATTCTTTGTCTACTTTCCCCAGTGTAAAGTATTAGGTTTAACCCTTTTGTGGGATGTTAGATATCATTTGGGGATCTTTGCAATGTTCCATGGCTTGATACACCCAGTAAAATGTCATGGAAATGCCTTGTCTGAGGTCCTTAGCATCCACAGAGAATCCCCCTTTTGTTCAACTCTATCTTGGCTATTCTTAGTAAATGTGGCCTCTGTTTTATGCTTTGCTTGATATTCATAATCAGAGGTTAATGAATACATTTATTGTTAAACCTTTTGAGGAATCTTGTAAGATTTTAACATATGTATGAGAAACAAGTCTTGTTGGAGTCAAACCTTTAAGGAAAAGGCACTTAACTTTTTTAAAGGTGTGCCAGGTACCCCTTTGTCAGTTTTGGGAAGCCTATGAACTCCTTGTTAGAAAAATGCTAAATTTCAGCAAGAAGTTAGTGAAAATGAAGATGTATTTTTTTCATCCAAATTCACAGACCCCCTGAAATTTGTCCTTGGATCCCAGAAATCCCCTGTTTATGGTTATATTTGTGGAGGCAATGGGGTAGAGTGGAGAGGGTGCAGGATTTGATGTTGGGAAGAGCTGAATTTGAATCTCACCTCTGATGTATTCTAGCTGTATGACCCTGTCACTTAAGTATGTCTCAGTTTCCTTGTCTATGAAATGGGGCTAATGATACATAGGCACATATTTAACAGGGTTGTTATGAGAATCAAATGAAATCATATCTATATCTGTATCTATATATATATGTATAATGCTTTATAAATGCTAAAGTCATATTTAAATAGTTTTTGCTATTGTTCAGTCATTTTCAGTTGTGTCTTGACTCTTCCTCACCCCATTTGGGGTTTTCTGGGCAGAGATACTAGAGTAGTTTGCCATTTCCTTCTCCAGCTCCTTTTACATATGAGGAAATTGAGGCAGAGTGAAGTGACTTGCTCAGGGTCACACAGCTAGGAAGTATCTGAAGCCAGATTTGATTCAAGCGGATGAGCCTTCCTGACTCTGGGCCCAGCACTCTATCCACTGAACCACCCAACTGCCGCTATTTCAATATTAGCATTTATTTTTATTACTATTATTGTTCTTATTGCCACTACTTTACAGCATAAAATGCCTTTTAGAATCAATAAGTAATAAGCACAGCAAGATCTTTTCTTCTCCAGTTTGTGACTATAAAGATGTGGTCTTTTGTAAATTGTTAGGTTCAAATCCTTCCCGTTCTCTTCTATTTTTTGCCATCAAGGACAGCCTTGATACATGTGTTAAGTATTCTTGTGAAGATTTTGTAGAGATATGGAAGTTGGCATATTAGTCATGAATTAATGCAGTCTCCCTTTTTTGTAGTATTAAGCCCCACTATTTTTTCTCCTCATTTGGTATTTTTTTTAAAGTATCTTTAGAATCTGTTAAGTATCTCTTAATGCTCTTAAAAGTCTCTTGCTTCCAGAATGGACTGTTTCTGGGTATAATCTGTCACATCTGGCTGCTCTTCCCATCTCCATTTTCTTTAGCACAATTTCTAATTCTTTATGCACCTTATCAACAATTGGGATATTAGAGTCATAGGCTCCTGGGATCATGAATCAAGAACTGATGGTGACTTTATCTACAATTTAATCCCAAACTCTCATTTAGCATATGAGGAAACAAAGACCGAAGGAGATTCAGAACTTTGCACTGATAACTTACAAATAATAAGTGCTTGAGGCAGAATTCAAACCTAGATCTTCCTGGCTACTCCAGGATCAGTATTATACCCACTACAACATGTGGCCTCTTTGTACTGCCACAAGTGTAAAGGCATTGGTTCTGCATGGCTACTAAGGAGCAGAATTGGGATTGAGCCAAGTCTCAGGTTCTTTTCAGTACCCAGATGATTTCCTTTCCTGTCATTTGGGTTACATATCCCACCAACATTTATTGTCAGCCCGCTATAAGTCTTCTTTCAAAGGCTGTTGTGAGTGAAAGAGTATATTATTAGTCTGATGACAACCTGATGATGAACATCTCTAAATTTAGCTGACTCCACAGTGGTGTTCAATTTTGAACCACTGGTCACCACCATAATTATTTCACTGCTTAATTCAAAACTCTAAAAAGGAACTACTTTGTACTATGGGGACTTAATAGAAATATATCATAAGGGATTAACACATTTTCCCTCTCATGGACCATATTGACTCTGTTATAGCTATATATAGAAGACTACATGAGGAATTTGCTTAACTAACCCAATGGAAAGATATAGATATAATTTTTAAAATCTCACAAATAGTCATTTGAGTCTTTAACTTGGGTTATTTTGCTAGGTCTTAAAATGGTTTTGAATGTTGGTAGGTTGTACGATATCGTCAGTGAAGAATTATACATGAGAAGCAGCAAGAGGAAAAACATCAGAGATACATGAGCAGGAAAGGAAGTAGATAATTCATGTAATCAGAGAGTAAGATAACTGATAGCTTGCCTGTGTGCCATCTATACCATATAACAAGACATAGAGAAGGCCTCTCAAATGGAGGGTGGACTCCCTTTGGAGGATTTATGATGAGTTGAATACAGGTTGAAATCTGTTAGAAGGGTATCACACTACTTCCTCAAAATCACATCTGCTGCCACAGATCCCTTCAAGCATTGAGTTATTGGATGATTTGGTTGTAATATAACAGACACTACTTTCCTTCCCTGCAAAGTATGTTCCCTTAAAAAGCAAAACTGCTTAATGGCATGATTGCAACCAGTCATATAGGTCACTTGTTACTTTTTAAATTTATTTTGAACTTAAATACAGAAAGGAAAAAGCATTACCATGTACACAGCACAACATAAAAAGAAGATTCATTATGAAACCATGAATCTTTATTTCACGTTGTTTAATTTTAAAAAAGGATACATAAGAAATACTATACATTGTTTTTGAAGCTGTCTTGCTTTCCTGTGCTTCCTCTTGATTTTTCTTTTGTTCTTTGCTGTACACTTTTTGGTTTTTATTTTTTTCTCCCTCCCGACTCTCCTTGCTCTAGAGAAGGCCACCACTTGATACAGATATGTTTATGTAAAGCAGTCCTATACATACTTTTTTTATAAGTTATTTCTTTGTAGGTAATTAATATCTTCCACTTGCCAGTTCCGTAGTTGAAAAGTTTGAAACAGAAGAGGATAGATACATTAGTTGGCTTGGTGATATGTTCTTTCATGTTCTTTCACAGAGGCCATGTGTTGCAGTTGAAAGAGCATATGGATTGAGAGTCAGAAGGCTTGGGTTCAAATCCTGGACCTCACACTGCCTGTATGCCTTTGGGCCAGTAAATCTCTTTGGGTCTGTTTCCTCATCTATAAAATGAAATGTTTGAAATATATATGATTTCTGAGGACTGTTTCAGTACTAGGTCTGTTATTCTTTGAATAGATCTGAATTTTTTAAGTGTGTTAGTTCTCTATAGGTCCTAGATGTCACTTACTAACTCTTTTTCAATCAGAACAATTAACAGTTAATTGTGTCATAATAATGTAATATTTAAATGTTTTTCCCCTCAAAAGAGATACACAACTCTTTTCATTAATGAATTAGTGTTAAGAATTTTGTCAGAATAGCATTGTAATTAAGCACCCACATTCTGCTCAGCATTATGCATGTGAGGGGCAAATCCTCCATATGATGGCTTTTCTGAGTAAAGTGGCTTAACTTATCTCAAGTGTGTGATTTCCCAAGGGAAACATTGTGTGCCTGCTGTAAGGGAAGAGGGGCAATCTAAGGTTAGTGGGGGAAAAGTGGCAGCTAGGTGGCAGAATGGATAGAGTGCCAGGCTTGGAGTTAGAAAAACTCATCTTCTTGAACTCAAATTTGGCCTCAGACACTTACTAGCTCTGTGATCCTGGGCAAGTCACTTCACCCTCTTTGCCTCAGTTTCCTTATCTGTAAAATGAGCCAGAGAAGGAAATGGCAAACCACTCCAATATTCAAGAAAACCCTAAATGGGGTCAAAAGGATCAGATAGGACTGAAAATGACTGAATAATAAGAACAGAAAGGTAGTGGGACTGATGGAAAGTGAGTGAGCAGCAAAGAGTGGAGGAAAATGATATGGAGACAAGCAGAAAACATTCAGTCAGCTGAGAGTTATACCTGAGAGAGTAACCATTTCTTTCCCACAGTCTTGGCTGAAGACACAAATGCCATGCTAATCACATTTCCAGATGACAGGAAGAATGTGGGCTTAGCCAGGGTATTGGATGGTGGAAACAAGATCCAAAAGGATTATTTCATCCAAAGCATGAAGGGATATGCCAGATATAAACCAAGTGCAACTCATTGGGGATATAACTGGGAAGTGCAGGAGCAGGGAGAGCTGAAATTAATAATGGCCACTCTACATGAAAAACCTTTAGGGGCTTTAGTGGGCAGCAAGTCTAATATACCAAAATAGGATGATGTGGCTGCCCCCAAAGCTCATGTGATATTAGCCTGCATGAATAGTGGAGAGCAGGCTTCATCTCTTTGGGGAGCTTGGGTTCCCACTAGGAGAAGACTCGAGAACAGAGAGAGGACTGCAAACTGAGGAGATCAATGCATGGTTTGTGCAAGGAGTGGGGGGGGGGGGCCCTCTTTACTTTCTGGAATTGTTGGAGAATAGGAACTTCTGGGTTGATGTGGGTCACAGGGAGAAAATGACTTAGATTTATGATGTATATAATAACTAAAACCAGAAGATCATACAGAGACTGATTTGAGGTCCATGTCAAGAACTTTTAATTTATTAGAATTATCCCAAGATGGAATGTGAATGAGGAAGCAAAAGCCTGGAGACCACCTGACAGCAGTGCTGTAGGGAAGATTCTTGTATCCCGTTGCAGGTTGGATTCAATAACATCTATAGTACCCGCCAACTTGAAGATTCTATTAATGAGAATTCCTCTAGTCCCTATTAAATGAAGAGCCTGGTCAGTTTGGCTGATGTTTTTGGCAGGGGAAAAAAGTTCTCAAAATGAATTGTTAATGTATATAGTTCAAATTACACTCACTGGAACTGATGATTTTGACTCTAGGAAATTTACAGTAGCTGACCTACAATTATTTTCCAAGGCTCTCCTCCCCCAACCTGCTCCCACTTAAGATAATTTATATGATAACATTGCCATTCTATGACTGGAGTCATTTGGCAGTTTCTAAAACTATTTAATAATGCACTTATCTTCATCCAGTCCTATTGTTCACTCATCATACAAGGTATGTGGTTCTCTTGCTTCTTCATTCTCCTTCCCCATCTTCTGACTATTCTCAATCTTTTTTTCATTTCCAGTCTCTTTTACATTACTTCTCAACTGCACACCTTCATTAGCATTTCCCTCGTATCTTAGGAGATTTTGCATTAGGGGTTTTACTGTTGGCACCCAAATGAATGATATCTGGAATAGGTTAAAAGTTTATTTCAGCATGGTGAGCATACTTTACATCTTTCTCTATGCTTGAGAGACCATCTTTTGAAGAAGCCCTATCATTTTACTATATTTTTACTCTGACAAAATGTGTTCTCCTGACAGAATAAACACTGGAATCATTTTGTCAGTATTCCTTCCACCAAGTAATATTTGTCACCTAGGTAGGCCACTGAGAGAGAGGGGAAAAGCCAGTGATAGTTGTCTGAAAAAATTTATCTGCATTGCTGAATCTACCCTGAACACATTGTACTTGTTCTCACTCAGAGACAGCTCTCAGGGTATTTGCAGGTATCAGAATGCATTTTCCTATAGTAAGAAGTGCCATATACTCCATGATGAGGTAAAGCCCCTCTCTCATCAGACGTAGCCTACCATTCCCCATATCATCAAGGAAAAATAGTGAAGTAAAATTGAAAACTTATGGCATGTACCATAACTTGGTGACTCAAGAGATAGAAGGGGCCTGAATGGTCCCCTAGCATCTTCTGATTATAAGATGAGGAATTTGGAGTCCAGAGAGCAGAAGTGACATTCAGTCATCCATTAAACAAGGATTCATTTAACACCAAATGTGTTAGGTGTTAAATGTGCTAGGCTCTGTAACAGATATAACATTAATATCTTACATAGATTTTTTATCATAAAATTTGAGAGTTGAAAGGGGCCTCAGAGGGCATCTAGTCTAACCTAGTGTAGTTCTTAACAAGTATTCCCCTCCAACATACTTGGCAAGTGAATCTCACGAAGAGGTGGCTCTTTCCTTTGCAAGGTTAACCTTTCTACATGTAGTCTATGATTCCATCTGTGTTCATTTTCTCCATCAGATTGCCTCAACTATCATCTCCACTCTCTCTCTCTCTCTCTCTCTTTCTCTCTTATCTTCTATCTCTTACTATCTACTGGTTCCTTCCCTGCTGTGGAACTATGGCCATGCTTGTCTCATCCTATTAAAAAAACTTTACTTGTACAAAACAATAAAGCAAGTCCTGATTTGTAAAAAAAAAAAAAAAACAACTTGATCCTACCCTCTCCACTAGCTATCATCTTCTAATTCTTGCCTTCTTTGTTTCTCAGCTCCTTATGAAAATCATCTTGTGTTGGTGCTACTAACTCTTCTCATTTGTTTCTGCAATTTGGCTTCCAACATCATTCAACTGAAACTGCTCTATCCATTACTAGTGATCAAATTGGATTGTCAAATTATTAGATTAGCTTGTCAAATCTAACAGCATTTCCTCAATCCTGATCCACCTTGACCTCTCCAAAGCCTTTGGCACTGTAGATCAACTTCTTTTGGATATTATCTTCTAAGTTTCCAAGACAATGTCCTCTTCTCTCTCTCTTCTCCTTTGTCTGACTGTTCTTTTTAAGTTTCCTTTGCTGGTTCTTTATCTAGGTCATGCCTACTAACAATGGGTACCCCTCAAGGCTCTTGTGCTAGACACACTAGTCTTTTATCTCTATAATATCTTCTTTTGTCATCTTATCAGTTCCCATGGGTTCACATGTAATATTTATACAGATGATTCTCCACCTATATCTAGTGCTAATTTCTCTCCTGACCTCCAATCTCACGACTCTAGTTGCCCCTTGGACATTTTGAACTATATCTCCCATAGGCATCTCAAACTCAAAATATCCAAAACAAAACTTGTCATCTTCCTTCCCCAAATTCTCCCCACCCCCAACTCCCTTATTACTATAGAGGACATTATCATCATCCTCCCAAGTCACCCAGGCTCACAATTTAGGGGTCATCCTGAACTACACATTCACCTCACAGATCTAATCTATCATTAAATCTTGTCATTTCTACCATCACATCAACTTTCATATAGGTCTTCTCTTCATTCACATAGCTGTCACTGTGGTACAGGTCCTTCTCACCTCATAGCTTTTTTGATAACCTTTTGAAGGGTCTCCCTAACTCAAGTTTCTCAGAATTCCAAACCATCCTCCACTCAACTGCCAAAGTGATTTTTCTAAAGTATAGTTCTGACTGTGTCACCCCCATCCCACCTGGCTCAGTGATGTCTATTAGCTCCCCCTTACCTCCAAGGTCAACTAAAAATCTTCTGTTTGGTATTTAAAGCCCTTCCTAACCTGGCCCCTACTTACCTTTCTAGCCTTCTTACACATTATGCTCTACCATCCAGCTATATACTAACCAACTTACATTTTCTCAATCAAGATATTTCATTTTGTCACTCTGGTCCATTGCACTGGTTATTTCCCTGGACTGCTCTCCACTTTTCATTTATTCCTTCCAGCTTCTCTGGATTCCTTCAGAACTCAGCTTAAAGCCCACCTTATGAAGGCCCTTTCTCCATAACCCTTGCATGCCTCCCACATCTCACACAGAACCTTCCCTCTGTGATTAACTTCCATTTCCACTGTATACATCTTGTATATACAGTTTCTTGTATATTGTATCCCCCTTTAGAATTTGAGCTCCTTGAAGGCAGGGGCCATTTTTTTTTTTTTACCTTTCTTTGTGTTCCTACTTCTTACTTGTTTGTCAGTTAGTAAACATTTATTAAACACCTATTATGTATCAGGCTCTGAGCTGAGTGCTGGAGATACAAATATTAAAAAAGACAGCTCCTGCTCTCAAGGAGCATATAATCTGATGAGGGAAGACAGTATACAAAAGGAAAATGAAGATCAAGGGAATGGGGGAGTGAGCAAAGGTACCTGATGTGGGGCATGATTAAGAAGTCAGAGAAATACTAAAGTAATGCAGCCTGGTGAGCAGTGTGATGTTCAGATCTCAGGTCCCTCCTTAAATTGAGGTTTGGGAGTTTCTAGTTCCATCCTCCAGTCAGAGGAACAGAGGGTCGGCATGAAATAGAGTATAAAGCCTGATGGCATCTTGCATGATTATGAGCCCTTAATAAATGTTTGTTAACTAATCAAGTGGCTCATTTTCTCTTTGGGCTGGAATATTGAGTTAGGAAAGGGGCATGCCTTGAGAAAGGCTGGAAAGATAAATGCAAGATAAATTGTAGCAGGGCGTAAATCCCAGGATTTGGGATCTTCTGGAAATAATTAGCAACCACTGAAGTGATTTGAGAAGGGGAGTGACAAGGTCAGGTCTGGGCTTTAAGAAAATTATCTTTGGTGGTTCTTTACAGGATGGATTGGAGAGGGAGAGATGGAAATCAGGGAGATGGATTAGAAAGTGTTTATAGCAGTCCTGATGAGCATAATTTAGGGTTGTGATTGGTAATTGGAGAGAAGGGGATGGATATAAGAGATGTGGAGGTAGGCACAACAAACTCTTGGTAACTGGCTAGACATGAGAGATGAGGAAATGAATAAGTGAGCATTTATTAAGCAATTTCTATGTGCCAAGCACTGTGCTGAATGCCAGAGTTCTAAAGCTTTAAAATGAGATAGTCCCTGCCTTCAAGGAGGTTACATTCTAATAAGACAACACAACACATATAGGGAAGAGATGACCCAGGGAGAGGAGTTTTGTTGAGTTGGGTAAGGGGGAGATGGAGAGGAAATACAAAGGTGGCAACAGGCAGATGACAAAATGAACTGGCTAAATGAGATGTAAAACAGACATATCTGGTCCATTCACTTAGTGGGCTTGTTTGCTCACATTTAGTAACCAATCAAACTTGATTTAGTCCTAGGGTGGGCACTACAAACATGAATAGATTAACTTCCCCAGAGTCTGGGCCATGAATTCTGGAAGAATTAAGTATAGAGGTTTGAGTTAGGTTCAGTGTGATACATGCTGGTCCAGATGGAGAGAACACATGGTAAGATGGCTTCCAGATTGGCTGAATGGAAAGGGTTGATGTTGACTTACAGGTCACAGACTTGATTGACTGAGAAGAAATTGAGACCCTCAACAGAAATAGGAGGGCTTGGAAATGAGATAGATTTTGAAGATAAAAAGATAATAAGTTATATTTTGGACATATTGAGCTTGAGATACCTGTGGGACAGATAAAGCAGGCAGTTGGCACTTTGTGGCTAGAGTTCACAAAGGAGATTAGAGCTACATATAAAGATTTTGGAATCATAAATGTAGAGATGAGAATTTGACCTATGAGAGTGAACTCTCAAAGAAAGAAGAGAAGGAAAAGGGAAAAGGGCACAGGACAGAGCCCTGGGATACATACTAAGGAAGCAGGAGGTAGATTTTTTTAATTAACCTCAAAGTTCCTCTGCAGAATGTGTCCCCCCTTTTTAGCATTAATACCTGATCTTAAACTTATCCCTATATAATTTATTACTGTCTGTTTCAAATTTGATAAGTTAACCTTGGTTTTTCAGTGAAAAAAAATCTTTTGGCCTTTTCTCCCATAGGTCAGAAATGGAAAATTAATAACCAATCCCCCCCCCCTTTCCCTCAAAGGATGTTTTCCCTAAAATAACCATGTGCCATCATTTAGTGGGTCACCGAATGAACTAAAACCATTCTAGTGCCACCTTTCTCTCCGCGGAAATGAAACATTAAGCCCTAATAAATAATTTAAAGTCATCTCAGTTAGTTCATCTAACTGATTGAGTGTCTACTAAGTAAGTAAAGGCAGATTTTCATTAAGGTCTTATCTCCAGACAAAATGGAACATCCTTGAATAATGAATTTATAGGTATTTTTAATAGAGCAAACTGATAAGAACATTTTCTGAAGTCTCATTGTTTCTAAAGGTCATGGAAGTACAAAAGGATAATTCTATCACATTTCTGTGAAGTCTACAATTGTGGATTTTATTTTCCTTGCCAGTTTAAAAAGTCATTTTCTCTTTTCTTATCCTCTAATATAGTGGTTCTCAACCTGTGGGTCATGACCCCTTTGGGGGTTGAATGACCCTTTCACAGGGGTCACCTAAGACCATCAGAAAACACATATTTCTGATGCTCTTAGGAACCGAGATACTGCTCCTTTATGCATCTCCAGGCGGGTCCGCCCACATGCAGATACACCCACACATGAGTATTAAAGGGTTGTGGCATTAGGAAGATTGAGAACCACTGCTCTGGTACTTTAGTGACTCTGTATTCTCATTGATTTGAGGTGGTTATATTCCCTCTTAGCATGCAAGACACCTGCTCATCTTAGAGCACATGGTAATCCCCCAGTTTTTTCTACTTCTTGCCATACAACTGGCCCATCTTTTTCAGTCATATATTCCATTGATGGTGACTGCTATTCCACTACTCCTTGTGTAATTCTCTTTTCTTTTTTTTTTAAAATTTATTTATTTATTTTTAGTTTACAACATTCAGTTCCACAAGCTTTTGAGTGTTAAATTTTCTCCCACTTCCTCCATTTTCCCTTCCCCAAGATGGAAAGCAATCTGATATAGGCTCTACCTATACATATTTTCACTTTAGTCATATTGTAAAGAAGAATTATAACCAATGGCATGAACAATGAGAAAGAAGAAACAAAACAAAACAAAAAAGAGAGAGAGCAAATAGTATGCTTCAGTCTGCATTTAGACTCCATAATTCTTTCTCTGGATGTGGATAGCATTTTCCATTATAAGTCTTTTGGAGTTGTCTTAGAACCTTGCATTGCTGAGAAGAGTCAAGTCTATCAAAGTTAGTTATCTCACCATGTGGCTGTAGCTGCATATGATATTCTCTTGGTTCTGCTGCCCTCACTCAGCATCAGTTCATATAAGTCTTTCCAGGTTTTTCTGAAGTCAGCCTGCTCATCATTTCTTATAGCATAATAGTATTCCTTTGCACTCATATATCACAACTTGTTCAGCCATTCCCCAATTGATGGGCATCCCCTCAATTTTCAATTCTTGACCACAATAGAAAGAGCTGCTATAAATATTTTTGTACGTGTGTGTCCTCTTCCCGTTTTTATGATCTCCTTGGGCTATAGCCCTAGAAGTGGTATTGCTGGGTCAAAGGGTATGCACAGTTTTATAGCCCTTTGGGCATAGTTCCAAATCGCTCTCCAGAATGGTTGGATCAGTTCACAACTCCACCAACAATGCATGAGTGTTCCAATTTTCCCACATCTTCTCCAACATTAATCATTTTCCTGTTTTGTCATGTTAACCAATCTGACAGGTGTGATGTGATACCTAAGAGTTGTTTTGGTTTTCATTTCTCTAATCAGTAGTGACTTAGAGCATTTTTCATATGACTATAGATATCTTCAAATTCTTCCTCTGAATACTGCCTGTTTGTATCCTTTGACCATTTATCATTTGGAGATTGACTTTTATTCTTATAAATTTGACTAAGTTCTTTATGTATTTTAGAAATACGGCCTTTATCAGAGACACGTAAAAATTCTTTCTCAGGACTCTGCTTCCCTTCTAATTTATCAGATTGACTAACATCGAAGAAAAGAAAAATGACAAATGCTGAAGTTGATGTGAAAAAATAGTTACACTATGCACTCTTTTTAAAAATTAATTAATTTTCTTGTTTACATCACTCATTTCCATGAGATTTTGAGTTACAAATTTTCTCCCCATCTTTCCCCTACCCACCACCCCAAAACAGCGATCCCACTGTATAGCCCCTCCCCCAATCTGCTTTCTCCTGTGTCCTCCCGCATCAGCCCTCTGACTTTCTGGTAGGGCAGGATGGATCTCCCTACCCCAGTGCCTGTATATCTTAATTCCCAGTTGCATGTAGGTAATAATAATAACTATACACACACACACACACACACACACACACACACACACACATATTTTTAACATTTGATTATAGAACTTTAAATTCTAGATTCTTTCCCTTCCTCCCTTGCCACCCACCCCCACTGGAAGGACAAGCAATTCAATACAGGCTGTACATGTGTAATTATGCAGAACATCTCCACCATGGAAATATTGTGAGAGAGTGATTATATGTCCCTCCTTCCGATCCTGTTCCCCCCTTGTTCTCTTCTCTGCCCTGTCCCTGTCCCTTTACAGAAATATGTACTTCCAGTAACCCTCCCCCCCACCCTTCCCTCCCTCCATCATCCCACCTCTCATCCCCATCCCCCCTACTCTCCTGTGTGGCAAGATACCCAGTTTAGAGTTTATGTCATTCCTTCCCTAAGCCAAGTTCAATGAGAGTAAGGCTGACCCTTTCCCTTTTGCCTTCCTGTTCTTCCCCTCCATTGTAACAATTATCCCTAGCCTCTTCTATATGAGATGAT
>CM053582.1:47915781-47979608 GCA_028627135.1 Pseudochirops cupreus | reverse complement strand
AAAAAAAAAAAAAAGGAAGCTGAGGCCAAGAGTAAGGTTAAGTGACTTTCACACAACTAGTAAGTGTCTGAAGCCAAATTTGAACTCAGGTCTTCATGACTTCAGGCCTAGTACTCTATCTGCTCTGTCACCTAGCTGCCCTAATTATTATTATTACAGGAGTTTAAAGGTGAAAGGGATCTCCTTGGGCTGGAATGATAAGGGAAGGCTTAATGGAAGATGTAAAACTTAGAAGAAGGAACGATATGGATAAAAAACAAATGATGAGGAAGGACTTCCCAATGGGGTAGAAAATGCTAACAACTAAGATATACCTAGAAAACAAAGTTCTCTCTTTTTTAACCCAGACTGGGTTTAAAAATATGTATAATACATGAAGCATTTTGCAAAATGCGTTCTACTTCTTGCAATGTTCTTTTTTAAATTTTTTTTTGTTTTGCTTTTTGGAGTGGGGAAGGGAGGGCCCAAGGTCACACGGCTAGTAAGTGTTAAGTGTTCAGTGTCTGAGGCTGGATTTGAACTCAGGTCCTCCTGACTCCAGGGTCGATGCTCTATTCACTGTGCCTCCCCATCCACCCAGAGACCTTCCGAGTCATCCTTTGTTGCTTCCTTCTACCACCTTTCCCCATGGTAATAATCTAAGACAACCAATCTGTCCAGAGCAAAGACATTACATTGAAGCATACCTCTATAAACACAGATCTCATCACTACCTGACAATTAGGGGAGAGAATGGGTTAGTCTTGTTTCTCCAACTAGATAGTGAACTCCCTCCTTCAAAGTCACAGATCACATCTTCAACAATTTGCCTTATGAAATATTTATTTTAAGCATATCGTCCAGAACACTGAAACTGAGGCCTTGGGTGAGATGCAAAGTTCACACAGACACACACATACACACACACACATGCGTGTATCTATGCATATATAAACATACACATATGTGTATATATACACACATGCATGTATATATGTGTATATATAAAACATACACTGTGTTTACACGTACAGGCACAAATAGTTAAGATAAAAATCATGCATCAATAATATATTTCAATATCTACTCTGGGAATCTAGAACCATGTTAAACACAAATTGATCCTTGATAAATCTTTGTTGATTAATATCATGTTTCCAATAGCCTCTTCACATACACATTAGCCTCTTCATTCAGCCTGTTACCTAATGCATACTAAAATTAATCTGATTTGCTAATTTTAAGGACATATATGGGTTACTGCTTATTTCCCTGCTAACTTTACTTTTTCAATATGTCAATTTCATTATTGGTTCCTATTTAATCCTCCTGGTCTCCCGAGTGCTAGGCCAACCAGAGTCTGTGTTAGTTTCAAAACCAAAAGGAACCTAAGCAATCTGTGCTCATTGAGCTCATTTCTCACTTTGAATGATTCCTTTTTTAAAGGCCCAGTGTCATTGATGGTGCAGAGTGTCAGATATAAATCTCATTATGACAGAAGGATAAGCAAATCAGAAGAGAGAAAGCTTCCCAAGTAGTCTTCCTTTTACCCTCTAGCACTAAGAACTATGGTGCAAGCTCATACCCAAAGGCACCTTCTCTAGCCATCACAGACAGCCATCTCAGATTGGGGATACATGTAATTCTGTGTCTGGCTCCTAACCATAAATTACTGTGCTAATGTACAAAGGATGGCATGTCAGTTCCTTTGCATCCCTGAGATCCTGGGAAAATCACTGCTCACAATCACCATGGATTTAAGTAATAAGTTATTTTTGAAGGATAAGATAGCATGAATAGAAATAAATCAAAGAAACAAATCAAAGGATAGATTTTTTTTTTCTTCATCAGTAATGTATTCCATTGACCAGGTCGTATTTTTAATTAATTTTTCTTATTTAGCAGTGCCCTGTAGTGTCCCTATGTCCTTTTGTCTACTTTAATATAAAGATTTTGCCCACATTTTAAGCCTTTGCCTACACACATGCTATTTTTAATCTTTTCCTTTGCATATGTATAGGAAATGCGAAATGTTTTTCCCTCTCTGATAATCTGTATTTTTCACCACCTTAAAAATGTAGATACAAACTCAGATCTCTGGGAATCTTTGACTCTGGTTGGCTTAGCACTCAGGAAACCAGGAGGATTAAATTCACCGTGAGTCTGTTCACTTCCTACTCAGAAATTTTTCAGAATGCACATTGTTAGTTTCTATCTCATTAGTTTTCATTTGTTGATTTATGATTCTGTACATACTTCTGAGGCAAGTTACTTAACCCTGTTTGCCTCAGTTTCCTCATCTGTAAAATGAGCTAGAGAAGGAAATGGAAAACTACTTTAGTATCTTTGCTAAGAAAACTCTGACTGGGGTGAGGAAGAGTCAGACATGACTGAATAAGAACAACAACAAAATACTTTCTTCAGCTTGTGTGTGTGTGTTGTTCTCAATTAAACTATAAGCTCCTTTATGTAAGGAACTATGTATTTTTAAAAACCTTTCGTGTTTCACCATAGTGCAGGCACTGAATAAATATTGATGACTGACTTGTAAATTGGTACCATTGTAGAATAACCCCCCAAATCATTGCTTGATAGGAACAAATAATTTTTTTTTAATGGTCTAGTTCTTGCCCTCTGGGAGTTTACTTTCCATGGTGGTAGACATGGGCATAGTCAGGGATAATTCAAAGTAGGAAATGATGGTGGCCAAGAAGCGATCCAGACCTATTACTGTAAGAAAATCTGAGGAAGGAGAGAAGACTTTCAGCCAGGGAGAAGAGCAGCAGGAGATAGTCTCATTGACAGGTCAAAAATTGCCATCATTCTAGCTACATCCAAATCACTCAGAAGCAAAGGGAGGAGGAGGTCCATTGTTCTACGGTAGTGCCTTCATCATCATGTATCAGCTTTCCTTGGATTTCTAACTCCAGAATTTTAAGTTTAAAATTAAGCCAAGGTTACTACCTTTTCTCCTCCCTTTCTGTCAACCTGCCAGTCTGGTATCTTTCTATTCCCCTTTCTTCTCTTCTCTGAACACCCAGGCAAATGCCAAATCTTTCCATTCCTTTCCCTGAGAATTGCCAAAACCCTGATTATCCTCCAGTTTAACCTTTTTTTTTATCAGTCAGTTCTCCAAACTATGATTTTTCCCTTTCATTCAATCCAAAGGTTAGTGTCACTGCCTTCAGGTACAGCATAGCCTAATTCATATTATCTGAGCTCAGATTAGCTACATGAGGTTTAAATTATCTCCCCACATTATGTGGACTATGCCCACAATCCTAACTCACCCTTCCCTGATCTTAGGCTAGTTTCCCCTGCTGCATAGTCTTATTCTGCAGTCCCTTCCCCCAGCCCCCTACCAAATCATAAAACGTTTGAATCAAAAAAGGCTTTAGGGATCATGAAGTCAAACTCATTTTACATATTAGGAAACCAAGGCAGATAGGGGGTAAATTGTATGCCTAAGGACACCCAGGTACAAAGCAGTCAAGCCAGGATTCTGATGTCCATGTTCAGGTTCCATCTAGCGCTCTTTCTGCCTCAGCTTTTCCTCATCACCACCTCCATCTTTACTGCCATGGGTTTGGGGATGCATTCCTCATTGCTAACCCAACACCTCATAGCTGATGCCCAAAGATAAAGCTTATCTTTCCTGCTGTGTGTCAGCTTATTAGCCATCATCCCACACCACGAACACCAATGGTCTCCTTCTCCAGAACTAATAATCAAGAGGTGACTGTAAAGTGTCTTCCATTACTGAATTTCATCACTATTCTATCCTGTTGTTCCCCAATAGATGTTGTCTGCTCTCCTTTTACCTTTAAAACACTGCTTAATGTTATCCTATTAGTCTCACTGTTACTTATTTTCCTAACTGCTGTGGCTTCTCACCCTTGATTTTGCCCAAACTACGCCTGTTACTTCATTCATTCCTGGTTTTTTACACTTATCCCATGCTGGTTCTCTATGTTTATCCCTCCAGGGAGCTGAGCCAGGACTGGTCTTAGTTAACAGTTTTACAAATGATCTGAAAGAGGGAGTTCACAGCAACATCTCGGGGTTTATAGATGACACTGAGCTCTTCCAGGGAGTGAATTCCAGGCCAAGAAGCCAAGGATCTCCAGGGAGGCCGTGAAAGGCTATTTGAGGAGGGTAGAAAATGGCAGGTGAGCTTAAGCACAGGCAAGTATGGGGTAATACATCCATGAAAACATCACCCCGGCTATAGAATAGTTGTGAAGTGATGAGGTGCAAGGGAGGGCTCAGGGCAGGGGTCTAGAGCCATCTTCATTCAGAACATCACTTTGTTGTGGAGTTGTAGCCAGAAAGGCATCCTACTGTGCCACTCACTGTCAAAGACAAAATCCTTCTGGAGCTATGCCACAGACCATCCCACAACAATACCTCTTATGCTCCAATGTTCTGCTTCCTCCTGAAAACTGATTATTCTGCCCCAACTCATCAGATAGCTAAATAATTAATTGATTTACTTGCCACAGTCACCAACAAACCCTTCATTGTTTTCTATAATTATTTTTTTAATGAAAGTATTGCCTTTATATGTGATACTTTCATGACTTCAAAGACATGTAAAAGGGCAAGTTCTGCTTTCTGGTGGTGAAGCTATGCTACTAAGAGATGCTAATAAGGTCACCTTTGGGAGACAACATTTTTTATAGGGTAAACATATATATATATACACACATACACACACACAAATATATATACACACATATACATGTATGTATGTTTTATATATGTATGTATGTAACAATCCCAGATTAGAGAGAGAAGAAAATATAGCAAATAACAGAAACTGAATTCTTTATTAGAATATCTTGAAAGAAGCAACATTTAAATGTCCAGGATATTTGTTTGTAATGTTCTAAGCAAGATAGATTAATGGTAGCTTACCATCTAGAAAGCACGATGCAGCATTTCCTAAATGGTGATACATGGAAACTTGGTGATAGATGTAATGTGAAAAGCAATGCTGGGCAAAATATTTCATTGCTATTTATCATTTTTTTACTTTAAAGTATGAAATAGATACTTTAAAACTTCAATGAATTTGTGACTTTATCAATATAGATTTTTCCTACACTGATGATAATTTTCCTCCAGGTTTTCTAATCCTGTGTAATTCTTGTTCATTTATTTCAGTAAATCTTACTTAAAGAGTCTACAAAGGTACATGAAAACTTCCTAACATTATTTTAATAGGTCAGAGGTACCTCTGTAATATTCAGGCCATCTATTATGTCTACAAGACTAGTTCATTTCCTTATCTGGTTACATATGTCCATGATGGAGAGTACTCATTAGGAACTATAACACCAGGGAAAATTCAAGATCTTTGGTAGCTGTCAAAAGGATGGCTTTCTTCAGTAGTAAGTACTTTGAGATCTTCCTGAGCACTTTGTAGTTAACCAGATATGATGCAGCCTGATCTCCCATTAAAATCTGAGCCCAGCTCATTGTCCATCTGTACCACCTCTCCAAGATGTATCTACTGATCAAATAACTCAAGAGACTTCCTATCCAACTGCATACCATAATTCTAACTAAATGAATTTTTCATCCAGTTTATTTTTCCAGTGTGGATAAGCTGATCTTTTTCAAATGAGTATAAATTTCACTGAAGACACTTTGTGGTGTTGTGTGTGTGTGGAGGGGTGATTCAATAAGTATAATGCCACGATGACTTTTAGAGCATTTTGCCATTAAAAAAAAACAAAAACCTGAATTGTGTTTGGACCCCAGTGAAACTTCTTTCATGGCAATGAAAAATAACATTAGTTGAGGTTTTGATCCTTAGCAGATTATTGAACAAGGACCTTCAATAGCTGTAGCTGTCATAGAATCCTTTAAGATTTTAATATAAACGTGAGAGACACCTTGATTGAGAGCCTTTAAAGCTTAATTTTGTTCAACTGAGTCAATGCTTTTTGAAAAAAAAATAAGGAAATAAGGCAGAGTAAGATATTATATTCCCTATTCTTCCCGTTTGTATAATTGTAAAGATATAAAACACTATAGAAAATTATTTTGGTAAAGCTGACTGTTTTCTTGTTTTTGTTAAGGATACTCTGCATAGAAGATAGGATTTTAGTTAAAATCTTAAGAAAGCTCTGGAAGCTGGAGAGTAGAGACAAGAAAGGGAGAGAATTTCAGGCATGGGAGACAGCAAAAGACTGTCAGGAGGTGGAGTATCCTATTTGAGAAACAGCAAGAAGGTGAATGTCACTGGATAGTAAAGTACCTGGGGAAGAGTAAAGGACAGATGAAGGCATGGAAGTGTAATGCCAAGCAACAGCAACTTCTAAGGTTCGGATTACCAGCATAGTAAACCCCATTTATTCAGCAAACATTCACAGAACAGAAGTCAAAATACAGTGTAACTTGTTCCTTTAGCAAGTTCTCAATTCAATCTAGGTACTACTCCACCCCTAGAGGATACATTCATTTAGTCAGTCAAAAGTCTCTTCTCAAATGGAGATTAGTCTCCAATCATAAACAAAGTACATTCATTTGGTCAATCATTCAAAGGCTTCCCACCCCAGAATCTCAGAAGGGGCAGGTGAACACAAAAGGCCATCCTCCCTTAAGTTAACAAGGTTAAACTCAGCATTGAATACCCAAGGAAAGTTCTTTGCCCTCAGCAATCTCAGTTCCTGGGGAGACAAGGCTCAACAAAGCCATAGCCAGTGTCCTCATCAAGTCACTATCTGCCTGTAGAACAGTCCCAGAACCCCTGAAAACATCAGCAAGGCCCTCTTCCAGGATTTCTGTAAACATACAACAGGAAAATCCTTCTTCAGGGCTTCTGAACCAACAGCCAGGTTCCAGGACCTCTACAACAGCAGCACTGTCCTTCACCATCAGGTGAATCTGGCAAAACAACATCAAAACAGACAGACAAAATACCAGCATCACAGCCATGCCTCCTCAGTCCTTGGCAGTTCTGGGTGGCCGTTCTCAAAGTCCTGGGCAGCTCCCATGGGCTCTCAGCTGTCTTTCTCTCAGCAACTCAGGCTTCATGATCCTGGATACTGCTCTCCCAAAGTCCTTTTGGCCTTCTTTAGGCTTGGGCCTCTCTCCCAATTCACGGCTCCTCCCAGTTCAGCCCTCTCTTTTCAAGTCAACAAGTCTATCCCACAAGTGGGATTCACAAGCTCTGGGTTTTAACACTCAACCCAAAAACCAAGCCAATTCAGGGGCATCTCCAACTTCCATTACCAATACAAAGGGTTGGATTAGTGTGGAGGATTTTGCATCAGTGCCTACCTCCTCTGACATTGTGACACTTCTCATGACTCATACTCATTTCCTGTGTCCTGCTCAAATATGAGGCATAGGCTGTGTTCTAGTAGAGTCCTTATAGACTGGGGCTGCCCCTTCACTCATTCTGCAGATACTATCTTCTAATGAAACACAAGCATGTTTCCTTTTTGCAGTACCTCCCCTGACCGTACATCTCTACTACAAAAGAATTCCACCTTTGGTGTCATTAACCTTTGTTGGTGGTGATTTTCAATAGGTGCCCTTGCCTTCTGGCATACTTTTTTCTATGGGAAATCTTTCCATTACTAAACTATCCTTTTTTTTCTGGAAGTGCATGTTGCATGCTTTCCTGTGTCTCTCTGAATTTGAAACTAGTATAATAATATTCTGTTGTTCAGTACCAATGCTGGAAGGGTGGTATGGCAATAATGGATTCAGTTATAATACCCAAAGTTGAAATTAAGAAAAAACATCTGACTTTATCTTCATCAAGTAGGTGATTTCCATTCAGAATCTCCACTAAACAAGTCTTTGCTCATTGACAAACTTGTTGAAGTTGATCTCCATCATCCTATTTGAGGGAGGATAAAGTCTGTGCGGTGATTTCACAGACCTGGGGGAAATCCCAGGTATGGAATCTCCCTCTGACAATGCAGACCATCAATTAGTGTCTTAGCAAGTTGCCTCTGGCAGGTCTTCTTAAACTTTTTCCATTTGTGACCCCTTCAGAACCTCTTAAACACCATATGGGGTTGTGACCCGCAATTTAAGAAGCAGTGACCAATGACGCTTAGAGGTTAAGTGTCTTAGCCAGGATCCTCCAGCTGACATGTGCCAGAGGTAGGACTTCACCTGGGTCTTCTTGACTCCAAGGTCAGCTCTCAGTCTTCTGTGCTGCCTCTCTATCTTAAGGCTATATATTTCCTTCAAAAGTATTTTTCTGTGGCTCTAAATTATTGGTAAAAATGATTATATACTTTTGTCTATAACCCTCACAGAATACTTAAAGAGGTATTAATTCCAGCTGGCTTTGTTAACAATTGAGTCATTTTCTGTTATTTAGAAATACCTTAATATTTCTAAGGCCACATCTATGCTATTGATTTATTTGATATCTTTTTTAGGTCAAGTGCTTAGTAATGACAAGATCCAAGTGTACAGCTATTTCAGTCATAAAGAAAATTGATTCATTGCTAAGCAAGGCAACCTCCATGTTAGTTAATTCACTCTACAGTATAGACGTAACCTCATCAAATCCATGGAACTGAATCTGTACCAAAAATTAACTAGAAATAGATGTAATTGCAAAGGTTTTAGTTGGTGATTACCAGTTACTTATGTTTTAATCTTTGTCCTGCTGGAATGTGTTCTCTTGGATTGAACCACAGATAATTTGGAAAATAGTTCAATGCCATATTTACTCTTATGTTCGATTTATCATTTCTGCTCTGAAAAAATTAATTCAGGTTAGCTTGGGTACTTTTATCGTCCTTCCTAGCAGGGGCAATTGTTTGAGTTTTTCTCTCTTAAAAATTAGATTAAATGTGTTCCATTGTTCTGTTTGTTAGGAGCAGAGAGTGCCTGGACTCAGACTACCTGAGGAACCCTTGAAACATTTCATGTGGAGTGTGTGCAGTCCTCTTCATTGTAAAGCAGAGAATTTTCCCAGAAATATAAATTTAGCAGCAAGTACTGAGAGATGTACCCATACCTATAAGGACCCTCAATGAAAGAAAATCATTTTCTATAGAGAAATGCCAATGCAATTGAATTTTCAATTGCCTCCGTTATACACTGGTATATATATGAAATATGACCTATGTTATTCGGAGTTGTGCTTTGGCTAACTGGTTTATTAAGTCCCCTGAAAGAGATGGTGTCCACATCAATTGTATTAAGGTCCCAAATTTCCTAGCAAGTATTAAATTACATGACTTTTATGACACATTCCTTACAGGCAAGTGAATCTCACTTTTATCTTTCCATTCTTCTTGCTTTTCATGAAGACAGTGTACTCCCTGTTCTCCCCAGTATTACCTTCCTGGTATACTCCGACTTATCAAGGGCATGGATTCTTATCTCAAACTTCTTCTGTCTCCAAGTTAATTTTGGAGAATTAAAGGAATGTCATTAGAGCCTGAATATGGGAAAGTCTGGGGGGAGTACAGCTTCACTTGGAAGGAGAGGTTTAAGGTGATCAGTACTTCTCATTGGGAGCCTGAGATGCTTAGACTGCTTCTGCCAGGTGTGTAATTAGAAAAAAATCTCTCACTCTATCCACAAGCATTTATTAAGCACTTGTTGTATAATCAGCACTGCACTAAACACTGAGGATACAAAGAAAAGGTGAAAAATTGTCCCTTCTCTTAATGAGCTGACATTTTAACGGGGGGGGGGGGGGAAGACAACATGCAAACAACTATGTACAAATCAGATATATACAGGACAAATTGGAGATATTCTTATAGGAAAGGCACTAAATTTAAAGAGTCCTGGCAAGATCTTACAGACCATTGAATCTCCGAGGGAAGGGGCACATGCCCTCTTTTCCATTCTGTCTTCTCTAGCCCACATCCAGGAAGTGGAGTTATTTTTTAATCCTTTATATTTGTCACTATTAATTTTCAGCTTATTAAATTAGGCCATCCTCCCACCTGTGAAAATGGTTTTGAATCTTATAATCCAGTGTATTTGCTACATGTCCTCTAAACTTTTTGTTATCTTCAAATTTCATAAATATGTTGTCAAGAACAAAAATGATAAATTGTATAAGACCAAGGATCCTCAAACTATGATAAGGAAGATCCCATTTCACTGTGAAATCAGTCAGCCTCTCTGGGTCTATTCATTCAGCCAGATCTAAGTCTACCAAACTGTACTATCATCAAGCCTATTGCTTTTCTTCTTTCTCCAAGGAGAGTATGAGAGACTTTGTTGCATGCTTTGCCAAATCCAAGTATATTGTGTTTGTAGTATTCCCTTGAATAACTCGTTCTTGATGAAGTTATACTTGCTGTTTTAATCACTGTTACTTCTTCTAGATACTCACCTAATATCCCTTTAATGATATGTTCTCATAATTTGCCAAGAATGAGAGTCACCTTTACTGGCATATAATTCACAAAATCCATCCGTTTTCATGAAAATTGGAACAACAGTGCTGTTATTCTCCATAATTTTATTTTTTCATTTAGCAAGCATTTATTTTCTCTCCCTTCTTCCTCCCCTCGTTCATTAGAAAATGAAAAACGAAAGTCTTGAAAAATATGCGTAGTTAAGTAAATCAATTCCCACATTGACCATTTACAAAAATGTACTTCATTCTGCATATTCAGTCCCTTTGGCAGGAGGAGGGTAGCCTGCTTTATTATCAGTCATCTGAGATCATTGGTCAAAGTTCTAAAGTCTTCAGTGATCATTGACGGTGACTCAGCAGTTACACCTGCCAGTTCCTTCAGTACATTGTGATATCATTTGTGTATACTTGGTGACTTAACTTACTGGGTTAAAGTATAGTCTTGCTATTTGCCCTTTGATTTTGAGTGCCAGCATCCTATTATCCATTGGCATTTTAGGCTTCCAAAATATTTTCTTTCTTAGAATCATAAGTCTAAAGCTGGAAGAGCACTCAAGGACCATTGAGTTTAACCTTTCATTTCACAGGCGAGGAAGTAGAGTCCCAGAGAATGGAAGTGGGTTGCCCCAAGTCACAGAAGTAGTAAGTAACAGAAACTATTGAGTAGTGTAACAAAAGAATATGGTTGCATTATAGTCCTTCAAAATAATTTTTGCGATGTTTTGTAGAATTGTTTGGGTAGTGTCATATGTTTTAGTAGAATGTACCTTCATTGACATAGGGATTCATTTTATATCTCTTTCAATATCTGCAGTCACTAGCACATATGATAGGCAGTAGTATTGCTTTTCTTTTATTCCATTGTTGGTATTCTTTGGGTAAGAAAAGAGAATGACTTCAAGAATTAAAAAAAAATACTCTTGAGATGATCTAGCTTAATTGGCTCTCTTGGCAAACTTTCTATAAATTTAATTTTCCCTCCACAACTTCTCCCTGTTGTTTTTGTGGTGATACTTCTCATAATCCTCTATGATCCTACTCTTTAATGTTTTCCAGATGAATTTAATTTATAAAGTGATGCTGTCCTTAGCTGTCAGGTCTTTCCACTTGACTTAGAGAGTCAGTGTTTGCATGAGGCAGGTTCTAGTCTTCTGAGGCTTACTTACTCTGGTAATTGCTTTATATCAGTTAAAATTGAGAGGAAATGGTAATAGTCTGTTTGATGTCTGTTCATTTATGTATTTCCCATTGTTTTGTAGCAATGGATTATTTGTCAGTCTGGAACTATTTTGATTTCATGCCCTAAATTCTCATCTTTATCCTTTCTTCTCATTTGGCATTGATTTTCATCTTTCCTCTAACATAAACAGGTGTTTTAGGAAATACTGCCATTTTTGTAAGTAGTTCTTTCCTATGTTTTGAGATATAATCAATTTTATTTTATTTTTTTGTGACAATATACCAGTGTTCTCCATCTCTAGGCTTTATCAATATCTTTTTTTTCCCTCCAGATGGCCTTCTTCCTTCTCTCAATGGTAAATTTCTCCTGGGGCCTCCATTTTGTAGATGGGTCCCAGCTGGCTAACCTTTGTTCACTGCCCAACCCTGTTCCTGACTTCCAGTCTTCAACTATGTATAATACATTCATCCTTCTCCACATTCCCTCTTTCAACTCTCTTTCGTGTTTCCTCTTCCCCTATGAGAATATAAGATCCTTGAGGATCTTTTCTTTTTGCTTGTATTTTTGTCCCCAACATTTAGTGCAATGTCTGAAACATAGTAAATCCTTAAAAGATGCTTGTTTCCTTCCTCCATCCTTCCCTCCACCTCCCACTCCCTCCTCTCCCTCCCTCCCTCCCTTCCTTCCTTCTTTCCTTTCTTCCTTCCTTCCTTCCTTCCTTCCTTCCTTCCTTCCTTCCTTCCTTCCTTCCTTCCTCCTTCCTTTTTAAAAAGCAGTATTCATCATATATAGATATGTGTACTCAGTCTATAAATCTTTGGCCACTTTCATTTCTTTATCATGAACCATATTTTCCATGATATTTCTGTGAACTTCTCTTATGTTTACCTTTGCATTGGAATCATTGGGTACTAAAATATATAGAGAGTTATTTTGAAGGACATTATTGAATTCTTTGTAGAATTTTTCTATTTCCTCATCCCCTGCAGCAGACAGTTATCTTTGTGATGATCTTTTGTTTTTGAGCATCATCTTTGCTGCAGTATGAAATGGTTGCACCCCATTAAATGATATTTCTCACTGTCTTTAGACATATGCTGAAAGAATTTTTTCCATATTCTTTATTTTCCTCTTCAAGGAGAATGTATGCATTATTCTTCAACTTTCCTGTGTCTTCTAATTTCATTTATAGTGAGAATAGCACTATTGACATGACTCATTTCCTCCAGGAGTATGTTGACTCTTGGGGTTGTTGGTACAAGATTTCATACTTAGAGGACCAACAGGTAGATTTATATTTATAGATAATCTTAAAATGATGTGATTCTTAGTATCTTCTTGTCCTTTTTTTGTCATTCTACTACCACTTTGTCTCTGCTTGGAAGTGAGACACATAGGACTAAAAAGCATTTTGGTTTTTTCTTAGTTTAAGTGGTTGCCATTACCATTGAATTCATCAAAAGTGGCCAGCACCTACTTATTGTTGACGAGCTTTTCTTTACTAAGCTGTTTGTCTTTGGCAGAAAGACTTAGGACCATGTCTTCAATGTGGAAGGACCTCATAGAGCTTATGAGTCACTGGCACAGCTTTCTAAAACCCAGGCTCACTTCTATACACCAGTGAGTCATCAAACTAGGATTTTTCCTTTTCTTCATTGTTCAACCAAAAGTAGTCAAACAGTCAAATCTAGGAAAAAGTGCTTCTTTCTAACGATCTTTGTCTTTTACTGGCATAAATAGTTAAGATGTTGTTGTGCCCCTATTTATTCAGCAGCCCTTCTCCTTATATTCTTCCCCCAGCCAAGCACATTGTCCAGCTATTGACACAGCCCTGCATCAGTGTAATCATCAGAGTTCCTCTTTCCCCCTCTCTGAGCATCACCCTGACTTCCCCAGCATTGGCTTTGTTACCTATCTGAGCCTTTTCTCTTTAGCATTGTTCATACCCCATAGATTTTCCCTAAAGCACTATTTTTCTCAAAAAGCTCAGATCTCTCAGTCACAGATTATGCTCCTTCTGCTGACACTCACTTTAGTGACCTACAGCAATGATCAAAGGGAGGTTGGCACTAAACCTGCTTGGGTGGCCTGTGACTTCAGCTGACCACCACAGTAGGCTGAGACCAGTAGCAAAATTGCTAGGATATGGTGAAACCAAGATAGTATTACTAGCCAAGAGGCAGAAAAAGGACAGGTGCCCCATGCTGAAAAGACTTTCTCCAAATCCTGCACACCCTCAGGCAAAAACTACCAAAGCTTTCCTCTGTCCTATAAATTCCATTTTGTTGACATTTGATATAATCAAAATATTGACGTAGAGATACAGAGTTCCAAATATCCAATCAGAGTTGAAATAATAGAAAATGGATCTGACCTATGAAGTAAGATATTATCCACCCTCAGAGAAACAGAGGGCAAACAAATATAGTCCAGTCTTACATAGATGCATATGAACATACATGTCTATAGATGAGTATAATTATAGATACCTATCTATATGTATGTAAGTGTATGTATATGTATATATGTATGTATACATGTGTATGTATACACACACACACACACACATGCACAGGTAAATGTAATGGCAATTAATTTAAATTTGAAGACCCCCTTTTTTTTTTGTAAGTAAGCAGGTACTTAGCCCTTACTAAATAACAGCTAAGTACCTCTGTGAAAGAAACAGAAGATGTGAACTCTGCCTCCTGTTGCTGATATAACAGGAAGGGTTTTGCTGAGACAGGAAGCCAATGTGTACGTGTGTGCATGTGTGTGTGTGTGTGTGTGTGTGTGTGTGTGTGTGTGTGTATGTATGTATATATAAGAAGGGGCCTAGAGAGAGACAGTCAGAATCAAGAATTTTTACTCCTGGTAGAAGAAGCAGAATTATCCTAGCATCTGGGAGCTAGACTGTTGCTGGACTGAGAACTGAGTTGGAGTTTCCTATGAGACCAGAATCTGGTGAAGGCTGAAGCTGCTGACTTGAAGGCTGCCTGGAAGGCTGAGGTTTCTTCTGGGTCCTAAGACCAGCTGAACTGCTGGAGGACTGAAGAGGCATGACCAGGATAAGACTTTGTTTGTTTGTGGCTTGGTTGATCCTTGAGTTCCTGGCAGCAGAAGTGGTGAAGGTTTTGAGATATGCTGGACCCTGTAAACTTCAGTTTGTACCAGGAACTGCCCAGAGGACTGGACACAAACCTGGGAGCCGTCTGCCTCTGAATCCAGGTGACTGTTTGATGAATTCAGGTAGGAGCTGGGACCATGGAAGGGGATCCAGGGAATCTGAGAAACCACCTTGAGTCAAGATGAAGAAAAGACCTCTCCTTGGATATTGAATTCATGATGAAATTGAAGTTTACTAGATACAGAGGGGTGGAGGGTTTGTGTAATTTTCTAATGATTGTACTTAGTGATTAATGATACTTAGTGACTGATTGCTAAATAAGTGACTGATTAAGTTAATCTATCATTGCCCCATGAGTGGAAGACTGACTATTGTATTGTGAGATGGCTGAATGACTGAGTGAGAAGGCAAACTTCCTTAGGGATATCAGATGATTATTCTTTTGTTCTTTGTTCTTAATACTGTGACCACTTAGGTGAAAACTGTGTGGCCATTCTAATGTTAAGCTGTTGTGAACACTATATTGTGATTTTCTGTGATAAGATGTAATGTTGTGATTATTATATTGTGATTTGTTGTGAATGTTTGCCTTGATTTGTAATGGAATTAAATGGAGTGTTCACTATACTGTATAGTCAGAAACTTAAAAGCTGTTCCCAGTAGCATTCTTTTGGGAAGCTGCTTGTGCATGGTGTTACAGTACACACACATAAATCTGGGCATAATTGTAGCCTTCTTGGGGGAGGGGGGAGGAATAGGGGGGAAAAAGAACAAATTACAAAATTGCACAGCCGAGAACAAAAGAAAACTTACAAGGAAACAAAGAAAATATGGACAAACTGGAATATATATAGTATTTATTATATAGCCTTTCTTGAAATGGAAATTTATTGTTGTATATTTTATATATGTTTTATATTTTGAATACTCTCTTACATTTTGCTGTGTATATGGTAATGCTTTTTCTTTCCTTATTTTGTATTTAAGCTTAAAATAGATTGATAAAAAAAGAAAATAGATCTGGAAATTCAGAACTTAAATTTAAAAGAAAAGGATAACACTACTGGAAAATACTCTTGTATTCAAAAAATGTATAGCTATGGCTGTGATCATCAAAGGCCAACTCCTAATCACTTACTTCTCCAGTTTGAGGTCTATTTATGTCTCCTTCCTCTGAGAACCTACTTTTCCCATGTAGAGATTGCAGGGATCATGGAGAATTTCCATTGAGATGTGCTTTGCAATACTAGATCTAACTAGGCACTTCAGTGTGGCTTAGGGAGTAATTGCATTGTTGTACAAGGAAGGCATTGGTATTTAGACCCCCAATTTAGAGTTCCTCTCAGGTTGGGACGAATACTTAGCTTGGGCTACAAAGTTCATTTTGTCTCTTTCTTCTTCCCCTTCCCTTCCATCCCCCATCCCAGTGTAGAGTCCTACTCTACATACTCTATTGATTCCTTTATCTTGCCAGTACTCTGTTTCTTAAATCTCCTTCCACTCAAGGACAGCTGTGTCCAATATCAGCTTTAAGGAGACATCTTAATGTCTCTTGAATGGGTCTCTGAAATCATGGGCAGCTGTATGCCAGAGCAACTTCTGATGCATAGCTATTCCATCTTGTGGCCTGAACTCAATCATAGAATTCGAGATAATGGGTTGACAAAGGAGAGGATTCTGTTAGGTGAGGGAAAGGCTCATAAGAAAGATTGTTACTTGGTGTTATCTATACTGTCCTGGCTCTATTTGTCTTTGAGGGCTTAGGAAAATCCCTTCATCTCTCTCTCTCTTTTTTTTTTAATTTGTAAATTTATTTATTTTAAACTTAAATACAAAATAAGAAAAGAAACAAAGAATTTTAAATGCGAACAATAAAATCATACAAAATAAGAAAAAAAAAGCGTTGCCATGTGCACAGCAGAACATGAGAAAGGATTCAAAATATACCCCAATAAATGTCCATTTCAAGAAAACCTATATAATAAATACTGTACACTGTGTTCAGAGCTGTCCAGCTTTTCTTTGCTTCCTTCTAAGATGTCTTTAGTTCTCTGCTGTGCACTTTTTACTTTGTTCTTTTTTCCCTGCCCTCCTCTCCTAAGAAGTGCAGATATATTTATATATAGATATGTGTGTATACATACACATATGTGTATTTAAATACACACATATACAGATATATACACACCTATATATGCAAACACCCATACACCCATATATACATACATTTATACATACATACTTATACTTAGATATTGATAATCATAGTCATATACTGACATACACATTTATACGCATCTATGTAAGACTACACTGTACTTATTTATCCTCTTTCTCAGAGAGTAGATAACCTCTTAAGTGCTAGTCTTTCCATATTTTTCAAAGTCCACCAACTCATCATTTCCTACACTGTAGCAATATTTTCACCTTTTACTGTGTAATTGTTTTAAATAGTCCAAAACAATGTTGATGAATATGGCTGACACATAGTGTTGTTTCCCTATTTTTTTCTTTTGATTAAGTCTCTTTTAGCCTTAATTTTGCCAAAGATCATGATTGCTACCACTCTTCCTTTTTCCCTAAAAACTTCTACTCCTGATCTTTATTTTATGTTTGTACATATCTTTTATTTCCTATCCCTCCTGACTCCTCTACTTTACTTCTACTCGATACCTTGCCCTACTATTATTTAACCTACCCCACCTCCAAGGATCTCTACCTTATCCTCCCATTCCCATTAATCTAAACACCCTTCCATATCCCTCCTTTAACCTATTCCATCACCCTCCCCTCTAAAGATCCCTTCTTGTCCTTCCTCCTTGCCTATCCCCTTAACATTTTCTTTCTTTCTGAAATTAGAAGACTTTTATACTCTTCTAGAAATATATGTATTGTTCCCTCTTTAATCAACTCTCCATGAAAGTAGGCTTCCAGAATTACCAACCCTCCTCCCCATCTAATTCCTCTGTTTCAGTTCTTCTCATACCTTATTTGTATAAGATAATTGCTCTTTTTAGCTATTCTTAACTTTTTAAAATCATATATTCAGGTTTACTCCAATCTTTCTTAATTGAGTAGCTACTCAATTACTAATAACAATCATAGACATACATTTTATATTTTGCATACATAAAAGATAAGCAGTCTGTCTTTATTGAGTCCCTTGTAATTAGTCTTCAGTATGTAACTTGTTTTTCTCTTGGCTCTTGTATGTCAAATCATCTATTAAGTTCAGGTTTTTTGGTTTGTTTTTTTTTTTAATCAAAATCCTGAAAGTCTAACAATTTATTATATGTCCATTTTTTTCCAATCATAATTATGCTAAGCTTTGCTGGGTATGATATTGTAGGCTACAACCCATTATTTTGCTCTTTAATATGTAGTGTTTCAAGACCTGCCATCTTTTAGTGTCACTGCTACCAGGTTTTGTGTGGCATTACCATATTTACATTGTTTTTTCTTGTTGCTCATAATATTTTCTCCTTGAGCTAGTGGATTTTGTAATTTCACTATGATATTCCTGTGGGTTTTCCTTGTAGGATGTCTTTCAGGTGGTGATTGGTAGATTTTTTCTATTTCTACTTTCCCTTCTTGTTCTAACACTACAAGACAATTTTCTTTAATTATTTCTTGTATTATTTTATCGAGATTCTTTTTTTATCATAGCTTCCAGGTAGTCTGATTATTCTTATATCTCCTCTCCTTGATCTCTTCTCCAGATCAGTTTTTTTTTCTTATGAGATATTTCACATTCTCTTGTAGTTCTTTCATTCTTTATATTTTATTTTATTATTCCTTGATCTCTTACAACTTCACTAGCTTCCCCTTGTCCAATTCTGATTTTCAAGGAGTTATTTTCTTCCTTAAGTTTCTAGAACTCCTTTTCTAATTAGCTGACTTTCTTTTCATAATCTTGGTTTTTGTTTTTTGTTTTGTTTTGTTTTTAGTTTTTCCTCAATCTCCCTCATTTGATTTTTAAAGTCTTTTAAAAATTTTATGACTTCTTTTTGGGCAGGTGACCATTTGATGTTACTCTTTGGGATAGATTTGCTTCATTCTCCTCTTTTGAAGACAAATCCCGGTCTTCTCTATTCCCATAGTAATTCTCTATGGTTGCATTCTTTCTCCTTCATTTTTAAAATTTGTAGCAGCTTAGTTTTTGTAATCATCCCTAATCCTGGGGTTTGGGAGATGGTATCTCTGGCCTCAGTTCCTCCTTTAGTTCTCCGCTCTGGCCTGGAAGCAAAACCAAGACCTCCAGCCTCCTCCTGTAAGTGCCCACAGCCAATGCATCCCTACCCTACTGCTTCTGCACTCACCAGGCATGTGCTGCGTCCTCCATTCTCCCCTGCCCCCAGCCATATCTCTGTAGCACCACTGAGTCTTCTGGATCTGGCATTCCTTATAAGCAGAGGTTCCCTAGATCTTCCCTGATTTAGAACTCCCCTCACTGTCCTGGGGGTAAAAGATCCTGTGCCTGGGACTGAGGCAGCCCTCCCAAAAGGGCTTGCCATTTGTTGTTTCAGTGTGAAGTGGTGTTCATTCTTCATAGGACCAAACTTCATTCTGGAATTTTTTCTTCAGATCTTTTCTGATTATCCCAGGAGGACCACTCTTCTGCTTCTATTCTTATTTATTTTGACTACTCTATGTTTGCTCTGAGGTGCTATTATTATCTCATTTGTGGGGGAAATCTGGAGAGCTTGGTGTTTTCTGACCTACTTCTCCATCTTTCTAGAATCCTCCCTTTTAACACTTTTGACCTTATTTTCCCCTTTAAGAAAGGGAGATGGGGGATGGTTAGGTGCCACAGTGAATAGAACACCAGGCCTGGAGTCAGGAAAACCTGAGTCCAAATCTGGCCTCAGACATTTAACACAAAACTAGCCATGTAACCTTGGGCAAGTCACTTAACCCCAATTGCCCTACCTTCTCACCCCTCCCAAAAGCCAAAAAAAAGGAGGTGGTAGTAGTCTAGATGACCTCTAAGATCCTTCCCAACTCTTACATTTTGTTAGTATGTGAATGTAGCTACTTAAAGTACTATTCCTCCTTTCTAAGCTTGGAAAAGTTGACTCTGTATTAGAAATATAATGAAAAGAGAACAGATTCTTTGATGCTTAGTGTCCCAGAGCCTTACTCAAGCTATTTAAATTTCCCTTTTGGAAAGTAGTTGGTATCATTCCTTGGATGACAGTTTCTGATTGAAAAGTACATGTTTATGGTGTTTGAAAAAAAACATGTAATGATTTATGAGCCTTCATTGTGTCCCTTACATGTTTTACATTCTTGCTACCTATCTAAAGGTTTAAAAGAACATTATCCAGCTTTCAAATTTTCCCTCAATGCTTTTCAGTATTAAGTTGTCCAGGTTGAGGCTGGTTGGGGAGCCTTAAGTGGATTTCCAGATTTCTCAAATCCTTACATTACACAGATGTCATTCTAATGCCATTGGAAAGCAGGTTTTCTTCACAGGTGTGCTATTATTTCTTTTTCAAAAATACAACAAGAAAAAAAAATCATCATTTATGCATCAAGTCATCATTCTGCTGAAACATTACATATCAAATCAAATTTGAGGGTTTCTGAGGAGAATAAGCTTAAATTTGGTTGAACATCTGGATCATGTTATTTCAGTAGCCTTCCTCAATGATAAGAGTGTGGCCTACTAGTCACTTTCTGTCATTTTGATTAGTTCAGGTGTTGACTGCAAGGCACTGCTTTGGGTACCCCTGTCTTGAATTGACATGAGTCTGGGAATTACTGAGAATCTAAGGATTACATGAGTTTGAAAGTCTGAGAACAGATGGCTCCCCTTGGGTAACAATTCAACCTGTGGATGAGTTTTCTCTATAAATTTTAATAGGTTGAAGTCCAGATTAACTATTTCATCTTTCCAGTGGATGAAATGATTGGTTGCACAGCGCTTTGTTAAAACAAGATAAGTCAGTTGTCCTGAAAATATCTGTCAGAGGAGGGGTCGGACTAGATGGCCTCCAGTTTTAAATCTATGGTCCTATTTATTTTCACATAAGCATTAGAGCTCTCTCCCTTCCTCTCAAATTTTCATGTATATACTCATCTGTGTACATTGTATCCCCCAGTAAAATCCAAGCTCCTTGAGGCTAGAGACTATTTCTCATTTGACTTTATGCTCCCAGTACCTACCTCAGTCTTTTGTATATAAGAGTTGTTTAATAAATGCTTATTAGCTTAGATATGGTTGAATTGCATTTATGTTCCTGGACTCTTAAGCCACTTTTTATACTACTGTTAATTAAGATGTATTTTTTCATGACTTTTACTTTTTTCCTTCAATCTTGAAAGCCTTTTTTATAATTACTTTTTAGTTCTTTTGTCATTGGCTGTTTTGCTTTTGTAATGTTTACAAATACTTCTTGTATCTTTTATTGATCTTGGAATCTGTGATATGTGGGCATGATAACTGGACTACCATTGTGGTCAATTCCAATTAGGAATTCTCATTGACTGTTTGGTCACAGCTATCAGACTACAGGCAATTAGAGCCTATGCCCTGAATCCCAACCTTTCTGACTTAGAAGGGAGCTCAGTGCTCTTCTTGTTAACACCATATCCCAAAATGACTCTCAACCACAATGTGCCTCATAAGTGGCCATTCCCACTCTGTCTGATGACCTTCAACAGGGAGCAACCAACCACTTTCTTAGGCTGTCCCTCCCATTAATGGAAAACTACAAACATTTCTAAGTTTTCTTTCTTTCTTTCTTTTTTTCTTTCCTTCTTTCTTTCTTTCTTTCTTTCATTTTTTCTTTCTTTTGTTCTTTCTTTCATTCTTCCTTCCTTCTTTCCTTCTTTCCTTTCTTTCTTTTCTTTCTTTCTTTCTTTCTTTTTTCTTTCTTTCTTTCTTTCTTTCTTTCTGCTTTTTGGAGGGGGGAAGGCAGGGCAATTGGGGTTGTGACTTGCCCAAGATCACATGGCTAGTAAGTGTTAAATGTCTGAGGTCAGATTTGAACTCAGGTTCTTCTGACTCCAGGGCCAGTGCTCTATTCACTGTGCCATCTAGCCACCCCTTGTAAGTTTTCTTTCAAGTTTAAATTATCTTCTCTATAACTTCCGTCCATTATTTCCAGTTCTATCTTCTGGGGCAAAGCAGAATACATCTAGTCCATCTTTCAAGTAACTATCCTTTGAAATACTTGAAGATAGGTATCATCTCTCCCCCAAGTCTTCTCTTCTCTAGGCTAAGTAATCCCAGGTCTTTCAACTGATTCTTATGTGGTATGGACTTCAGACCTTTTACCTCTTTCTATTCTGAACAGTATAATTGAGATGTAGTGCTGACCAGGACAGAGTATAGCAGTTTCAGTTATGGCAAAAAAATGAGGTTGATGTAATTCCTTTCTTCTAGTAATATATCCCATTGTGACATGTCAGAGGACAAGAATCTCACATTTAGAGTACCACCAATTAAGTAAAATTGTATTGGTGATCTAATAACTTTGTGATTCTTATTATCTTCCAACTTTCTTACTGCCTGCCATTTTGCTACATTGAAGGGGCTGCATGGGGTAGAGATCCATTGCACATTATTCTTGGTTTCATAGGCTACCATGTCCAAAGAATTCCTCATCAAGGAGCCAGCCTACAGGTACTGAGTCTCTCCATACTTAGCTAGGCTCGTTCACAGGAAAACAGTTTGTTGCTTGGATTGTACCCCACACTTTTCCAGCATTGTATGACCCACCAGGACTTGCTACTCTATATTTACATAGACTTCTAGACCCCAGAGTTCCTTCCATGCCCCAATGAGATATTAGAGGAAGACTTTGCACAGGACCATATACAAAGTTAACATTTATTTAGTGGTTATTCAGTAAATGAATGACTATATGAGGGAATGAAGTAGATGACTTAGAAAATTCCTTCTACTTCTAACATGCTATAATATCGACGAGATTTGTTCTATTTTAATCTAACATTAAACAGTTATCCCTGGTTTGGGGGTGAGGAGTGAGAAGAGGGGTGGCTGATAATAAGTAAATAGCATTTCCTTTGAATCTATAATGACTCATAGAATGGAGAGCTTGAATTGGTAAATTCATTTACTAAGTGCTCTAACATGGGGCTGCTCCTGGTCACTCTGACCCTCTAATAGCTTCCCCTTAAAAAGAAAGCCACTAGTTAGACATTAAAAGTACCACAGGAAATTTGGGAAGTTGAGGTGGAAAGAATAGGAAAGTAACAGATGAGCGATCCTCCTAATTAAGTCTCAGCTGGTAAGAATAAAAACCACAAAAAGAGAGAAATGGTCTTACTCTGTCTTTTGGACTTAGTTTTTGACATTTTTCTTATTCGCTCTGGACCAAAAAAAGAAAGAAAATGAATTCCATAAGTAACTGACATCAAAAATCAGACTGTGTTTTGCTAATCTGTGATCAGTCATGTCTCCAAAGGTAGGTATAATGTTTTTAATGAAAGGAAAGAAACAAAGAAATGGCTTAAGCTGTAAAAGAAAAAAAGTCCACAAGGTATTAAACTCAGAATAAACCTTGTTTTTCATTTAATGTTGAAATTGGAATGAAGCAAGTAAACAGCAGCAGTGGAGATTTTTTTTTGATTCCTCAGAATCTCAAAGTAACTTTATGACTCACCTTCATGAAATATTGTTTCTGGCTGTTTAGTAGATTACATGTGTTGAATATCATGGAATGGAATGTAGTCCCTGGGAAGAATATTAATACCATCTGGCCACAGGGGCTGAACCCCCTAAGGGCTAGCAGCCTCAGAGTTGATTTTCGAGTAACAGCTATTTCAGTCATTCTGAACAAGTAAACAAAGCCACCAATTAACACTCACTTTGAGACTCAGTCTCTACAGATGGATTAGAAAATTAAGATCAATATGAGCATTTATCTTAACTAACTGGATAATACCAGCAAACTCTCATTAAAATTAATATTATTACGACAAAGGGTTCTGGGGAGTAAAGTTAATTCCATAGTTCTGGCAGATGGCCAATGGAAACCATGTGTTGTCAAGCTGATTGCAAAACCCTCTATCTCAAAAACAGTCTTGTACAAGGGTTTTCTTTGGTCCTTGGATGTAGAACTATCTCCCTGTAACTGTTAATCCCATAGATGTAACAAGAAAGGAATTGGAGTGTGTCCTCACTGTAGGGGTGATGAGGGGGCAGGAAGAGAGCTAGGGCAGGGTGGGCATTGCTGTTACTTTCCTCCAGCATTTCAAAGCCTGCCAGCCTTGTGTTCCACAATAGCTGAGGGGAAAGGCAGGGCCTAGGAGGCGGTAATGGAGCAAGGTCACAGACCAGTGGGGGAGAACAAAGGTGGCATGGTGATGGTGCAGTTATATCTGGTTCTGGACAGTTCCCTTCAGAGGGTGCTGTACTCCCTCCCCTATCCTCTTTCTTCCTTTGTGACTGCCACTGCCTATGCCTTCACTTGTTTTTGTTCCCAATGAAACAGTTCCTTGTTATACCTCTAGGAGAGGGTTGAACATAAACTGACTTTATCCTACTATGATTTCCTTGATACTGAATAACCTTTACCCTTCAGCTCTCTTCACACCCTTTCTACCACAACCAATCCACGTATCTCATCCTGCCTCAAAGTATACATTGGAGCCAGATCTCAAAATCAGACGGTGAAGAGAGATGAGCAAGATCAGTCTTTATACTTGATAGACTCTATACTCCTCCTTTCCCTGCAGGGTTCAAAATACTTTCTTTCACCTGTGCATTCTATACAGTCAAGGAACCAGCTCTCGTTTCATCAACTCTCCTACCTGAAAACTGAAATGTAGATTCCAACAATGTAGTCATTTTCACCAAAATCTCATTACAAGAAAATAATTGAGATGTTCTAGAGAGTTTGTTATAAAGAGCTTTTGTGCATATTTCTGTCAGGATGGATTAGAAAATGTTTGAAAATTCACCAGGCTTTATGATTTTCTGACCAAGAAATGTAATTATCATTTTGAAGGCTTTGCACATTCAAGACATATTAGTATACTGAAAGTATTCTGTTGTCCATGGCCCTTTTGGTTCTCTAGTTCATGTTTTGGAGCTGGGGCTGCTGGAATCATTTGGAGAGAAGGCCTTGGTGTTTCTCTAAGCAAAGATAATGTGCATTTGGGAGGAGGAAGGGAAATATATGTCAACTTTTGTGCATCCCAAGGAGATACTTTGAAGGGCTGGCCTGCATCTGCACAAATTATGCTTTGTGATCCAGACGTATACTCTTCCCATGAACATCCCATTCTATAAATCAGTTAATTTATAGAACCACTGACTAAGCCCCTGGTAGGTGCCACATTCTGTGTTTAGAGCTGAGAATGCAAAGACAAAATGGTCTCTGACCTTAAAGGACTTAATACCAGGATGGTATATTCATAGATATGATATATTTGTACCTGTAATTTAAATAATAAAATATATATGTTAAATGAATCTGAAACTTTTTGGAGGGGATGGTACTGACAAGTACGTGGAGTCAGTCAAGAAAGATGCTGCGAAGGAGGAGACACTTGAAATGGATCTTGAAAGAAGCTAGAAATTCAAGGAGGTGGTCATAAATAGGAAAGGCATTCCAGGCATGAGGGCCAATATGCCAAAAGGCATAGAGAAAGGATATGGAATATCTTCTATGATGAAAAGAAAATAGGCTTAAGTTTGGCTGGAGCAAAGAGTACATGAGGAGATATAATGTTTAATCAGCCTGGAAAGATAGGCTGGAGTCAGGTTGTGAAGAGTCTTCATTGCCAAACAGAGGAGTTAGTATTTTGTGCTGGAGGTGATAGGGAGGCATTGAAGCTCCTTGAAAAGAAGAGTGACATAGTTATACTTGTGCTTTGGAAACATGAATTTAATAGCTGTGTGGAATATAGCTTAAAAGAGGAGATATCATTTTCAGGGCGACCAATTTTGAACTTATTGCAATTGTTAGGCATGAGGTAATGGGGGCCTGATCTAGAGTGGTTATGGTATGGGTGAATAAAATGTTATTATTTCAGAGAAAGAATCCAGAAAAGTTAGCATCCAATTAGACGTGAAGGTAGTGAGGCAAATTTTGAAAGACTGAGGATTTTCCTGGGTTATAAACATGTATGACAGAAAGATTGGTGATGCCCTTGACAGAATGAGGAAAAGTAGGGGTAAAGGTAGATTTAGACAGGATGATAAGAAGCTCTGTTCTGGATTTTTGGAGTCTGAGTTGCATGTGGGATACACAGGTTAAATGTCAAGCAGGATCCCTTCTATCATTGCCTTAGCAAATTCTTCACCCTTCTCTTTTCTTCCTCTCTCTTTTCCCCCTCCCCTCCACCTTCCTTCCATCTTCTTTGCTTCTTCCTCCCTTCAGCAGTATAGATGATGCAGTGGTGGAGGTGGCTGAAGAGGCCATAAAGCTCTCCAAGGCAGACATCACGAGGCTGTGCCAGGACATATTCTCCAGAATGACCATGTACTTGACCAGTGAGGTGACAGCTAGCAAGGAAGACTATAAACTTCTGGAAAATATGATCAAACTTACTAGCTTGCAGTATCCAGAAATGAAAGATATTGCAGTAAACATAAGTAGAAACCTGAAGGACTTAAATCTGAAATATGCAGCACTTTGGCCTCATCTGCATCAGATCACTTTAATTGAGGGTTCAGTAGAAGCTCTTGAGCCTGCAGCCTACAAGTTGAATGTACATCCTAAGAAACTAGAAGCAAAGTACAGGCAGTTAGAGAGGCAATGAAAGAATTCTTCAGTTCTAAGACTATAATACAAGAATGTCTCCAAAGAGCTGAACTATGTGGAGTGGAACTTGTCAAACTTCTCTGCTTGAATTCCATAAAAGGAATCAGTGCTACTGATCCAAGGAGAATCCCAGCCTGCAGCTTTGGCTGTCCTTCTAAAACTGTACCCCCTGGAACTTCATCGAAGTCCCTTGACTTCCTCTTGTCATGTGCCCTAGACCATGGCTTAGAAATCAGGATTAATCCAATCTAGAGTAGATATAGATGAGAGGCCCTAGTCTGTCTGTCTCCCACAGTACTAGAGTGCTCCTTTCTTCCATCTCCCCCTTAAGGATCCATCTTTGGTATTATAGTTTACCTCTTGTTCTGAATGCTGTTTACTATCATTAATAGCCTATTCTAGAACTTAAAAAACAAAATACTATTTATAACCTTTTGTGAATGGCAGTGGGGAGGAGTAGAAAGGTCAAACAGGCTTTTCAAAATGTGGGACTGGAGCAAAGACTAAGTAACTATGACCAGGAGTCACTGACTTGGACATTATTACTGAATCCATGAGATCTGATGAGATCATTAAGAAAGTGTGTAAGAAGAAAAGGGAAGAGGGCCTAGTACAGAACCCTGGGGGTAGAGTTAATGTTCCATATATGGGGTGGGGAGGGGGTGGGACATGGCTGTTGATCATGCAAAAAAAAATCAGGAAAGAATTGTCAGATGATAGGAAGAGCTCCACAACAGAACAGTGTCAAGAGACCTCCAGAGAAGGACATTATCCAAGAGGAGAGGGTAGTCAACAGTGTTAAATGCTACAGAAAGGTCAAGAAGGATGAGAACTGAGAAAAAGCCTTTGAATTTAGCAATAAAGAGATCACTGGTGACCCTGGAGCCAGTGAAATGAGGTAGACAGAAAGCAGATTGCAAAGAGCCTGGTAGTAATTCAGAGATAAGGCAGTGGAGGCAAAAAATATAGATACATTTTTCTCAGTTTATCTCTAAAAGGGAGGAAAGCCATTGGATGGGTGCTTGAGGTGATGGCAGGGCAGAGTTTTGTCTTGTCTTGTTTCTTAAGGATATGGTGGGTCTGGACATATTTGTCATCAGCAAGGATGGAGCCAGGGAATAAGGAGAAAGCCAAGATTAGGAGGAAAGGGATGATTAAGGGGGCAAGCTCCCAGGCCGAATGGAATGTAACCTAGGTTATCCAGCTCCAAATTCTTGAAATTGCAAACATTTTCTCATCTGTACAAAACAGGATCCAACAGTATTAACAGAACACGATTATGTTTCTGTTATGTTTTGTTTTCTCATTATTTTAAATTCAATGTGACAATGTGACACCAGATTATGGTATTTAAAACATATAGAGATAGGGACTGGACCTGTGATTTTGTTGGCACTTTCAGGTAAAGAAGCTCTCTTTCCCAGTGCAGGTTAGTACTTTCTCTGCAACTTATATTCTTAGAGAGTTGCCCAGAGCACTGAAAGGTTAAGGGATTTTCCCAAGGTCACACAGTCAGGGTGTGTCAGAGTAGAGAATCCAGGACTTCCTGGCTTATTGGCTGTCTCTCCAGCCACTATGACACACATCCTCTAATCAGATGAAATTGAATAGGGAATAAATGCAAAGACTTAAAGCAGCAAAATGATTAGATTTACCTTAAAGCTCCATCCAGCCTCTCAGAAGCTTTTCTGGATCTTGATTTTGCAATGCAATATGTAAACTCTTCCTACTAGCATTGTGCCAACTGCTAATTTGAAGAACTTGATATCCCTGGCTTTATCTAACTAATTTATAGAAATAATAAACAACCCAGAACCAAGCATGTATCACTGAATCATTCCGCTGGAGACCTCCTTCCAAATGACCAATTCCTGAACACTGTTCAGAAATGAAATTGGGCTGGCATGACCTGTTCTTGATGCAGCTGTGCAGACCTTTTGTGATCCTCTCTTCCTTTTCTAGATTCCAGATGATCATAGGAAACTACCTCCACATATAAGACTTAGTATATATGTGGGAAGTTTGTACTTTAGGGCAAGAAGGTGGGTGCAATCTAGATTATTCCACTGAGATGAAAGAAATGCAAATTCTCATTTGTGCTTCAGCTCTTTCATATTCTGGGTGAATTCTTTTTCACGTGAGCACCTAAACTCAAAGCCAGTGCTGTGCTTCTAACTCATGCTGACTGGTTCAGGTTTCCTTGTGGCATCAATTCTTTTTTTTCTCCTTTCTTGGTGAAGTTAATCTTGTAGAAATGACAAAACCATTTGAGTTTTTGATGTGTTTTCCATTGGTGCCAAACGAATGAGATTTGTCAACTTAAGTTCTTTGCCAATTCCCTAGTCCCTGAATCCCAGCATGTCAGAGCTGGAAGGGGCCCCAGAGGCCATTTGATCCATCCTGCTCAGATTCTAATGGAAGGGTTGCTGTAGGCAAGGGTACCCATACTGGTCAGGGTGCTGACTGCTTGTTGCTAAATGAAAAGTTAACTAGCAGGTTCCTGCTGGCACTTCAAGTGGCATGTCTCAAAAGCCTGGGGAATATGTTGTCAGCTTAGAAGCCCAAGATGGTGATAGAGGAAATCCAAAGCCACTAGGAAGGCAGTTGGTCTTCTAGTGGAAAATATATGGGAAAGAGAACAACATTGGTATCTTTTGTTGCTATCATTCAGCAAATGTCCATTAAGCACCTGTTATGTGCAAGGCCATACTAGGGATACAAAGAAAGGGACAAAATAGTCCTAAGCTCAAGAAGCTCATAGTCTAAGGAGAGAAATGGCATGCAGGCAACTTGTACAAACAAGATACATACATATAAACATCTATATCTATTTCTGTTTTATATATCTATATCTATATCTACATCTATCTCTATCTCTATTTCTATCTATCTATATCTGTCTCTATCTCTATCTCTGTCTCTATCTATCAATCTCTATCTCTATTTCTCTCTCTCTCTCTCTCTCTCTCTCTCTCTCTCTCTCTCTCTCTCTCTCTCTCTATCGGAGATAAGCAATAGAGAGAAAGCCCAAACATTAAGAGAGTTTGAGAAAAGCTTCTTATATGTAAGATTTTAGCTGGGAATTTATTTGTTTTGAAAATTTTCATTTTAGAAAATGGCAAAATGTTAGTGCAAAATAGTTTTAGATGAGACAAAGTCTTTGGTCATACAGAGTCCATATTGTGTTTTTTCCTTCTCTCCAGTTTGGAAGTCATGACTCACCCACCATATTTTCCATTGCTCTAGGACAGAGGTGTCAGGCAGATGGCTGGCAATGCTCCTGAGTGTGGCCACAATCAAATTAAAATGGGAAATATTTACCAAAATCAATAAAAGTACAGTAGAACATAGGTAGTGTTAGTATATGGTTCCCTACGTCAATGTGCACTTCCCATGGATCCTTATGTAGGGCTTAGTGGTCTTAGTTTCTACTTGAGCTTGATACCACTGCTCTAGATTATGATATATTGGATCCAGGAGATGGTGGAGCAGATAGCAACCCTAATTGCCAGGGCAACGCTCCATCAGCCTACTCTTGGTGATACCACAAGGCTCTGTGACCTTCTGAGAAACACAAGGTAAATTCCTTGAAGGGAATTAACATTGTTTTTATGTTAAAAATCCAGTATTCAAATCACATTTTGGTAAATAGACATGAATAAAATAATTTGCCTCTAAGATGTTTTGTAAAAAGGCAAAGGATGCATGCTACCATATGAATTTAGTGAAGGTATTATCATACTCATTTTACAGATGATGGAACTGAGCCTCAGAGAGAGGTTTAATGATTTGTCCAGCTAGTTAGTCAGAGACCAGGGATTAGAAACCAAGCTTCGTAAACCCAGTGCCAGGAACGTTTTTTTGTTTTTGTTTTTTCACATTTCCATCCTTTCTCAATACCTTCTCTTCCCCCATCACCAGTAGAACCCTCCCTAGTAACAAAGAAGGGCAGGCAATCCAAACAGATGTGTACATTGGCCATATCTGACAACATATGTCTTGCTCCTCACTTCCTGACTGCCATCACTCTGCCCAGAGGAGGGAAGCATGCCAGGATTCTTTCCAAGCATGCCAGGACTTTTTCCAATCGCTAAGTCTCTGCCTTCAGCATGAAATTTCAAAATGGAACCTTGTCTTCTGAGCAAACGTCAAAAGTAAAGGAGGTACTCGAATGTCCATGGGGCCAGGACTGTTTCTGGGGAAGAAGCTTCCCAGTAGAGACCTGGCAAAGCCAACACTTTGGACAGTTCACTCCTTTACAAGCAGTGGATGGGTGGCATCTGCTCTCTGTTGATGGACATCCTGGATGAATGAGAGTTGTTTCCTCTTATATCCATATGGGATGTAAGCCTTACATTTTCCCTGCTTTTCTTGGAGGTCTTAGAATATCTGCTTGAGCTTCATTGATTTGTACTGATTTAGCTACATTCTGCTTGGGTGTAGATGTGGTGATGTCTCCAAAGTGCTTCCATGATTTTTGGGTGTACTTTTCTAACAAGCCCTGTTGGTTCTTCAGTGCGTATTCCTGTCTCTCTGCTCTATATGACGCTGTCAGCTGCAGAATTTAGTGTGACAAGCCATGATTTGATTTTGAAGTCAGAAAAATGATATTTGGATCCTAGCTCTACCACTCACCACATGTGTAACTGTGAACAAATAAATTTCCCTCTCTGCGCCTCATTTTTTTAATATATAAAAGAAGGGGGGGTGGAAAGGAAGATACATATGAATTGAGGCAGAACAAAGAAAGAAGCTTTGCTAGAATAGATACAGTGACTACAATAATTCAAATGAAAACATGAAAAGACATGAGAATATAAATTCAGTACAAGGACCAATATTGGCTCAGAGGCTTCTCAGAGTCAGAGGTAATGAGGAAACGCTTTCTAGGCATGGGGGCGTGGGGTAGCCTGTGAAAGGGCACTGAGGTGAGAAATAGGATACTAAACTCAGGGAACAGCGAGTAGGTAATTTTGACTGGAAAGTAGAATGCTTAAAGAAGAATGATGAATAAGATTGTAAAGATAGGTCGGATCTAGTTTCTGGAAGATTTTAAATTCTGGGCTGAGACGCTTGCATTTTATTATAGAGACAATAGTGAGTGACTGAATATTCATGAGCAGGGGAAAACATAGGTTTATATTTTAGGAAAATTATTGAAAGCTGTATGGAAGATGGATTGGAGAAGAGCAAGATTCGAATCAGGTAGCTTAATTAGGAGGCCATTGCTGTCATATAGGAGAGAAGTAATGATGACCTGAACTAGGGTGGTAGCCGTATACACAGAAATGAAGGAATGACTGCAATCTATATTATGAAGGTAGAGTTGGCCAAACTTGTCACATGATTGTATATGGGGAATGAGGTTAGGGAGAGTCAGTAATTGAAGATGACTCTGAAATTGTAATCCTTGTTGACTAGGATAGTGGCACCCTATAGAGAATTAAGAAAATTTTGAGGAAAGGCAGATTTAGGAAGACTGATATTTCCACTTTGGAAATTTTTTTGGTTTGAGTTAGATATCTAGGATATCCAGATGGAGAATAAGAGCTCAGGAGAGAGAAAAAGACTGGACATATAGATTTGAGAGTCACCTGCATAGAGATGATAATTGAGCCCAAGGCATATAATGAGATAACCAAGAAAAAGGTTTTGGAGAAGAGGGTTCCAGGATACATTTTTAGGGAACTCTCCTGGCTAAGAAATTGAGACAAGGATCCATTAAAGGAAACTGAGAAGGAGCAGTCAGAAAGGTCAGGAGAGAGCCAGGAGGGAGCAGTATCATGAAAATAGAGGTAGGAAAGGGTGTCCAGTAGGAAGAGATAGTTGATAGTACCAAAATTTACACGCACGTCAAAGAGATTGAGGATTAAGAAAAGGCCATCACATTTAGCAGTTAGTTAAGAGATTGTCTATAATCTTGGAGAGAGCAAATTATGCATTTGTGGAAATATTGAAGTGAGTTTTGCTGTTAAAAGCTCTGGTCTATGAAGTGTTTATCTTCCCTGGAAATGGAAAAGAATCCCAAATTCAACATCTGATCCAACAGCCATGTTCCAAAAATTATTGCCCTCTCAGAGCTGGCACTAATACCCACTGGAAAGCATGGCAGAGTCCCCAAAATCAGCATAGATCATTCTCAACAATTGTAATCCAGGACAGCAAAGGGAATATTTTCTTTACCACTTTTTGAAAGAATCAGGCTAAATACAAAGAAGAAATCAAGAGTGATTTCTCTAAGAAAATGCAGTTCATAACTAAGGCATCTGGAATGAATCTCCAAATGACCAATCTTTTAAGACCTTTCTTATTATTCATGAGTCTCAGGTTTGATCAAGATGAAGAGAGATGGAAATTTATAAATGAGGCAATTGAATTCTGAGTTGTAGTGTTGTCAAGAGGGTTGGTTAAAGGCACAGCTCATTACTGCACTGCCAAGTAGTGTATTAATGACAGGCAAACCCCAGGGCTGAATTAGAACTCCAGCATTAGATTGTACCACTTCATGTTATCTCTTGTTGCCTCTGCATACACAACAAGAAGAGCTAAGGAAATTGGGTGAAAGGAAATAACATTGAAATACATCAGGTGAACAATTCCAAGTGTGTTTGTGTATGTATTGGTGTGTGCTTTTGCTTTTTTTTAAATAATGCTTCAAGTTTTTAGCCTTTTATCCTTAAACAGTCAAAAGTGCTCTGTGTAGAAACGGAGGTCTGTCTGACTGTTGTAGCAGAGATAATGAAGTTGTCAATGCTTCTAACTTTTTTTTTGAATATTGACGATAGTCTTTAGACTGTCTTTCTTACTTACGATATTTTTTCAGTGATGAATAGCTGAAACAGAAGTATACAGCTTTAAAATAGCTTCACCAATGAAAACCCTTTCCATCTCTGTTTGCCACTTGAAGGATGTTAGGACCACAGGTTTTTATCTGGAAGGGATGTAAGAATAGCCTTATAACTGGAAGAAACTTTCCAAGTCCAACTAGGATGACTTCTTCATTTGAACAGATGAAGAAATGGATGTTCAGAGCAGTTAAGTAATTTTCCCAGGGTTTAAAGGAGTATGTGTGGCAGAACCAGGATATGAACTCAGGTTCTCTGACTGCAATCTAGTACTTTTATAGAGCTGTAAAACATACTGACTCTATTAAACATGGGTAGATTTGTATGAGTTGATGGGGAGCAAAGTAGAACCCAGAAAATCTATAGAATGACCACAATGATGTAAATCAGGGGAAACACCCACTAAAACAAAGCCAAATTCTATGTGATTGTATTTGGCTAGTCTTGGTCCTGGAAGCAGGGCAGAGATAGGCCTGTTGGCAATGGTCATAGAACACTGCACGTGCTGTAAACATGGTCATTGGGTCACTTGGTTTGCTTGCCTATTTTTATTATAAGGAAAGGTTCCCATAGTAGCAGTGATTGCTGGGAAATATATGCAGAAGTAGCCATGATATGAAAACAAAATCCAGAAATAAAACTTTTTTTAAAATAAGATACAATTAAAGTTGAGGTAGGACTAGAAAAAATCAAATGCAGAGTTGGAATAGATAGTTCTTTCTCCCTCACAGATGTTCACACACACACATACATGCACACACATGCACATACACACACAGACACACACACACAGACACACACACACACACACACACACACACACACACATATAATTACCTAGATATATGGGAATGAGGGTATAGACATCCCAGGAAGGAGGCAGCCCATTTCCTATCCTGACTCTTCTGGCTGACAATTCTTCTCCTTCACTTCTCCCTGTGCCCACTTTCCTCTATCCGAAGCCATCATGTGGGTACAGATTTGCAGAAGACTGTTACCTCGGACTGCTAAGAGAAGGAAGTGTGCCCCTACTATGTCACTATCTAGGTCAAAGCCCTGGTTGTCCCAACCTAGTTAGGGTTCTGTTATTTGTATGAATATCAAATTGCCAGACATGCTTGTTGTAGCTAAACAACAGAAAACACCTTAGAAGTTGGGGGGATACAGTATTTTTTTTTTCAATTTAGACCTTGCAAATGAAATGAGCCTTTGGAAGAGCAGAAATGATTCCAAAAAGAGTGACTTACCATCCTTAATGAGGGAAGAATATATTTGCAACAGATACTGAAATAGTTTTTACTCAGCAGCCTGGACTCAGGGACTTTGATCTCTAATTCCCTCCGTGTTCCTTCAGTTAGAACTTTGATTAGAATTCAAAGCCCTGGAGCCCACCGCTCAGTCTGTTTAGTGGCAGTGGTGACTGCTCCTTCTTCTACTTCTTCCTCTCGTGTTCTTAGCAGAGAGTTTGACTGTACTGCTCATCCTGGTGCATCCACACCTTGCCTCTTGTGCCCCTTCCTTGGGCATTCTATGATATGGATGCAAATCACTAGTGATGCCATTCCTTCTCAGAACTTGGCACCCAGCTATAGGATTGAACAAAAGTTAGTTCAGCAAGGATTACTGATTACTTATGAGACCTTTCATGGGAGTCCAGTTAAAGGATAGCAGCAATAACCACAATAATTATGTTACCATCTATGTCCAACTCATTGTCTATGATATGAAGTCAGAGTCAGGGGTGCAAACAGTAAAGTAGGGGAATGCTATCCAGGAAGGTGCATAGCAGGTACTTCAAGTGCCCTAAGATTGCTGTGGAAGCCTAGCAGGAGTACTGAAATGAATGGTGATGAATCTACCCCTGGCAGTATCACTGATTGGATCAGAACTCCAGCCTAGTGATACAACTGCAAACCAGGACCTTCAAAATCAGCCCTCCTCAGAACCACGATAATGATCAGCTTGACATAGAGAACAATGGAGTGAACTGTGTTCCATCTTGTTCTTGTACCATAAGGAGGCCCAGATATGCAGGGACATATCCAAAGCAGCAATATTTCACTTGCTTAGGTGCAGATGTTTCTTGACCCCTAAGGTGGGCCAACCAAGAATACACATGAAACCTGAAGTTGTGGCTGTCAGAGGTAGAGTAATTGAGCTAATGAGTGGGAAGGAAGGAAGGAAGGAAGGAAGGGAGGGAGGAAAGGAAGGAGGGAGGGAGGAAGAATGGATGGATTTATTAAGAACTTGCTGTGTGCTGGGCATTATGCCAGGCACAGGTCAAATTATTGAACTCAGATCTTCCTGACTCTAGTGCTCAATCTACTGTGCCACCCAGTTGCCCCTTTGTCAGCCATAAAGTGATTGGTTTTAGCCATAGCTGAATGAGGAATGACCTGTGGACAGATTGTGTGCTATCCTGGAGATGTAAGCAAGCAAGATAGGCCTCCATCGTGGTACAATCCTGGTATTGTCTGTGGAGGTCTTGGCCAGTGCAGGTTCTATCTTACCTCTGACAGAACTAAGCTTCTCCTTTGTGGAGAACACTCTGCTACCCTCGTTTATGGCCTAGGTACTGGTGTCCCTAGAGTAGAGCTGAAGGAGCTGGAATCATCCACCAAAAGCTGGGCTTGTTCTTACAAGGTGGATTGGGATCTTCTTTTCCCATAGTATCTCTTCTCCTAACAGTAATAAGACTGCAAGAGATTCTTGGTGAAGCTACCATTTGGTGTCATTTTAGCTTTGTTGGTTGCTGGTTGTCTTGATATTTATTTCTTTTATTTATTCTTTATTTGTCCATTTTGTCCCCTTTCATTTGCCTTCCTTTCTCTTTCCTTCCTTTCACAGATGGCAAGTCTCTGAATGAAGAGTTCCCAGCTATAGATTCTAATTCCTTGATCACCAGCAAAGGCTTACTAAGCACTTATTGCAAGTAGAGATTCAAAGACACAAAAGGAAGTCTCTGCCCACAGATAGGTGTCCAGATGGGAGATTTCATCAGTGGGAGAGGTGTGTCTCAATTGAGGGCAGGGATGATTGCTGTCTTGGTATCTCTAGCACTGAGCACAAGTGCCTGGCCCAAAGTAACCCTCCTATTCTCTTTCTAGCTTCCCTTTAGTTGTCTTCCTCTATTAAAGTGCAACTGCTTGAGAGCAGGGCTTGTCTTGCTTGTATTTGAAATCTCAGTAATTAGCATAGTGTCTAGCTTATACTAAGCATATATAACAACAATGATAGCATTGATATGGTGCTTTAAAGTTTGCCAAGTCTTTTGCATCTATTATTTCATTTGATCTTCACCACAACTCTATGAGGTTGGTGTTTTTATTGTTATCCATTCATTGGGTGACTTGCCCATGGTCACACAGCTGGTGCATGTCTGAGGCAGGTTCAAACTCCAAGTCCAACACTCTACCCATTTTGCCACCTAGATGCCTCTGCATTAATAAATGTTCTCTATCTATCTTTGACATTCAATGAATGTGGAATGAATTAATGAACTTCCTCAACAAATGAGTATTTACAATCTCCTATAACTTCTAGTCATGGAGAATTTCCTGGGACACTAAGAGTTTCATTGATTTATTTGCTGATGGGCCCCTAGGTGACCATGCACAAGTAGAACTCAATTTACTGCTGTCCTTAACTTTGTGAATTCTAGTTTCCACTTGTATCCCAGAAGCCCTTCTCTCTAGTCCATTGAGCTTGGCTCATTGCGTATCACCCTTGACCTCTACTGATCATCCCCAGACTTGAACTCCTCTCCTCCTTTGGTTTCCATGACACTGTCCTCTTCTATATTACCTGACCTTTCCTTCTCTGCCTTGTATGCTGATCCCTTTTCTTCCTCCTATTTTCAAACTACCAGTGGTCTAGGCCCATTCCTTCAAACTCTCTACTGGTCTCTTTGCCCTGAGAGCTCACCCTCTTTCCAAGCTCCAGTGCCCCCTTCTGTGCTGATTATTCATCAGTGGCATTTCCATCTTTAACTTCCTATCCCTCCTTCCAGCCCCATGTATGAAGGTGCCTGAGGGGCTTCACTATTTACATGGGACATTTAATAAAACTGCTTTGAGTAAGTGTGAGCTTTATTGGCATCAGTGAAATGATGAGCAGTTAATTGCATGGATATCTTTGGGTTTCCAGCTCACTGTCTTCAGGATGTAATTCTAGTATGAATGTTTCAAAAGCTACTGGAAGCTGTAAGTCTGCTTAGATGAAAGAAATTGCCCAAGGACTCCATTAACTCCATACGATGCTCCCCAAGCCATTCTAGTACTCCCTTTTCAAACTTATACGTTGGCATCTGCCAACTCAGCCCCCTCTTTCATAGGCCAGGTCCCTCATGTACCCCCACTGCTAGTCTTCTCTAATTAGCAACCAATTTCTCACACTTTGAAGAAGGCTCCCATGCAAATACAAGGTAGAAATTTTCTCTGATGACTCAGGGTTGAATAAACCTAGAAGGGGAAACTAAAATTATTCCCTCAGACTGAACCAAAGTAAAACATTCATCAGGCAGAGGAGGGAGGTAACCTGGCCAAGAAGTTAGGGTAGTGACCTGGGAGTCAGGAAGATCCAGTTTCAATTCTTGCCTAATACTTCCTAGCTCTAGTAGCCTGGGTAAGTCACATGCTTCTCCATTGAGTTACAGACAAGGGGACTGTGATCATCCATTTGCTAAGAAAGTCACTGATCTGTGTATAGCTGTGTCTGAGAAAGGACAGGGATTTAAAAAAACAAATTTGATTATGAGTATAAGAATTAGAGAGAATGCCACAATCAGTGGCATAGTTGCAGGTGCTTATTAAAGTAATCAAATTTTAAAAAGCCAAAAGAACCCAGGAAACTTGGGGTTACCTTTTGAACTTTTAGCCAGTAGCATAAGCCTAGATAAGAAGCAAGTTCATTTTTTTCACCTCATATCAAAACTGTAGTTTCAGTCAGGTGAAAGCATAGAATTAGAAGTCAAAGGCCTTCAGAAAATTACAGGTACATGGATTAAAAGCACTAGAATTAGGTTGAGAAATGAGACACATCCCACGCTCACCCCTTCCTACCCCTTTGTACCTAGGATCATAGGTTTCCTGCTGGAAATAAACTTAAAAGATCATCCAGTTAGAGTTCTTCCTGTTACTAACAATGATAGTTGACATGTATATGGCAGAGGAATCCACATAGCTGACCTCCTTCCCTCCTCACAACAGCCTGTGAAGCAAGTACTCTTCCCCTTTTTAGAGATGAAGAAATTGAACCTTAGAGAGGTTAAGTGACTTGTCCGGGGTCCTGATTTCAAAACTACTGGATGATTGAGGGTTTCATTTATTTATTTTTATTTTTATTTCTTTGTCTAGTTGAAGGACGTTGTGATTTTATCTGTGTACGAAGATCTTCCCCTCTCAGTACACATGGTTAACTTCTCTCTAGCTCCCAGTCTTAGGGAGTTGCCTAGAATTCAGGGCCACTTAGCCAGGCTGTTTCTAAAGTAGGACTTGAACCCAGGCCTTTCTTATTTCAAAGCCAGCTCTGTAGCCACTATTAACATGTTAGTGAATGAGGAAACAGCCCCAGATGGGGAAAACGCCTTGAGCAAGTAAGGCCCAGAAGAAGTGGTGTACCCAGGTCTTCTACTCCAGTCCATTCCCTCCCTCCACTGTAGCATATTGCCTCCACTGTCTTTTACATTTCCCTCCCATGCCTATCTTGCAAGATTATTATGAGACCCTTGTAAAGTCCTTTGCAAACCTCAAAGCTCTAAATAAGTGCTAGCTATTAATATGCTCAGCAGCTAGACTCCTTTACTAGACAAGTTATCTAGAGGCAACTTGAGACTATTTTCTCTTAAACATCCTATTCTTCCACTTCTCAGGAGATGTAGGTTCCAGGTCCCCGACATCCTTCCCACTTCATAGGTCCTAGGGGTGTAGGTTCAGGGGTTTAGATGTTATTAGGCTGGGTACTTGGATATCCATGGTCTAGAGGAAGGAGAATGGGATTTGAGGCAAGATACTAGTGTTCCCTTCACAGCTCTGCCACTAACAATTTGTGTGACCTTGGTCAAGTTATGAAACATCCTAGGACATCATGTTCTTTGTCTTTAAGGTAATAATACCTGCCTTGCTCACAGTGTTATTGAGAAGCAAAAATGAGATATTATAGATGTGAATACACTTTGAAAAAACAGATTATTTTGCATGTGAGGTGGATTATTATTATGAAACTAGATCTCTTAAGGTCCTATCTTGCTTGAGAAATTCTCTGATTCTATTCTACTTCTTTGTATCTCTGACCTTTTAATTTCATACTGTTTATATAAAATACTGACCTGGAGAGCAATGGAACAAAATGGGAGACATGTCACACGCATTGCTTAGATGTGAAAAACCACACAGCATTCTCTTTGGTAGCACACACAGCCAATCTAGCCACTCATCTTGCAGTAGATGAGCTCGGTTTTCTTTGTTACCATCATTAGTCCTCAATCTCTGTGAGTGGCATCAGATTCCCAAGCATCACAAAGAGGAATTAGATGAGAACTCCTTTAAAATGTGATGGGGTGATAAAATGTCTGCCAGATTAAAAGTTATTCATAAAATATTGACAGACACTGCTCTGAGTTCTAGTGATACAGATGTCTTCGTTTGAGATTTCCGCCACCATTCCCAAAAGTTTGTGGGCCTATGGCAAACACTGTTGCCATTCCCATAAGTTTTGTTCGTATCTTTTGGTTTTACATCACAATTTTTTCTGGATTGTGGTGTAAGTGCTCCCCACCATCTATCGACTGAGCCAGCCCTTGTAACCAAGACCAACAAGTGATACAGTGACCAGCAGCTAATTAAGAGAAAGGAGATGTGATTCCTTATCTGCTCCCTTGGATCACTGTTGGATTTTCATTTGGAAAGTATTAATTATTGAAAAATGGCATGTGGCTGCCATCTGTCCAAGGAGATATCACCTGACAAGAAAGAGCATTTCGAACAGTGAGATACTAGAATCTGAGGGTTAAGAATGCAGCACGATGTTGCAAATCTCTTTTCATCCTTGCTATTACTGATACCCCAGGCATTTTGAGGAATTTTCTAATGTTCACATTAAAGAACATAGCATGCTCAGTCACAGGCTGTCTCTATGGAATGCCAGACATTTCAGAGGGAGGAAAAAACCACTCAAGCTAGTATGTTAAAATAGGCAAACAGTGCAAGTGGTTGGATTTGTCCCCTTCCAGCAAGTTATTTTGGGGGTCGATATGTAGACATTACAATGGACTGGATCATGCCCATCTCAAAATTAACTGAAAGATGTAGAGAATCGAAGTTTCCATTGTGCTTATTGAACAATAAAGCATTTAATTCTGTAGAACAAGGGCTCTTTTACATCATCTTGTCTCCCATCCATATGTCAAGTTCATTACAGATTCCTTAAAGGTGTAACAATACCCTTGTTCAGTGATTCTCTTAACAGGTGAAACATAAAGCAGGGAGATGAAGGCGGGCCAAGGGGTGTCCCTCACCTTGGCAGAAGAGACTCAGGGAAGAATCTAGCTTGAGGAGGTATTATGGAGGAGCACTTGGCAGAGTGAATAGGCTGCAATGTAGAACCAACAAGTGAGGAACTCCAAAGAAAAACAGCAGTCAAGGATGTCATCATGGAGCTGTGTGTATGACCATCAGAGAAGGCTGACAATTAACATGATTAGAGTGAAGGATGGTAGATGAATAATCAGACTTTGATGCTAGGTAAAAGTGGGGAAGACGTCTGGCCTGTTGGGTGGCACACTTTGGAAATAGCCCCAGCAATGATTTGCACAAGATGGGTAGGTGTGGATGATCTGCAGAGTCTACACCACTGTGCAATAGTCACACATGTGTGAGATATCATTTAACTGTTTGAGAAACATGTTTGAGGGGTTGCATAGGATGAGAAATTGGCCCTGTTCCTAGGGTGAGGTAACCTGGCTTTTTGCCTGAAGGTACCACATTTAGAGAATAGTGATGGTACTCTTAGTCCTTCAGCAGAGTTGTATCCACAGAGTTCATTAGTTAGAAGATGATGCTACCAGATGACAGGTTTAGGGTTGCTCCTCTTTAGCCTCTCCTGTGCCTGCAACAACTCAGAGTATGTTTCTTATCACCTACCTTTAGCACAATCTGTGGAACTGACTTTGGGGCTGCAGTTATGGCTCTGATGATATGCTTCCTAGGCTAGACTTTTAGAGCTGCCAGGAATCTTTCCACAACTTCTGACAGGCATGTAGGAAAGAAGAGATCATAAGGTTTTCTCTATCTATCTATCTATCTATCTATCTATCTATCACTAGTGATAGTCAGTGACTATCACTGACTGTACATGATCCTTGCTTGCTCTTTGTGCTTAAGATCATGCAGTTTGGCCCAGCCCATATAACTTCTCCAGTGATAGTCTTTAGCTTTTAAAGCCCTTTACAACGTGTCCTCTTCACCCATATCTTTCCAGTCTCATTACACTTTACTCAGCCTCCTGTACTCTACGGTTCAGCTCAGTTGGCCTTCTTCTGTTCCTTATCCATGGTATTCCATCTGCAGGCCTCTGCCATCCACACTGCAGGCTATCCCCATGCCTGGAATGCCCTCCCTTCTTAATGCTCTCCTAAAGTTCCATCTTCTACAAGAAAACTTGCCCTCTAAGGGTCCCCTCCCCTGTTCTGAAGCCATCTCATTTGTACCTCTTAATTAAAATGCCAACTCACTGAGAACAAGAGCTGGTTTTTTTTGTTTTTCTTTGTATCCATAGCTGCTAGTGTTAGTACCTGGCACAAAATGGGCACTGAAGATATGCTTGTGGATTGATTGAGTCTTCTGAAAATTCAGGATATATGGTCACTAAAAGTAGAGAGGGCCTTTGGGCATTCAGGGAACATCATCTTCCATGGAAGATAATCATATGTCTGCTTGGAGCTCCCTATATGGTCTATTTTTCAGAAACGTGGGTCAGTGCATAGGGAGAGCAGGAGACAGTGAGCACTGTGGAGAGCCCTAATGCATAACAGATTTGAGATGCCAACCCAAACCTCCTAGCCCCCAATGGTCATTCCATTACATACAACCACTTCCCAAATGACCAGAAATAAACCATTAGAAAAAGAATGAATGCAACATCTCTTACCATGGCAAATTCAGTTCACTTCCTCTTAATGATGGAATCACTTAAGCAGTGATGGCTGTCTAAAAAGTTGTTCTGATGATGGAAGTTATTAAAGCAGAAGAAAGTATTTGGGGGAGTGGAAAGGCTGGCTCTAAAGTTTTGTGTTTTCTTCTCTGTTTTATTTTCCCAAGTCAACATTGTGTTTGTGACTGGGATTTCAGGGAAAAATTCAAAAAACAGTGGGCTGGCAGCAGAGTTGGGTAGACATATTCATGTGCCTGAGGCAAGGTGCAAAAATTGTTCCCCCTGTGTATTACTGTCCACTAGAGGCTTCGAGCCTTCTCTATAACATGGGCAGTTTGAGTTAGCACAAAATAAATACCCACAGGCCATAGAAAGTAGGCTTCTCTGGCACTAAAATATGTACATTTATTAATGAAATAATGCAAAAAAGCTGTGAATGCCATAGTCTCCAAAGGGTTATGATTATATAACTGGTTGTAAGCAAGTGAGGTATGTTCCCAAACATGACTGCATTTCAGGTGGTTTAGAATACAACAGTAAGTAATAAAACCGTAGACCCTAGCAAGCCATGATACAAAGAAACATTTTAAGATGGCCTTCAAGCTTGGTAGCCCTCTGCTTTTGTAAGAGTACTGGTGGAGTGCTTGAAAAGAGCCAGAGGGTAATATGAATCACAATTTTAGAACATTTATAACAATCAGTTTAACTTAGAGTGCTTGAAATGGCAAACAAGTGTCTTGTAACCAGAGAGTCAGTGGATAACTAGAGAAGCTACCTGAACCATGGTGATATTGGCACTCAAACTCTAAATAAAGCCAGAAATTTTAAGCATAGCAGGTATATGCCAAAAAGGCATGTGGTAAAAATACTCATCATACAAGCAGCTGGGCCAGCCCCTCACCTGTCTTCTAACCAAGCTCAAAAAGGACTCCCAAATCCACGCACGTGCAAAATTCTGATCCAATGGTTTCTTGGTCAGAAGACCATACAGTAGAGAAAGAAACATTAGGAGCTAGCAACAATGGAGGCAGCAGGTGATAGGCAGACATCAACAAGTTCTGAGGCTCAACTGGAAGTAGAAGCTAGGTGAAGAGCAGAGCAAAGGCAATGCACAAACTGCCGTTGGTGTGCTGAAAGGCAACAACACTCTGGGAAGATAATAATGACAGCCCCTGCTACTGTCAGGAATTCAGACACTCATCCATTTTCTCTTCCTTGCCCATGATATTCCATCTCCCATCTTCATGCTTTTGCAGTGGCTGCCCTCCAAGACTAGATTTCTCACTTGGGAAGATTTATGGAAAAACCTGGATGAGTTGCATGGCAGAAAAAGTATGTGAATGGACTGTGATCCCACTGAAATAGGATGGGAAAAAGAGGGACCATTCTGTTGGGAGAATAAAAAGCAAAATTTGTACAGCTTAAATTCATCCAGTTCAACACAGAACTCCTTATTCCCCCTGCCCCAAAGATCTCTCATTTTGCTGCTTTCCTATTATTGTAGAGTACACCACCATTCTCCCACATACCCAGACTCACAACCTTAGTGTCATCCTCAGCTCCTCATTCACACTCAGCCCACATATCCAGTCTGTTGCCAAATCTAATCTTTCCTACTCTCACACCTTTTCTTGAATGCATCCCTTTCTTTTCACTCACACAGCTGCCGACCTGGTATAGGCCCATGGTCTATGTTTGAAGGATTCCAAGAGCCTTCTGGGTTGTCTCTTTGTCCCAAATCTCTTCCCTACTTAAATTTTTCTCCTACTCAGTTACCAAAGTAATCTTCTTAAGTATAAGTCTGGTCATGTCACCCTTCCTACTCAATAAACTTGTGGCCCTGTATGACCTCTAGGTTCAAATATAAACTGATCTTTTTAGCTCTTAAAGTCCCATACAGCTTGATTCCACCCTGTCTGTCCAGCTTCCTTGCACATTACTTCCTCTCCTGTGCTCTGTATTTCAGCTTTCTTCCTGACAATCTTGTTTCTTGCTCATGATGTTCCATGTCCCAACTCCTTGCCTTTGTACTGGCTAACCCCCATGCTAAGAAATGGTCTTTATCCTCAATTCTAACTCCTAGCTTCCCTGGCTTCCTTCCAAACTGCTCAGAATTCACCTTTGGCAGGAAGCCTTTCTTGATCCCCTTACTGCTAGTCCCTGCCCTCTGAAATTAGCTCCCATCTACACTGTATACATGATATTCAGTAAATGTTTCATAAATAGTTGTTGACTAACTACTGATGTAGTCCATTGGCATTTCAAAGACACTAAAAGAACATAGAGGACACTTCTCCTATATAGATTCTCCTTTCGCACAGTATGGAGGTAACTCTGGCCTCTCACAGCCCATGTGAGCAAAAAGTGAGATCTCATAGGTTCTCCAAAGCTAGAGAGCATTTGAGTAGGAGGCTAACAAGTTACTGTGTCAGTTGACTCAAAAGCAGCCTAGTTGTGTATAGAGAGAACCATCATCAACAATTTGGTTAGTGGTGGTGGTAGTAGTAGTGGTGGTGGTGTCAATCTGGGGGACAATGGTGAACCAGGAAACAGACATAAAGACAAAATTGTCCTTGTTTCTGTATACCCCTCTTACTTTTCCATAGTGACAGTGCAGAGTGGCAGAAAAGGGGGGGGTAAGGAGTCTTGCCCTTAGACCATATACCAACATCCATTTACCTGTAGGTGCTCTTCATGAAAGGTCTCTGCCCATTGACCAAGGAATGGGTCCATGACTAGAAGAACTGAGTGTTATCCAGACTAGTAACTACAGATAAGTTAGAGAGTATTCAGAGGTGGGCAACCCACATGGTAAGATTACTGGAGACTCTGACTTAAAAAAATGAATTGAAGGAACTGTGAATGTTTAACTAGGGAAAAGGGAAGTCTTTGAGGGGACATGATGGCTTGTCGCAGGAATTTAAAGGCCTATCAAGTGAAAGAACTATTAGATATCAGTGTGACCCTATAGGGCAGGACTAGGAGCTGTAGATGGGAGATAGACTAATTTCCACTTGATATAAAGGAGAATTTCTCAGAAATGTGAGCTTTCCCCAAATATAATAGACTGCAAGGGAGGTTACCCAGTGCTGGGAGTCAAGCAGTGACTACATTCCTACGTGCCTAGAGTGTTGGAAAGGAGATTCTTGTTCAAGTATGAGTTGGACTTAATCGAGTTATTGATATTCTATGAAAAATTTCTGAAATGTTATTGCCTTAAGTGAAACTGGAAGATAGAAACTATTATTATAGAAATGACAATAAGAAGTTGTGCATATTACACAATGAAAGCATAAACATTGTGCAGCACATCATTGTAGGTTGCAAAAACTTAAACCTTACCAGATGCCTAGAAAGGCACAATCAAATAACTAGAATTATACACCAAAAGTTCACTTTTCTGTAGATAACACATGACAAGTCTCAATACTCCAAATATAAACTCCTAAGTCACCTTGAGAATTCAGCAAATAAACTGTCCTGGAGCCAGAGCATCATTAGAGACCAAACTCTTGCCCACAGTGGTCCAGACATAATATTGAGCCATAAAAATTTCAGGATACCATTTTAAATAGATGTCGCCATACCAAATACTCATCATCTCTAAACTGCATGGGCTGAAAAGCTTTCCCAATATAGAAACCTAGTGGAAGAAATTAAAACCATGTGGATGTGTATGTCATCCCATCATTTCCTCATCCCATTATCCCATCATCCCATCAGGCTGTCTGTTACTGACAATATCCCGAAGATGCTTTCTCTGATTCTGCAGAAGATTATCTTGTATCCTGGTGCTTGTTTTCCAATTACAAAAAGCAATCATTTAATTTTCTTGTGCAATAGGTCACAGAATATTAAATATATAGGAATAATAGCAGAATTGCCATTTTCTCATGAAGGGTTTTATTCTCTACGCCATCAAGGAAGGACCGAAAGAACTAGCTAACAGTAATAACAATCACAATAACAGTAGCTAAATATGAAAGAATAATAGCAGTATATCAAATTGCTCTTGATCCTTTTCAGTCTTAAGTCCATTGCAAAAGATAAAACAGATGAGATGCCAAGAATATCTGACAGCACTTTAAGTATGCCATGTTCTTTCTGTACATATTACTTGAGCCTCAATACTCATGGTGTTAATATTTCCACTTTACAGGAGAAGAAACTGAGGCACAGAATGTTTAAGTGACTTCTCCTACGTCACATAACAAGTGAGGGTCAGTGCTAGAATTTTCATACTCATTGTAGTGCCTCTAAATGCATTGCTCTATCTGTTCTGCCCACATTATATAATTAGAAAAATTCAAGGGTCCAATTGTATGTCATACTCCTGCAATTCTACAGCAACATCAAGAGGCCTCCCACACACTACCCAGTGCTACCTATAGTTCATATGCGTGAAGCATAGCCCTGGTCTTTCCCCTGGTTTGCCAGCCCCACCACAGTGGGGAAGCTATTTCAAGGCCTTGTGTAAAGTTCAAAGAAGAAAAGTTGTTCAGTCATTTCAGTCATGTCTGACTCTTCGTGTCCCCATTTGGGATTTTCTTGGCAAAGATACTGGAGCAGTTTGCCATTTCCTTCTCCAGCTCATTTTATGGATGAGGAAACTGAGGCAAAAAGGGTTAAGTGACTTGTCCTGGGTCACACAGATAGTGTTTGAGGCCAGATTTGAACTCACAAAGATGAGTCTTCCTAACTCCAGGCCCAGAGCTCTGTCCACTTCCTACCTACCCTCAGAAAGAAAAGTTATTTCATTAAAAAAAAAAGAATATGCCACATAACATTCCCCCCCACCCCAGGAGATGTCTTTTCTTTCTTTTCTTTTTAAAAATTAATTTATTTTAAACATAATATACAATAAGAAAAGAAACATTATAGACTTAAATATTAAAACTTAAATACAAAATAAGAAAAGAAAAAAAAAGCATTGCCATGTGCACAGCAGAACATAAGGGAGGATTGAAAATATATAGCAATAAATTTCCTATTCAAGAAAGCCTAGATAAGATAGATATAGATATAGATATAGATATAGATAAATAGATATATAGATATATAGATATTTATGGATAGATAGATAGATAGATCCCAAACATGTGTGTGTATATGTGTAAGCATGTGTATAAAATACTACACACTGTGTTCAGGTCTGCTTCCTTGTAATTTTTCTTTTGTTCTCTGCTATGCACTTTTGACTTTGTTCTTTTCTCCCCCTTTCTCCCCACCCCCCCTGCCAGAAGGCTACAATTAAGCACAGATATGTGTGTGTATGTGTGTGTGTGTATGTATGTATTCCACCAACTCATCATTTCCCACACCACAGCAATATTCCAACCTTATACTGTCTCATAGTTATTTTAAATAGTCTGAAACAGTATTGATCAATATGGCTGATACAGTGTACTTTCCTTTTTTTCTATTTTGATTAAATCTATTTTACCTTTAACTTTGTCTGAGATCATGATTACTACCCCTGATTTTTCCTAAAAATTCTACTCCTGATCTTTATTTTATGTATATATCTTATTTCCTATCCCTCCTGATTCCTCTACTTTACTTCTACCCACTACTTTGACCTCTTATTACTTAACCTACCCCCTTCCAAAGATTCCTCCCTTATCCTCCCATTCCCATTCATCTAAACAACCTTCTGTACCCCACCTTATCCTATTCCCTCACCCTCTTATTTCTTTATAAATTAAGAAGACTTTTATTCCTTTCTAAATGTATATATTGTTCTCTCTTTAATCCAGATATGATGTGAGTAGGGTTCCCTCTAATAATCCCTCTCTTACCCTCTCCCCTGCTACAGATCCCCTTAACTTTTTATTTCTTTCTGAATTGAGAAGACCTTTATACCCTTATGGATATATGTGTATTGTTCCCTCTTTAACTCATTCCCAATGAGATTAGGATTCCAGAACTACCAGTCCTCCTCCCCCATCTAATTCCTTTGGGTCTTTTCTTCTTCTTGCACCTCATTTGTATAATATTCTTTTTACCTTTTCCTAGATGGTTAGTTTTAAAAATCACATCATATTCATGTCTTCCCCAATCTTTCTTTTGAATTACCCAATTACAGTTACAAATCTTAGACATACATTTTACATTTCCTCATATAAAAAGTAAAGTCTGTCCTTGTTGAGTCCCTTGTAATTAGTCTTCAATCTGTACCTTATATTTCTTTTGGATCTTATATGTAAATTTTCTATTGAGTTCAGGATTTTTTGTAGCAAAATCCTGAAAGTCTGACAATTTATTGAATGTCCTTTTTCATTCAGGAATTATTTTTAACTTTGCTGGGTATGATATTTTTGGCTGCAATGCTAGTTCTTTTGCTCTTTGATATATAGTGTTCCCAGACCTGCAGTCTTTTAGTGTCACTGTTGCTAGGTCTTGTGTGATTCTAATTGTAGCTCTACCATATTTGAATTTTTTTCTTGTTGCTCATAATATTTTCTCCTTGAGCTGGGCTTTTTGGAATTTGACTGTGATATTCCTGTGGATTTTCCTTGTAGGATCTCTTTCATGTAGTGATTGGTGGATTTTTTCCATTTCTACTTTCCCCTCTTGTTCTCACACTTCAGGATAATTTTCTTTAATTATTTCTTGTATTATTGTATCAAGATTATTTTTTTTTCTTTTGATTGTAGCTTTCAGGTAGTCTGATTATTCTTATGTTTCCTCTTCTTGATCTGTTCTCCAGATCAGTTGTTTTTCTTGTGAGGTGTTTCATATTCTCTTCTATTTTTTCATTCTTTATATTTTGTTTTATTATTTCTTGGTCTCTTATAACTTTGCTGGCTTCCCCTTGCCCAATTCTAATTTTCAAGGAGTCATTTTCTTCCTTAAGATTCTGTATCTCCTTTTCTAGTTGGTCAACTTTCTTTTCATAATCTTCTTGCTTTTCTTGAATTTCCTTATTAAAAAAAAAACTTTTCCTTGGTCTCATTTGATTTTAAAAGTCTTTTTAAAATGCTATGGATTCTTTTGGGGCAGGTGACCATTTGATGTTACTTTTTGGGGGTAAGAGACTTTTTTTTGCTTCAGTATCCTCCTCTGAAGATGAACCCCCCAGTCCTCTCTATTCCCATAGTAATTTTCTATAGTTGAGTTCTTTCTCCTTTGCCTGCTTTTTTTTTAAAATTTGTATCAGTGTATTATTGTAATCCACTCTAGTCCTGGGGTATGGGGGATGATGCCTCTATCCTCAGATCCTCTTTTCATTCTCCCCTCTGGCCTGGAACTGCAACCAAGAGCTCCTCCCTCCTATAAGTGCCCATAACCAGCAGTGTCCCCAACGCACAGCTTCTTCTCCCTCCTCCCCTTCACCCTGGGAATATGCTGGTTCCTTTTTCCCCAGTGCCTTCTCTTGGAAGCACAGCTGGTCCTGACATCCCTTATCAGCAGAGGTTCTTCAGTCTTCCTTCTTTCAGACACCTGACTCCCCACAATATCCAAGAGGTAAAAATTCCTGTGGCTGGGGATGAGGCTGCCTTCCAACCCGCCTAGCTTACCACTTGTTGTTTCAACAAAACTAGCTTGGATATATTTATACTTTACAGGGACCAAACCTCAGCCCTGGGATTTTTCTTTGGATATTCTCCCAGCTGCCCCAGGAGGACCACTGTTCTGCCCCAACTCTTACTTATTTTTACCACTCTATGTTCACCCTGAGGCACTATTGTGTCTTGTTTGTGGGGGAAATCTGGAGAGTTTGGAATTTTCCAACCTACTCCATCATCTTCCCAGAATCCTTAGGAGATTTCAACTGATGTGATCTCAATGCAGTATAAAAGGTTGGAAATCACTGAGGGTCACACATTTTAAACATCCCTTCCTTAAATTTTATTTCTAGCTGATCTTGACAATTAAGAATAAATATATCCTTTAGAAAGAAAATATCTTGTCCATAAACAATAGTAGTGAACAATTACTCTTATTATATTGTTCATACTGTGGAATGTTAAAAAAAACTCATCATCTTCCCCACCACAATAAAACTTGCCTCTCCTCCAGATTTGCCAGATACTCTGGTTCCTAACTTCAGAGTCATCTTTGACTCTCCATCTTATTCCCAAACTCCTGTTTGTCTAATCGCTTGGGAAGGCAAGTTGGTTTTATTGTTAGATGGCCCAGTGAATAAAGTGCTAGACCTGGAGTCAGGAAAACATGAGTTCAAATTCTGCCTCATAGACGCTTGCTAAGTGTGTGACCCTGCATAGGTCATTTAATCATTATCTGCCTCAGTTTCCTCATCTGTAAAATGGGGATAATCATAACTCCTCCCACAGTTACTGTGAGCATAAAATCAAATATTTATAAAGTACTTTGAAAGCTGAAACATTGTATAAATTCTTGCTATTAATACTTTCACAATGTCTCCCTCCTTCCCATTTTTTCTGCTCTTCACACAGCCACCTCCTTAGTTCAGGCCATATCACTTCTTACTTGAATATTTCAAGAGTCTCCTAATTGGTCTCTCCCGTCTCCAACTGAATCTCTGCAGAGCTGCCAAGATAAACTCCTGACATGTTTAGGTTGCCTCTAGGATATTGGTTCCTCTGCCTAGAATGTCAAGTACTGCACAATCTGGCCTCAGCCTACCTTCCAAGGCTGAATTTCCAATTTCCAATGCACATTTTCCCTTTCATAGGTACTAATTTACAGTTGAAATGGGTTATTTCTTGAACTTAGTCTTCTCTATCCTGCCTCTGTGCCTTTTCAGTATCCTTTATACCTGAAATACAGTCTCTCACTTCCATCTTTGCTAGATTCATGTGTTACTTTCTACATAAAACCTTTTCTCATCACCTTAGGCATTAGTACTCATTCCTGCCTCCAACTTTCTTATGTTTAGTCCTCTATTTACAAATTGGGCAGAGTATAATCTCCTTGAGGACAGGCACTTTTTTCATTTTTATCTTTTTACCCCCGGTACCCATCACATTTCTTTGCATATGTGTGGGTTTTGATAATGTTCATCTAAATTGATTGAATCGAATGATTTGTTTTTGGTTACAAAAATTCAGATTTATCAGAAAGGGAATGGTAGCCAATTATAGGCTTATTTTGAAGGCATAACTAGCAATTGTGGAGAAAATATTTGATACAGAGTTAAGCAGCTGGATATTCAAAGACATCTGAGACTGTACATTGTTTAAATGTGTATTTTCACTGTGTTGGGCCTTCTCTTTCCTTTCTCTGGGCTTATAAGTATGATTGCTCATATTTTTCCTGCTGTTTCAGAGCAAACCACAGGCAATCTCTGCACTATTAAGCCTGAGCTCTCATCAGTAGAAAGTGTGCTTTTAATTTCATTTTAATTTTCCCATTAATAAATAATACACTAACTTGGACAACCTCCTAATACCAGTGAAGACATCATGAACAAGGTCCATGCAAGGCATCTAATTCTAAACCATGGACTGAGACATTCAGGCCTTCTTTCACAGTTATTTGATGATACTTGCTTCTTTTTATGTCCATATGTATTATAGGGCTGTTATTGAAATGCTGATATTAGGATGCTGACAATTATATTTTGATCTCTATCCAAAAGGTCATTTTTCCATAAGTCTTATTCCAGAAGGATTAAGGTGGACCCAACTAGCTATGCAGTAGTTCTCTAATGTGTTGTCTTTGCAGTCTTTCCCTCTTTGGACAAAGAACCTGTAGCCCTCCAAAGTTTACTTCTTGGGCATTGCATCCCAAAAGCTGAGGTAAGGAGTTTCCTTGTTGGTAGATCCATCTGGCCACTCTAATGACACATAGAGAATTGACCATATTGAACATACTCCATTTTTGTTGACCTTGTCTTTTTTCTACTTTGTCTTTCCCAGAGAATGGGGCTGATCTTGGCTCACGTCACTCTAAATAATTGGTCTTTAATTGCACCCGAGGTAGAATCATCTGCAGTAATTACTAAGAAAATGTCAGTTCTCTGATAATAGAATAAAACATTATCAAAGCTGAGCTAGACCAGGCCTTTGTCTCTTAAGGAAAACAGAGAAAGACAGAGACAGAGATACAGTGAGAAAGTCAGAGACCCAGAACAAGAGCGAGACTTGTGGGCTTGGGTGTTCTTAGATATTTCTCACTTTCTCTTAGCAAGTTTGCAATTATTTGGAGAGCATTTGTCAGTTCGCTTATTTTTAGAAACACGAAATCATTGTGGATTTCTGAGGAATAGGTCACCTTTCAAGCTTTTCTTAGGGAACCTGTTGCAAGTCACCCAGCATTTAATTGGCTGCTAGATAGCATTGCCTCTTTTATCTCAAATGAACCAGAATCTAATGGCTATTGTTCTGAACCGGTCTAAAAGCAAATGAATGGATTCTGGTTTTTTCTTTCTAATATACTCCACCCAATTTTGACCTTGTTTTCTGATTTTGAATCATATGGCAGAAAATGGGAAAGTAGAAAATTAATCCAATGACAGAGATCAATTTTAATTGACTCAAAAATCATAGATTCTTAAGGATTGGAAGGGATCTCCAAGGACTAATCCAACCTGTACGCCCAAAAGGAGCCATTCTACTCAATTATTAATGATGCTGTGGAAAAGTGTGCAGAACCTGAGGGAGATGTCTCTTTTCTTGGGAATAAAGGGAAAAATAGACCATTGGGACAGTCCCTAGCAGTGCTGAGTTTTCAAAAGGATTCACAAAGTTTGGGTCAGAAGTGGTCACTTGCCTCTTTTCCATGGGAAAGCCTGGTTTTAGAAGGAAAATATTCCTAAGACATGGAGAAAACAGAAGTTCTCCCCCATACCTCCAAAATAATGTTATCTAACCCTTGATTTTCTACCGTAATACTTGAGTATGATAAACATCTTTCCTTTTAGTTTCTCAGGTGTCTCTCATTGTGAAGTGAGTTTAGGTGTTAGCATCATTGAGTGGTGGGTGTCACTGAGACAAAAATATGTCATTTCCTTACAACAGCATTTTCTGTGGTTTAATAGAAGTTAGGTTCTGTATGCCATGGGGGAGGGAGTTGAGATAGTCTTTCACCATGCACAACCTTACTAGTTCCCATTTTCTTTCATTGCACCATCTCTACAGTGTTCCTTGATACCCCAGTTGACTAGAAATTATAGACATCTCACACACACGTAATATTCATTTGTAATCATCCAAAAATTGTTGTTCCATGTCTCATATCCATATCCCAGTATTGCCATACTTGAAAAGATTTGTGATCTTATCAGGATGGGTCCTATCTCAAGTTGATGAATATTGTAACCCATCCATGCTTCCTCATGTGGGATATGTGCATGGTCTCCCATATATTCTTCAAACAGAGTCCATCTTATATTCTGAGGGCTTTCCTCAAGAGATTCCTTAACATTGTGTTGATACCAGTGGAGCATACAGGCTATTTATTTATCACTTCAGTCACTACACAAATGGCCTACCTCCTTTTCTGCTCATTACTTCTCTCTGATGGCATATTTTACAGTGATTCCCCTGCCTAATCTCTCTTTTGTGGTATATAATACTCACACCAGATATGTGCTTCTCTCTTGGTCCATGAAAAGAAATCTTTTTTCCTGGAGATAGATGAAACACTCTTGCCCATTATCAAAAATTAATAAAACCTTGCAATCTAGGTCTCAGAGTCAATGAGATTGGTGGTGTCTTCTGTGCTGTGTGGCTTGTGTATAGTTCCGTTTCAATGCCTTCCTTGTTTTTTCTTGATGCTTAAGGATATTTTCACTCAGCCAGTTATTCCTATAATTTTGTGTAGTCTGATTCTAATTCTCTCACTGAGATATCTTTTCCTTGCAATGCACAATTATATTTTCTTTTGCAAGAACAGAGAGGACAGATTGGTAAATGAGGTCCTTGTATTGTCCTATATGCACGAGAGTCTGATGATCTTCTAGACCTACCATTAGCTTCTTCTATAGTACTTGTATTCTGTGTACCTGAGGACTACTACTTTTAATTTAAAAGTCAATAAAATGTTATCTGCATACTCCCACAATTTTTGCCATATGGTCCCCAGCTTCAAGTGACCTCATTGAAAGTTGACCAGCAACTATCCTCTATCAGAAACACTATTCAGGAGTTCCATTTGCCATGTGATCAGGTCTTCTCATGAAAATCATAGCCTTCAGTGCAACTCAGATATTGCCCTAGTCTTGAATTCCACCAACTATGCTCAGATACTCTCCATAGGAATCTATGACCAGTGAGTTAGGACCCCCTTGGGCCACTGGACTATTGTAAAGACTTAAATCTTGAAGTGTATGTGAAACTTTATTTGGTCATGTAGCTCAAGAGTATAGTCTTTGTTATAGCACTGATAGTAACCTGACTCAATTCCTGCAAGAGCATTATATGACTTTGGAACCCCTCTTACCAGCTGTAGTTTTGCTGTTCTTCACAAGTAACCCATCAAAATCAGAATCTCTTCTCTTAGTCCCATAGTTGGAGTAGGTGTGCTGTAGGGTGTTTTTGCTTTGCCAGTCAGGTAATTTTCTTTATCCTATCAGCAATCTGATTCTTTCTTTTTATTTTCATTACAGAAGTTATTCTGTGATTTCCTATCACCTTAGTACCCTGAAGTGTAACACCTAGACCAAAAAACCCCAAGAATAATAAAGAAATATTAAAAAGTCTGCCTAAATATGCATTCAGACTCAGTGAGTTCTTTCTCTGGAGGTAGATAGCATTTTTCATTATATATCCTTCAAAATTATCTTGGATCATTGTATTGTTAAGAATAGCTAAGTCGTTTACAGTTGATAATCATACAGAATTGCCCTTACTACGTACACTGTTCTCTTGATTCTGCTCACTTCACTTTGCATCAGTTCATGTAAATCTCAGGGTTTTTCTGGAAGCATCCTGCTCTTCATTTCTTCTAGCACAATAGTATTCTATCACAATCATATATAATACAACTTTTTCAGCCATTACCCAATTGATGGGCATCCCCTCAATTTCCAATTCCTTACCACTACATAAAAGGTCTCCTCTAAATTTTCTTGTGCATATAGACCCTTTTCCTTTTTGAAATCTCTTTGGGATATAGAACTAGTAATGGTATTGCTGGTTCAGAGGGTATGCACAGTTTTATAGTCCTTTGGGCCAAGTTCCAATTTACAATCCTGAACTGTCAGATCAGTTCACAACTTGACCAACAGTGCTTTAGTGTTCCAATTTTCCCTCATCCCTTCCAACATTTGTCATTTTCCTTTTTTGTCTTGTTAGTCAATCTGATAGATATAAGGTGGTACATCAGAGTTATATCTCTTTGTGATTTGCTCCTCTCTAATCAGTAGTGATTTAGAGCATTTGTTTCATTTGACTATAGATAACATAGATTTCTTCTGAAAACTGCCTGTTTTTAACCTTTGACCATCTAGCAATTAAAGAATGAATGGTATTCTTATAAATTTGACTCACTTCTCTATATCTTTAAGAAATAAAGCCTTTATCAGAGAAACTTGCTGTAAAACTTTTTCATAGTTATGATTACTAACTATATTTCCCCTTTATCCTATTTTTCTCATTTATCCTTCTTTCTCTCAGTTTTTACCCTGTCCCTTCTCAACAGTGTTTTGCTCCTGACCACCACTATTCTCAATGTGCCTTCCCTTCTATCAGCACCCCCCTTATTCTCTTCCTCTCCCACTTCCCTGTAAAGATAGATTTCTCTACCCAAACTGAGTATGTATGTTATTCCCTCTGTGAGCCAATTTGAGTGAAAGTAAGGTTCACACATTTCCCCCAAACTCCTCCATCTTCCTCTTCACTGTAAAAACTCTTTTGCATCTCTTTTACAAGATTATTTACCCCATTCTACATTTCCTTTCCCCCTTTTCCCAGTGCATCCCTTTTTCTCACCCCTTAATTTTATTTTTTTAGATATCATCCCATCATAGTCGATTCACATCCTTCCCTCTATTCATTTATACTCCTTCTTACTGCCCTAATAATGATAAAGTTCTTAGGAGTTACAAGTATCATCTTCTCATGTAGGAATGTAAAAAGTCTGACCTTATTGACTCTCTTCTGATTCCTGTTCTCTGTTACCTTTTTATGCTTCTCTTGAATCTTGTATTTGAAAGTCAGATTTTCTATTCAGCTCTGGGCTTTTCATCAGGAGTGCTTGAAAGTTCTCTATTTCATTGAATGAATATTTTTTCCCCCTGGAGAATTATACTCAGTTTTTCTGGGTAAATGATTCTTAGTTGTAATCCTAGATCCAAATATAATATTCCAAGCTCTCCAATTCTTTAATGTAGAAGCTGATGAATCTTGTGTTATTCTGACTGGCCCCACAATATTTGAATTGCTTCTTTCTGACTTCTTGAAGTATTATCTCCTTGATCTAGGAGCTCTGGAATTTGACTATGATATTTCTGAGAGTTTTCATTTTGGGGTCTCTTTAGGAGATGATTGGTGCTTTCTTTCAATTTATCCTCTGGTTCTAGAATATCAGGGTAGTTGTCCTTGATAATTTCTTGAATAATAATGTCTAAGCCCTTTTTTTATAATGGCTTTCAGGTAGTCCAAGAATTCTTAAATTCTCTCTTCTGAATCTGTTCTCCAGACCAGTTGTTTTTCCAGTGAGACATTTTACATTTTCTTCTGTTTATTTCCCATTCTTTTATTTTTGTTTCATTGGTTTTTTTATTTCTCATAGAGTCATTAGCTTCCACTCTTTGTTGCTCTTTGGTTACAGGTGCAAATGTTTATCCTTTCAAAGTAGCCCTGAAGGGGCAGAGAGGTGGATCAGTGGATAGAGCACCAGCCCTGGAGTCAGGAGGATCTGAGTTCAAATGTGACCTCACACACTTGACACTTACTAGCTGTGTGACCGTGGACAAGCCACTTAACCCCAAGTGCCTCGTAAAAACAATCAAAATAGTCCTGAAGTGGTTGTATATTAGGTGAAAGATCAAATGCTAAGGACTGGGAACTTGAAAAAGTAGAATGGGCTGTCTTAGGAGGCTCTTGCTCAGCAGAGCCCTAGCAAAGACTATGATTCCATTTATCCGGCACATTGCAGAAGGGAATTCTTGTTGAATTGTGTTAAAAACAAAGAGAGAACACTTAAGATGAATCAGGTGTTATCTCTACATGCTTTATATCCTTCCTTCATTATCATTCCTCCCAGTTAACGAAGACAGAACTACAGGCCTTAACAGATTTTGGAATTCCGGGACAGTCATGGGAGGCACAATCTCCACAGTCTTCTGAAACATACAGCCCTGCAGGAAGTATGGCAATCAGAAAGAGTGTAGGCAGCATCCACCACTTCAATGAAAGTACAGCTGGAGTAGTGCTTCAGGATTCCAAGAAACCCTGTTGGGCATCCAAGGGAGGGATTCACTTACCCACGCTCTAATTTCTACAGAAGCACACAATGTATACTCCAAACAAAGACCTGGTTATAGGGAGCAGCTGGCACAGCTGTCCCCAGCTGCCTATTCATGGTGGATGAAAGGTACTGTATAGTTTCAGGAAGGAAGTCTTTTCAAGCTGTGGGTTTCTAGATGCTAGGAGCTGAAATCCATTTTCTGGGAAGGGGATGTTGCCATGGTCCAGGAATTCCCAAATGTTGGCATGTAACTGCATGTAATGTGTTCTGGCAGAAGTGCCAGGATGGGGATTGTGCCAGTTACTGTGCTCGGAGCCATTGGCCAGCTTTTGCCATAGCATTTCTCCCATTTCTAACCTATATTTCACTGCATTGACTTCAAATTGGAATCACCTACTTAAAACAGTTCTTTAGTTACCTTCTCTAGATGCTGTGTAACCTTTTACCTTTGTACCTTGATCCTGGGAGCTACCTCAGGCTTTATAGGTCCCTATAGGATGAAAGAGAAATGTACAACCTCTTTACTAAGCAAGCCTTGAAATGAATGGGTACAAAGTTGTCTGGTAAGTGTCCCCAGGCTATTCCTTTTATTTATTTTTAACAATATGTTTTATCCCAGATAGCAGAAGAAACTATGTGAACTAAGAAACTATTCATACAAAGGAAAGTGGAGAAATGAATAATTATCCAGCTAATTGGAGTTTTAAAAAAAAACCCTGTCCCCCAAATCTTGATAATTGGTACCCCAAGATTCCCTTTTTAGCCTGGAAAGCATATTCTACTTCCTTTACCATTTTTGGTTCTTATATCCCCACTCACAACATAGTGGGTGTGGGGGTATGGGTGAGTGAGTGTATATGTGTGGGAAGGAGGTGTCATTTTATTGCTATAGGGAACTCTCAGCAAGGAAACACTTTATACTCATATAGATTTGCAACTTTTTTGCAACTTCTGGTATTAGAACGTTACTAGAGGTCTGAGAGATTAAGTGACCTTCTTTGTGTCCCACAACCAGTATGTGTCTGAAGCACAAGCCTTGAACTAAGGCTGTACTATGTGATTAGTTTTCTGTCGCCTAGACCCTGTCTCTTCCCTTTGTACACAGTAGGTACATAATTAATGTGTGCCAAATTGTAGAAACTTAGTCCAGTCCTTTCATTTTCTCTCCTATTAGAATTAAAGCTCCCACCTCTTTGACTCTGGGCTCTGATGAATATTTCACCTTGCCTTTCTTTATCTTAGACCATGAGGATGCTTCCCATCTGTCTCTATACTCTCCCCCCAAATACTTCCCCCCTTAGATCCCCTTTCTAGCACTTGCTCTGAAAATAGTAATTTAACACTACCAACTCTGGAAAAAATATCCCAACTACCCTATTTCTCCAATTACCATTCTCTCAGACTTCCCTGTCCAAAACACTTCTTCCTGACCCCAACTCACCTATATGTGTTGTTTTATGATATTAGATTGTAAGTCCTTGAGGCTAGAAGCTGTTTTGGTGTTTTAGATTTGTATCCCTGGTGTTTAGCTCACTTCCTGGAGCATAATTAAAGCTTCATTCATTCATTCATTCTTGAGGGAACTTGAGGTTTTGTGCCAATGAGCTAGCGGCAGAGCAAGAGATAAAATTCAAGGCTACCAATTGTCAGTTCAGAATCTTCTCCATTGCACCCCACTGGATTCTGGTCCTGAATTTCATTGCAGTTCCTCAATGTTCTTTCTCCCCTCACTTTGCCTTTCATGGTCTAACAAAAGTTATTCTGAAAGAAAGAGCTTGTTATGAACATATTTCATCTACTTGGTCTTTTTTAATCTTATTGCCACTCAGAAGCCTTCTCTAGGCTCTATGCCAAAATCAAAAGAATAATATAAAGAGCCCACTTCTTGTCTCCTTCCATGCCCAAGTTGGTTCCTGATCCTCGTTCAAGTAGATGCTAATTTGCTTAAAGCAGTCTTCAATTTGCTTTTCAAATACCCTCATTTGTTGTGTACCTGTAGCTCTCAGAGTCCTAGAGTCTTAGATCCAGGAGGATTTTTCCTTGTACTTCCAAATGTTACTTCCTAGCAACTGACCTCCAAAGTAGATGGATGTGAGTGGGAGGAGAGAAGGTCTTAAAAAGTGGATAGATGTGAAAGGGAGGGGAGAAAAACCCCCAAAGTGGATGGATGTGAGAGATTGGAGAGCATCCCCCAAAGTGGATGGATATGAGTGGGAGGGGAGGTCTCCTAAAGTAGATGGATGTGAGAGGGTGGGGAGAAAGTGCTTCAAAATGAATGGATGTGAGAGGGACAGGAGAGTATCCCCATAAGTGGATGAATTTGAGAGGGAGAGGAGAAAGTCCTCCAAATTGGATGGATGTGAGAGGGAGAGGAGAAGGTCTCACAAAGTGGATGGATATGAGTGGGAGGAGAGAAAGTCCTCCAAAGTGGATGAATGTGAGAAAGAAGGGTTTGTTTCAGAGGAAATGGCCACAGGCCTGTGAGACAGCCCTAATGTCTTACAGCTCATAACTAGAAAGAAAATCTGATACTCATTTAATGAAACACAAGCCAGATGATAAACATAAAAAGGGGACTTTAAGAAGATCCTCCTCACATATGTTGCTTTGGGGACGAAAAAAAGCAACATATGTAAAGAGCTCTTTGATCCATATGTTTTGTCTTTTAATCCGTTTGTATGCTTTCTCATTATAGATTGCCATATAACTCATGAAAACGCTTCCTTTTCTATTCTGGACTGCCCTTGCCTACTGAATGGCATCATGAATACTTCCTTGTTTGAGTGGAGAATGAAGTGGTTTCTTTGAAAAATGTCATGAGTTGAGTAGAATGTGTACAGAGCTTGAGGTGGATAGTGGACATTAATTTTGTTTTGGTACTTAATTTCCATCTCAGAATGAGGACAGCTTACCTAGTCTGGGAGTCTGAAGTAGAGCAAGAAGAAAGTCCAGAAGTCCCTACCATCTTCACACCACTCCCTCACCCATAATGCTCCGTTTAGGAGAAAGTCAACTGCCCTCACCCCCTCCTGATAGTGCTTTAGATTAAAGGGAGTGAAAGGACCCTTGTTTCAGTTTTAGCCCCTTTAATTTCTGTCTCTCTTCTAAATGTGTGCAAAACACTGAGACAGCATCCTTGCCTTCTCCTTCCATTCTTCTTGCCTTCCTTTCTTGTTGCTTCTCACCTCCTTTTGTCCCATATCTCTTCTTCCGCATAAAGAGACATACTGTATGTTTGTGTGGGTGTGGGGGCCATGGAAGAACTCTCTTAACTTAAGCCCAAAAGCTGAGCCCTCCTTTGATTTTCCATTTTCCTACTTTGTTCTTGCTTTTGTGGTACCCTAAGTGGTGACGCATTGTGTCTAGGCCTTTTGTCTCATGTTTCAATGAATGAGATATTCGTTTAGATGCAATGATAACATTGCCCTGGCTAATCAGGCCATGTAAATGGACTCCATGGCTAAGTGGCCCTCTGAAAGGCCCTAGGCTCACCTGGACCAGGGTTTGATCCAGGGGGGGCTGCCCCTCAGTGATTCCATTTTTGTTTGTCTCTGTCACCGCCATAGATTAATACTCCCAAGAAATATTCCAAACACACCATTTCGGTATGGTCCATGTTTCAGTCTCCCCAAATGTGGTGCACAGTGTCCCCTCCAGCAGCTCTATTCAGTGTACTGTATAGGTATCTGGTATGGAGAAGTTTTTCTTTCTTCTACTACAGTAAATGCTTAAGATACAAAGCCCTTACCAGTGCCTATGGATAAATACAGGAAGCATCACTAATTCAAATAGCCCTTACAAGGTAAAAGCTTTCTATAAAGGCAGATACATTCATTCACTTTGGGCCTACCCTGTTTGAGCAGCTCACAGCAATGATCCTGGCTGATTGGCAAGGTAAAGGGCTCCTACACCGCCACAACATGGCTTTAGTCCTTCAGCTGTGGGATTCTCCCTTTGGCAGTCCTCTTCTCCAAGACACGTGCTGGTAAGGAAATCATGGCAGCTGGGGCCTAACTCCACACTCAGAATTCCCTAGAATGTAACCCCTAAGGCTTAAAACAGCCATTTCTAAGGATCACTAATCACTGACCTGTGCTCAGCAAAGAATACATAAAAGCAGACAGAGGCAGCCAGGAATTGAGATATCAAAAACTTCTAGTGTTAGATTCTCTCAGTCACACATACAATCCATTCACTTGCTGTGTGCTCCTCCTGAAAGATTCCATTTTATGTTCTGGGATGAGGGTAGGGAGAAGATCATCCCTTCCTATGTGTACTACTCTCCAGTCTAGAAGTCTGGGGGAAAAAGGGAGAAAAAAATGGAGCTCTTTCATAGCTCACTTCCATCAGCCACAGGGAAGGTGGTTCCTCTAAGTCTTAGAGGACTAAGAAGTAGAGTCTAAGAAGTCTGTCCTTCAAGCTTCAATTACCTGATCATCACAAAGATGCCCCAGTCACAGAGACAAATAAGAGGAGCTTCCTGTGTCCTCTCAGCAATGCACAGGAATGTGTGTATCTCATTAAGAGGCCAGGGTGCATATTGGGCTCTGTGGGAGGTAACACTGTCAGACAAATATCCAAATCCTGTTGTCCCATCAGCTTGTTTGGAGGCATGAATCAGATTGAGCAGAGGCTCTCCTGAGCCCCATTGCATGAAAGTTTTGGGAAGGAGGTATTTGTTAGACATGAAACTCAACCTGCATGTGGATTGTTAGGCAGTTTGTAAGATGAGAACTAGACCTACTTGGAATAATACTTTTTTTCAATCTTTATAGGATTTTAGAGAGAAGAATGTAGACCTCCCTTAAAAAAGTTAATGGCCTTATCCCTTTTTAAAATTACTTAACATGTACTTTTCACTTACTAATCTCTGTAAATTTTGTGTCCCTCCCTCATTTCCACCGAGAGAAGGTCAGCTCCTTGAAGGGGAGAGATTTCCCCTCTCCCACATTTTTATCCCATGCACTTGCACATATTAGATCTAAAGTTAGGAGTGATCAAGCATTAGATGGCAGAGTCAAGGTCCAAACAGAACATTGGGATTGATCTCATAAGGTGAAAATGAATAAGGATAAATGTAAAGGTATTATGTTTGGAGTCCAAAAATTAACTCTGCAAGTTAGGGCAAGAAATCCAGATGGTGGTTTGTCTTACAAAGATTTAGAGCTCAGGATGGGTTAGCAGTGTGTGATGTAGCAGGCCAAAAAGTTAATGAGATCTTGGGCTACATCAGAAAAGGCTAAGCCTCCAGTAATGAGGTCATGATAGGTCTGCATTTCTCTACCCTTGTCAGATCATTAGGACCAAATGGCAGGAAGCAGATTTGAAGTTGTAGGGGAAAACCTGCCAACTTTCTGAGCTGTACATAAAATGTGAAATGGGCTGCCTTGGAAAACAGTACATTAACTCTACTGGAGGGGGACAGGTTACCACTTGATGTGGTGTTGTGATGGGGATTCCTTTTGACCTAGATACCTATGGAAGTCCCATCTAACTTTAAAATGCTATAATTCTCTAAATGTTTGTGGAATGGATCATAGGATTGAATTGCATTGAAAAATCAATAATTTTTAAAATTGTCATATGTCACATAATGAGGAGGTTCTATCTCTTTTTGCAATGCTAATTTTGGAGGGAAATGGGCAAAGAATTCTTTTTTTTTTTAATGACTTGTTTATTTACTTTTAGTTTACAAGATTCAGTTCCACATTCACTTGAGTTTCAGATATTCTCCTCTCCCTTCCTCTCCCCCCATGGTGGCGTACAATCATGTATAGGATCTGCAAATACTTTCACATTGTACAATAGTTTGGTTATATAGAAGGGTTGTAACCAATGAGTGATCCCTGGGAAAAGAAAAAAAAAAAGCAAAACCAGACACGAAAGAGAACGATAGCATGTTTTGCTTCAGTCTCCATTTAAACTATAGTCTTTCTATATCTTTCTCTGAGTTTAGACTTCTCCTTCCATCCTGAGGCTTGTAGAGTTGTCTTTAGCTGTGCATTGTTGAGGATAGTCCAGTTTATCAAGGTTGATCATCATATGTACGATGTGTCTGTGATTGTGTACAGGTTTTGCCTGGTTCTGCTCTTCTCACTTAGCATCAATT
>CM053582.1:47887635-47915681 GCA_028627135.1 Pseudochirops cupreus | reverse complement strand
TCAGGGTTTTTTTTTTTCTGATTTTTTTAATCTCGAGATAATCAAAGAAACATTCTCCTGTATTTCTGACGTTAAAGCCTTGTGTAATTGCTTTAGGTCAGACATGAGAGAGAAACTGAGGCAATGTGCCTCAGAAAAATTGTATCCTCTAAAGAAGACCTGAATAGAAAATTGTCTAAGACAAATAAATGCAAGGCTATTCTTGACTATTTTTTGAAGAGCCAATTTCTGCTCACCTCTGTTCTTTAAAAAATAATAACAACTGTCAGCCGCTGTCTATACTACCAAGTGTAATGAGGGGCAAATTCTCCAGAGTGAAACCCTCTTTGTTATTGCCATCCATAGAGTTCTCAGGAGGATTCAGCTACAGATGGGGTTTCCATCTGGAAGCTGTCCCTGCTGATAATCTTGGATAGTTTTATTGGTTTAATTCTCCAGAGACAAGTAAATTCTCCAGTTGGCTACTTAGGATGCAGTGAAAGTCAAATTCCTGAAGAGAATCTCTGTAGTGAAGACATGGGTGAACTGCCCTGAAAGTTGTGCTGAAATAGAAATTCACCATCCACGAGTAATGCCAGATTGAGTAATTACTGTTTTCTCATCCCTTTTAATAAAGGCTATAGACACAGCTTCGTGACTCACATTGTTACAATTTGAAGGGCCTGAGTAAATCACTTTGTTTTAATTATAACATGTTTTCAAGGGAATTCTGTCAGGGGATGCCACTTTCTTCTACTCAACTATTAGCCTTTTCTGAAGAGCCACAAATAGCTGATGAACATGAAAGGTGCATTTCTTCTATATGTTAGATTGGAAGCAATGAGAGAAAAAGCAAGCCTTCTACAAAGTGCAGCCAGGATGCACAATTTCCATCCCAAATAATCCTCCTATAGTGTTAAAGCAAACTCGTGGATATCTGTGTGGTGCTGGAGAGATTGAAAATGCAGAAAATATACCAGTATGTATCACTGAAAGTGACAATTTCAAGTATCAGAACTGGAAACTCATTTTCTTCCCCTACCTTATTTGTCTATAATCTTGTTTTAAAAGCATTTCAATTTTTTACATGTAATTTGGGAAAAAATGAACTATTATTTTTAAAAGCTACTTCAGTTTAACAAGCATATCTATTATGTGCTAAGCACTAAGGATACAGATACTAAAGAATGCAGCAATCTTTACCTGGAAGGAGTTTACATCCTCCTGGGAAACATTTGTTTCTGTCAGGGTTGAAGTTCCCACCTGTTGTTAATTTTAGTAGGTTCCTCAATTCTATGAAAAAAAACCATATGGTGACTGGGAATCATGGTTTTGACCAAACATTTGAAATATGCCTGTCATACATAGACCCAGTATGCAGCTGTGTCTACACATTTATCAAGTCTACTTTCTTCCACAGTGATTTCCATTATGGGGAAAATTGATATCTGATGGACTTGATCAAATATTCTGTTCAGTTTGGTTGTTAAAACAATCAAAAAGTACATTTATGAGGGAAAAATTATCCAGGCTGCGCTTTAAAGATGTTGATAGCCTAAGTCTCTGTGGAAGGATTGAAGAATCACTCTAGCCTGTTCTTTGGTATAGGCTTCACAAGGTCAATGGGGAGAAAATATTTTGGATGTTATCAGGGAAGATCTAGAAGGAAGATGGGTAGCTCTCTTCCCTTGGCCATACCCATGAAGAGGCTCAATCTGGATTGCTGCAAGTAGTTCTGGTCACTTTATCCCAGGTGAAAACTGGATTTGGAGAATGTACAGGAGACAGTGACAAAACTAACCAATGGGCTTATGAGGTTTGTAAAAAAATGAATTCTTTATTGTGGAATGTTAAAAACTCTGAGGAGAGAGGGAGGTACATTCAGAATCCTTAACATGATGAAAGTTCCTTGAGGGAAGAGACTATTTTACTATTTTTCGTTGTATCTCCTATGTCTAGCATAGTGCCTGGTATGTAGTAGGCTCTTAATAAATGGATATTGATTCATTGGCTTATGTGAACTAGGATTGGGTTAAACACTGACTTGTTCACCAAGTTCAGAACTAGGAGGAGTCTTTTGAAGTTCCATGGAACTAGTTTTATTTAAAAAAATATACAATCCCTCAATTGTGTATTAAGTGAAAATGCAGATGTTTGGAGGTACATCCCTAACCTTTGGAATTGGCATGATGAACTATATTCAAGTCTATCCATAAGCCATCTCTTGATGTGCTTGCCAGAGACAGAATGTTGGCTTTGATGGGCCACATATCTGAATAAATATGCTAGTTTCTATGCTTTTCATGCATTATAGAAATCGTAGGTTCATTGGCATTTTAGAGCTGGAAGTAACCTTATAATTAATTTGTTTAGTCCTAGAATGGCCTTAAGATCATAGATTTAGAGGTGTAAGGAATCTAAGGAGTCCAAATCCCTTACTTTATGTATTAGGAAAAGGAGGCCCTAGGGGGTTATAGGAATTTCCCAAAGTTATATAGACAGTATGTGTCAGAGCTCAGATTTGAACTGGAGTCCTCTTTCTCCAGGGTAGCTAGGCAGCACAGTAGATAGAGTGCCAGGCCTAGAGTCAGAAGACTCGTGTTTGTGAATTCAAATTTGGCCTCAGACACTTACTAGCTGGGTGACCCTTGGCGAGTCTCTTTACCCTGTTTGCTTCAGTTTCCTCATTTATAAAATGAGCTGGAGAAGGAGATGGCAAATCACTCCAGTATCTTTGCCAAGAAAATCACAAATGAGGTTATGAAGAGTTGGGCACGACTTAAAAACAACTGAACAACAGCAGCCTCTTATTCCAAATCTAGTATTCTTTCCACTCATTATTTAGAACCACATTGCCTCATTTAACATTTGAGGAACCTGGGACCCATAAATATTGAGTAACTTGCCCAAGTTTATTTAGTTACTTGCAGAATTGTAACTGAAACCATGGTCTCTTGGTTCTCCTGTTCCCATCTCCATGCCCCACTCTTCCATGGTACACAGAATCTTATAATCTCAGAACTCAAGATATATGTAGTCCACCTTATACCTGATCTGGAATACCCTCTCCATTTGAATTGCTTGTCCTACTTTAGAAAAACCAAAATTTCTTATTCCCTGATCTGTAAACATGTACTATCTTGGGTAATTTACATCATGCAAATAGTGTCAACTCTGCATTCTACCAGACAACACTTTTGTTTAAAAAATGAGGTCCTTCTGGCAGATGTGAATGCAAATCTCTTGCAGCTGGAGCAAGGAGTGGAGTTCTGTATTTGGTTCCATTCTCTGTACTGTGTTTTGGGATTAGGAATGTTTCATTTGCACACCCCATTTAGTAACTTAAGAGCTGAGTCGTTTTGCCAGTGGAGATGGGCTGAAGACGTCTTAGACTATGAATGACTGTTTGTTTCTAGAGCTGTGTATAGTTACTCTAATGCAGGCATGCTCGGGAATTTTAAAAGTTAGATTTTAACATAGTTGTAGCATGAGGACAATATTGTTGTCCATGGACCTATGTACATAGCAACCATCTCATTTCAAAAGAAATGTTCTGAAACTGCTCTATAAAGTCAATTTATAGAAAAGGGGTTTGGTGTGCCTGATTTAGAAACAAAACAGAATATACATTTAATATCATTTTACATGGAAGAGTATTTGAGATCAATTCTCTTGCATTCATGCCATCGGCCCCAGCCTGTACCAAACAAAAACTGATCTACCCCATGCCATTACCCTGCAAATGTCGAGATTAGGGAGCCGAAGTGCACGATCATTAACGTGTATAATACACGGCTTCCTTGGACTTCTTAGGGCATTCTCAGCAGTGGAAAATTTTGTCAAAAGAAAAAAAAACCCTCATTTTTGAGAGTCACTAAAAGTTCCTGGTATTGGAAATGATATTTTCCTTTTCAATCTCTCATCATCAACTTAATTGATAATTATTATTTTTCAAGAAAATTTGAGAGTAAATGTCAGTCTCCACTTGATAGTTCATATGCCAAATTTCATCTCAAAGTACATTTTTATGACTCAAAAATCTTTTTAAAAAACCACAGGGCTTCTTATTTATAAATATATATTTTAATTACAGTTTCCCTATCATAAGGGACATCGCTGTGGTATTGAATTTTTCTAACATTCTTCATTAACCTTTTTTTAAAAGAGCTCACGGAACTGGAAAGTACATATTTCTTGAAATTAACTCCTACTGACATCCCTCCCCAGGAATGCCAGTTGGTCATGGATGGGATCTTCCTATGGAACTATTCCGTGTAGGGATGGTTAAATGAGGAATAGTGATCAAAGAATGCCAGTATGACTTCATTAAGAACAGGTCAGAAGTCATACCAGACTAAATGCATTTTCTTTCTTCAACAGTTTATTAAACTAGTTCATTGGGGGATTCTGTAGATATGAGTTTACCTTGATGTTAGCAAAGTATTTCACTGAGTCCATCACTCTATTCTTGTGGACAAGAATATAAGTTCAGTGATAGCATGGTTAAATGGATTTGGAACTGATTTATTAGAAAGATCCATTAGTAATTCAATGTGAATTTTGAAGACAAGTCTCTAATAGTGTCCCTGAATAAAGGCAATGTATGGATCTGCTAGGTGGTGCAGTGAATAGAGCACTGGCCCTGGAGTCAGGAGGACTTGAGTTCAAATCCAGCCTCAGACACTTAACATTTGATAGCTGTGTGATCTTGGGCAAGTTACTTAACCCCAATTGCCCTGCTCTCCCCCCTCCAAAAACACAAAAAAGAGGCAATGTGTTCAGTTGACAGGTCTATACTTTTCCCTGGTCACAACACAGAGTAGTGGGTACACTTGTGCAAGTTGTATTTTAGAAGGACATTTATAAGCCAGAATCTGTCCCTGGTTGGAGAATAGAATGGGGAAGGAAGGGTCTTGAGACAATGCCTTATGTAGATCAAATGAAACACTTGAAGAAGAGAAGATTTGTAGGGGGTTGGGGATAGTGAGAGTCATCTTCAGGTACTGGGAGGGGTACTCCAAGTCTCTGCTGTGGAGGAGGGGACATACTTCTATTTGATCCCATTGGACAGACCTAGGACTGAAGAAGTAGGAGTTCAAAGAAGCAGATTTTTAATTTTGTATACAGCAACCATTGCTAACAATTAAAGCTTTCCACGAGCAGCATAGGCTTCCTGAGGAGACCTGCAAGCAAAAGAAGGGGGATTTCTTGTCAGATAGATTAGAGAAAGGTTTATTGTTCTGGTTCTGGTGGGTGTAGAAGGCATCACCATGGAGATACCATCCAACTTTAAGATTCTGTGATTCTTTGATCCTTTTTAAAATGATAGATTTCTTACAATAAGCTATCTTGGTGCATTTGAAATCAAAACAAGTATTTCAGGAAAAAGAGAAAGAGGAGGAGAAGGAGAAGGAGAAGGAGAATTAATTGCTGGAGCTGTACCAAGGATCCTGCAGAGGATGAAGAGAAACCCTCAAGCTTTTGTTCAACTACGAAATGCAGTCATTTTTTTTCCTTTTGCTGTAATAGTCTGTAAAACATTAAATATAAAAGAATAATAGAAAAACAACTTGCTCCACAACTGTTTCTCTCTGTACCCCCATTGGAAGAGATGAGGGCTAGATAATAAAAGCTGACATTTATAAAGTGCTTTAATCTTCATTAGACGTTAAATGTACATAATCTCATTTGAGCCCTATGACATAGCTATTACAGGTATTACAATGCCCGTTTTACAGACAAGGAAACTGAGGCCCAGAGATGTTAAATGACTTGCCCAAGGCTGTGTAGTTCACGTGTGTCAGAGGTGTGATTTGAACCTATGTGTTCCTGGATCCAGCCCAGAAATAAGGGAAAATGATTGAAATCTTAGAATCCAACATATCTAAAACTGAAACCATCTTTGCCCTCACACATCTCTGTTAATGTTAAGGGAACCACCACCCATCTTCCCAGCCAATGTGAGTGTCACTGTCTTCTCTTTACTTTCCCTCCCCCTCCCACCCCTGGGCCAGCTAATCTGTCCTCAAGACTCTTCCTCTGACACTGTGGCCCCATCACCTCACACCTGGAATTTTGCAATAGCCTGCTAGTTGGTCTGCCTGCAAAAAGTCTTTCCCCTCTCCTGCCCATCCTCCACTCAGCTGTCAAAGTGATCTCTAAAGCACGAGTCTGACCGTGTGACTCCCCTCCATAGTAATCTTCTGTGGCTCACTATCACCTTCAAGTCAAATTGAAAATCCTTGGTTTGGCATTTGAAGCATTTTGTAATCTTCCCCCACTGTGTGTATACCTTTCTAGTTTTCTTATGCCTTACATATGCCCCAAGTGCTGTGTCAGCTGGTAACACTGGCATTCTTGTTGTTCCTCAGAAAATATACTCCATCTTCCAAGTCTGGGCATTTTCATTGGCCATCTCTCATGCCTGGAATTCACTCCATTATGATCTCTGCCTCTTGGCTTCCCTGTCCTCCTTCAAATTCCAGTTAAAACCCCACCTCCTACATGAAGATTTTCCAGATCCTCCTTAATTCTAGTGCTTTCCTCTACAATCTCAGGTTTGTTAGCATGTTGTCTCTCCCATTCGCCTGTGAATCCCTTGAGAGCAGGCACTTTTTCCTTTTTTTGTATCCTTAGTATTTAGCACAGTACTTGCCACATAGGAGATTCCATAGAAATGTTTATTCCCTTCTCTTCCCTACTAGCCCCATTCCCTGCCTTTATCCTTCACATTCAAACTGGTAAAAGAACAAAATTCACATTGTTTTGTGTCATTAAAAAATACCAATACCGTTAGAGCTCTTGACAGAAATATTAACATAAAATTATTTGCTAAAAGATATTTTCCAGCTTCAGGTTCCTTTTAAGTTTTGTTTGTCATTGTTAAGAGGGATTTAGTCGTCAGACTTTTGATTTAATTATACTGTGTTGGATATTTAAAACTGTTCCATGTGCCATAAAGCAATGTAATAGAAGATACTATTAAATTTTGTTTAGGGGGTAAAAGTCCCATGCAATAAAGATGTGAAATTCCCTTATAATTGTATTAAATGTAATTTACAAAACTGAAATAAAAGGATATATAACCTTAATGAAGAAGTAGACGATAAACTGCGCAAAGACAACTCATACAGTTAATGAGAACATTGTTTTAAAATATGTTCAAATTTGCTGTATGCCTTCCCCCAACCTCAATTAATTTTAGGATGAATTGAAAGACCTGAACTTTAAGGCAAACAAATTCATTAATTGTGAGGTCTGAAGTCATTTTATCTAATTAAAAATATGGAATTAATAAGGAAATGGAGCCAGAATGATTTTGTGCTAGGTCTTAGTGGCCAAACCTCTCCTTGCAAGGTATTCTCACTCATTCAGATTTTCATCTTAGCACTGGCGGTGATTTTGACTTTCAGAATTTTCCTGATTTGGGTTACATGGAAAAGTAGGAAGAGAAAGAAAAATGCTATATATGTAGTATGTATAACATGTGTGTTTGGGTATATATACATATATATGTATATACACAAAATACCATATATAGTATACATATATAGAATTGATACATATATAGAGAGACTACATACAGAATACATTCCTACATATATATAGACATAAATATGTACAAACACATACATATACAGAATATATATTAGCAAGCATGTGTTTCTGTAGAGTTCACATGAATCCTTTGTGCTTTCTCCAGAATTTTCTCCTATCTCCTGAACAAGGTGAGAATTCCCAGGACAGAGTGTAAATTCTCTTGGCTAAGGTTGCTGTTCTCCTGGTTGTGAGTACCCACTGTCACACTGGCAAGGCCCTCTCCTCCTGATGCAAGGTCACACAGCTTCAGAGTTGGCAAAGCAGTAAGGATGACACATTGAGGCATCAGGTATCAGAGACCTCACACACCTGAGCTGGTCCTCTTCTAGACTTTACCTTTAAAAAAGGAGAGTCAGATACAAAGAGAGGTACAAGTAATACACATAGACATAGAGAAACCATGCTTTAAGTTGACCTAGAGAGGGCCTGATGCATTCACTTGGCCTCTAGAGCGTGGGCACTTAGGGGCTTGTATTGTGTGTGAAAAGGACCTGAGAGGAGAGGAGGAGGAGAGGAGAGATTTGAAAGGAAATGAAATCTTTAATCATCAGTACCATCTGTTCAGGCCAAAGGGGTAAGAAAGATTAGTACACCAGGGAACAACCTAGACTCTCTTTTCCTTAATATAATAAATAATGTGAGCTATATAGGTACAAAGAGAAGATACTGCATACCAGAGAGAGAATAGTTTGGTGCTTTCTGAAAAGTGAGTACTGTATTTTGTCAAAAGTTTCTGCTGAATCTTGTGAAATAACTATATGACTCTTGTTGTTGCTGCTCCAGGGGAAGGGGTTCATTTTCCGGTAATATCTAAGGAGAAGAAAATTCTAGGACCTACACAGATGTGTGCCAGGTTAGTTTGGTGTAAAAATGAGTGAGAACTCCACCAAAGTGGCATCAGGTAAGGGTAACTGAAAAGCTCTCCTGAGTCCAAATCACACAAAGCCAAAGTGTCTGAAATAAAAATAGTTTCAGAAAATGAAGGCATTGTATCTTTTGAAGGCCTACTTTCTTATGAAGCACACTTGAATTTTTAAAACAGCAAGCATTAGTGGTGAACCCTGCATTATAGAGGGTCTTCCCCTCCCGGATTGTTTTTTTTTTTTTTTCTTAGTAGGTAAAAGAGGCCATTTTTGACCTCATTTCTTACCTAGCCTTAATCATTGAATGGGTGTTTCCTCAGTCAAACTGAGAGCTGGGAAAGACCTTAGCTTAAAAAGACTGAGGTCTCCCACTGCATCTGGGGACATCTCCAGTCATCCCGATCTATATCTTCCAACTGGATCCAGATGACCCTAGAGGAGAAAGTGAGGCTGGTAACTTTTCACAGCTCTGCATCACTTAAATCCAATTCACTTGCAAGTCCTGATGCCATTGGTCCTCTTTGAGAATGAAGGACAAACAACAACAATAGAGCTACACAATTAAGAGCAAAAGAGAAGGCTTGTTTTCCTGAGAAAGAAATTGAAGAGCTTGCTTCCTTTGCATTTCCAAGCCACAGGTCCCTTGGGATGACTTGACTTCCCGCTTCCTTCTCCTACTCTAAGGCTGATGCTCCCATGGCCTGTTTGAATATTAGCTCCTTTGCCTTGGTTCTCATTTTTCTCACTAGCTCATTGTCTGCTGATATGTAGGCTGTATTGACAGTAAGGGACCTACATTGGTGGGACATTGGCCTGGATATGAGTTCCTTTTCAATGTTCCTCTTAAAAATTTATCATAAAATAAAGAAAGGAAGATGAGTTTCCTAAAGCATTACAGTAGTTCACAAGAGCAACTCTGGCCCCATCTTCTGAAATACTCCCACACCTGTGGTGCCTGAACATCTTTCAGCTAATTAAAAGGGAAGAAATTTGGGATTAAATCTCCTCACTTCATCTTAGTCATATACTAATGTTTGGAAACAGTCTCTACTGCAGAGAAATTTGGAACTCCTGAAGGGCTATAAAACTGTGCATACCTTTTGATCCAGGAAGAGATCTGTATCCCAAAGAGATCATAAAAATGGGAAAAGGACCCACATGTACAAAAATATTTGTAGCAGCTTCTTTTTGTGGTGGCAAAGAATTGGAAATTGAAGGGATGCCCATCAATTGGGGAATGGCTGAAGAAATTGTGGTATATGAATGGAATGGAATATTCTTATGCTATAAGAAATGGGGAGCAGCCAGATTTCAGAAAAACCTGGAAAGACTTACATGAACTGATACTGAGTGATGTTGGTAGAACCAGAACATTGTACACAGTAACAGCCACAAGGTGTGATGACCAACTTTGATAGACTTAGGACTTCTCAGCTATACATTGATCTAAGACAATTCCAAAAGACTCATGATAGAAAATTCTATCCACATCCAGAGAAAGAACTATGGAGCCTGAATACTGATCAAAGCATATTATTTTCTCTCTTTCTTTTTGTTTCTTCTTTCTCATGGGTTCGGCTTCTTTCCAACATGACTAATGTGGAAATGCATTTAATATGGTTGTACCTGTATAGCCCATATCAGGTTGTATGCTGTCTTGGGGAGGGAGGGGGAAAAAATTTGGAACTCAAAATCTTATAACAGTGAATGTTGAAAACTAAAAAGAGATTAACTAATTTTTAAAAATTAAGTGCTAAAAACAAGAAATCTCTGGCTAGAGGATACTTTTCTTTATAAAATGTAGTTCTGACAGACCAGACTACACTACAGTGCTCTTGCTCCAGAGAGGCTGACTTCGCTCTTGCTCAGAGTCTTCACCTATTTTCTCTACAATTAGTGAATTTGTTTTAGTGGCTAGGTGTGTTGTATATTTTAACTTTTGCAAGCATGTAGACCATGTAGAATGCAGACCAAACTTTATGAGCCCCTCAAATCAGCCTTAATGAAGCGATGCTCAAGGTTAGCAAGGTAAAGCTAGGATGATTTATAAATCTCGCTAATATAATTAATACATTTCCACCCAAATCTTTTCCTTACCTTGACCTTGCGACTATAGCAGACTGTGAAACAAACTTTGGATCTTTCCATCCCCCGTGGGAAGGGAGAAAAAAATTACATCCTTTTAGTTATACTTGAAATATAGATGGTATTGGGTAAATAGTGGTGACAGTAGCTAAAGGGCCAAACAGAGCATAGAGAGGAATAAATTGTCCTTTCTTTGAGGTTGCAATATATCAGGGAATATTTATCATATGTACCTGGGAGCCCATCATAATTTCTGCATCTGCATTATTCTCATTAAATGATTCCATTACCTAAAAGCAGGCTTTGTCTTAGAGCAAGAGAAGAAGCTGCAAAAGGCAGAGGTGCTTATGATGTAAGGAGAAAAGCATGATACCTGGGTAGAAAGCTGATTCACAGTTGGTCAGTCACTACTATGAATTGAGTATCCCATTAGGATTGTTTGGAACTGGGACAGGGAAGAAGTAGGGGTTTCAGAGCACTATATCAGTTCCCCATCTCTATATCTAAGCCTCCTCCAATGAAGTAGAAAGCGTGACCCCCTCCATCAAAGTGTCCTTCAGAGTCACCTGGCACTCACTCCACCATATTCTTCAGCTCTTTGGAGCTGTAATGAGCGAACATGGATTTTACAAAATTTGCGTGACGAGAGGCAAAGATTTTGATCTCATAAAAGGGTTAGGGTTATAGAATAATAGCAGCCACATGCAGTTGAACTTTGATAACCGGTGCTGCTCAGGTGCTGCTAATGTTGCTCTTGAGGGGGAAAGTTAACCCTCATCAACCCAGGACCTATTTAATTTGTGTTTGGATTGCTGTCACTCCTGGGAAAGCCCTGATGGAGTGAGGTGGGTAGTGGGGGTGAGAAAGAGGGATGTTAGCAGCCTCATATAGAAATAATTACTTAAGCTGGGCTCCAAAGGGAGCTAAGGATTCTAAGAGGTGCAGATGAGGAGAGAATGTATACTAGGCATTGGGGACAACCTGTGCAAAACCACGGAGACAGGAGATGAAAATTTGCAGAAAAAACAAGCAGAATAAAAATTGGGCAGGATTATAGAGTTCATTAAGGGGAGTAATATATACTAAGCCTAAAAAGGTAGTCTTGGAAGTTGACTGTGAAAGGCTTTAAATGCCAAAGAGAGACTTTTCTATTTTGACCCACAGGCAATGAGGAACCTCGGAAAACTTCTTGAGTAGGGGGTGTGAATGGTCACAACTATGCTTTAAGAATATTAATTTGGCTGTTAAGGAGAGGAGAGAGATTAGATGCAGGCAGACCAATTTGGAGCTTTTTGCTGTAGTCCAGGTGAAAGCTAATGAGAACCTGATTTAGAGTGAGCAAAGATGGGGACAGAGCTGATAAATTATTTGGAGGTAGAATTGACAAGACATAGCAATTGATTAGATGCGTTGAGCATAAGGGGCATGAGTGAGAAGTGAAGAGGCAAGAATGACTGAGATTGAAAAACTAGATGATTGGAACCTTTGTGGTATTCTCAGCAGAAACAAAACATTTCTGAAAAGGAGTGGGTTTGGAGGAAAGATAATGAGTTCAGTTCAGGACCAGTTTGAAATGTTTAATAGGCAGTTGATGATGCAGGCCTGAAGCTCAGGGGACAGACTGGTCTTGAATATATCGATCTGTGAGTCATCTGCATGGAGATGATAATTGAACCCAAGGGAACAGATGAGATCGGCAAGTCAGAGATTGAAGAGCCAGAAGAGAAGGGGGCTCAGGACAGAGCCTTGGGCGATACCCAGTCAAGGGCCATAATACTGACGAGCCAGCGAAGGAAACAGGGAAGGAACAGAGATTTGGCTCTAAAAGGAAACAAAGCCACAGAAGTCTTCATTCCTTCTGCTCAGTCCATTAGCTCTTTTACCCTTTCTTTCCTTCAGTCTTTCAAAGTTTCACCAGCACTCCTTCTTGGGCAGCTATGCATGAGACACAGTGCCTGAGTTAGGGACAGGTATCCATTGGTAATCAGTTTTCATTGCATTTTTAGAAATGCATGTGCATTTTTGCCTTGGGGTTACTGTTAGGAATGATATCCTCAGTTAAAAAGAATAAGGACTGAGCTTGTGGGTTCATTGGTATAGGGAACTTCCTAGAGAGGAAACACCTTCATCTAATGCAAATTGGCACTTTTTCTGCAGCTCATAGTCTTAGAGAGTTACTTAGAGCAGAAGTACCAGGCACATTGCCAGACCATGTAACCCGAAACACTCATGAGTGCTGCCTGAACCAGATTAAAATGTAATTGGGAAATATTTAACAAAATACACAAAGATACAATAAAACACAAATAACATTTTAAAACCAAGTCAATATTTAGCTCCCCCCAATTTGGCTCTTTGCAGCCCAATTTAGGGTTCTCTTGGTGAAGATACTGGAGAGGTTTGCCATTTCCTTCTCTAGCTCATTTTACAGGTGAGGAAGCTGAGGCAAACAGGTTGAGGTGAGTTGCCCAGGGTCACACAGCTAGAAAGTGTCTGAGGCTGGATTTGAATTCAAGTCCTCCTAGCTCCATGGATGGCACTGTGCCACTTAGCTGCCTTTGGAATCCTTTTATGCAGATTAGTGGTTGCCATTTATCTTTGAGTTTGATATCCACGGTCTACAGCAGTGAAAGATGCAGTAACTTGATCAGTCACACAGCCAACATGTATCAGAGGCATGACTTGGACACAAGTCTTTGTTGTTTTGAGGCTGGCTCTCTAAGCACTGCGCCATACTGCCTCCCACCTTGTACACAGGCACAGCTTAATACACGGTTACTGAATCAAACTGGATTCTTGCAGGTTTAATTGTTCTATGTCTGAGGGACTCAGTCTACCAAATTTCACAACACTCAGTAATTATTTAGGTATTAATGTGCCTACTCTGTACCTGGTATAGTGCTAGCCACTATGAAATTAATAGAAATACAAGGCACTGGCCCTGTGTCTAAAGAACTTATCCCCCATTAGAAAATATGGACCTGGGTGAAACCAGTAGCAAATAATGTAAAGCATTCAATCAACAAGCAATTATTACGCACCTACTCTGTGCTAGGCATTGTGTTAGGCACAGTGGGTGCAAAGACAAGAGAGAAAAAGGTACTCACCCTCAAGGAATTCACTGTCTGTTTAAGGAAGAGAACACGTATAGTTCCATATATTGGTATATATGAAACAGATACAGGGCAATGCAAAGGGGAAGACATTGGGAGAGGTCTCATGTGGGGTGATGGCACCTGAGAACCTTAAGGAAAACTTGGTGTTGTGGGGGGAGGAGAGAGATGGGGGGAAATTTGGGACTCAAAGACTTGTGGAAGTATATATTGAAAATTAAAAATAAATTAATTAGTAACACTGAAAAAAAGAAAACTAGGTATTCTGAGAGCAGAGGGGATAGAGAGCACATTCCAGGCATGGGGTAGAGCAGATAGAAAGGCAGGAAGGTGGAAGATGAGGATCAGCAAGAAGACCAGAATGACCGGACCATAGTATTTATGGACAATGTATAATAATGGACTCTGAGTCCCTGTATCCAAGTACGGAGAAATCAGTGTGGTTAGAGGAAGAGAACAAGGAAGGAAAGGAATTATGGGAAGCACTTGACAAGTGTTATTTCCTTTCATTCTCACAACTGTGGGAGGTAGGTGTTATTGTTCTTCTCATTTTATAGGTGAGGAAACAGAGGCAGAAGTTTAGTGACTTGCACAAGGTCATGCAGCTCCTAAGTGTGTGAGGCTGCATTTAAACTCAGGTCTTCCTGCCTCTATGGCCACTGCTTTGTCGTGTGGTGAAGGACTGAGACTTAAGCTGGGTCTTAAATAGTTGGTAAAGGGAAGGTATATGGGAATCCTCATCGGAGCTAACTTACTGGGTTTAGCTTAGCAAAAGGGAGAATAGAAACTAGTGATCATTAAGCAGAGAGATACAAATTTGTGAACGTTGGGTCACTTTCTTTTGACTAATGGCCAGGGTTCATTTATGTATTCTTTTGGTGCAGTGGAGTAAGGAAGACCTGAGTTCAAATATCACCTCAGACACTTACTGCTTGTGTGACCCTGGGCAAGTCACTTATCCCTATTTATCTCAGTTTCCTCCTCTGTCAAATGAGCTGGAGAAGGAAATGACAAACCACTCTAGTATCTTTGCCAAGAAAACCCCAAATGGGGTCACAAAGAATTAGATATGACTGAACAACAATAAACATGTCTCTGGCTCAGATGCCACCTGGGGGCATCAATATCTAGCACTCCCCTTCCCCCCCTCCCCCGCAAAGGAAGCCAGCTTCCCTTAGCAACACACACATTTTCAAGCATCAAAAAATAAGACAGTTTTATTTGAAAAGAACAGTCCCAGAAAAGCTCACAGATACTGAGCTGGAAGTTTCCTCAGAGTTCCTCTAATTCAGTTTCTTTATTTGACAGAGGTGGTAATTGGAAGTTAAGTCCTACAGGTTGTATGGGGCATCACTCTAATGTGAGCCCAGGTCATCAGACTCCAAATCTGGCCTGTTTCTGACTTTACCTGTGCCCTTAGAGGTCCGCAGCCTGTATGGCTCCCAACGGCATCAGAATCTCTCACACAACTCTGCAGTTCCAGGAGCCTACTTTGATTTTCTCCATGCTTGTCTTCCACCTCCCCACTCCCATCTTCCTCTGAGATAGCAAGGTCACATTATTCAAATGCATTTTGCAAAATATCTCTAGAAAGGATAGAGATGGGCAGAACCAGCTGCTCCCAGAGGGTCTTGGGGACTGTGGAATTATGCTTGGAGTCAGTTGATCTAGATTAAAATCCCATTTCTGCCCCTATATTGTCTATGTGAACTTTGGCAAGTTACTGGGTATGTAAGGACAGGAGCCTTCACCAAGGGAGAGGGAAATTTTGGGAGCCTTGCTTCCTATGTGTGATGTAACTTGAGTTGGTATGTGTGTTGTAGGAGGTGAGTTGGCTTGAATGAAATGAAGATAGACAAAGGAAGACTTTGCCCTGACTCAGGCTCCCCTTGCTTTTGGCCCTCTCATCATACACTAGGACTGGGGATACTAACTACCCTCTATCTCTTATGCAGCTTACTGCCTATATAGAGGAAACAAGGGTTAATGCTGTATGCTGGAACTTTTCTCCATCACAGTATCACAAAAGAATAAGACATGGAGTGAGCCAGCAGCCATTCCTCTGGCTATAGCCAGCCCTGCTGTTGTAATGTCAGATCCATGGACATTGGCCATGCAGATTAAAAGTTAATCCAGATGCCAGACAGAGACCTTCTGTTGTGAACCAATGGGACTCAGGTTTTGGAGGCATGGAAATCCATGCTATGCTGGTTTTAAGTGCACACATGCTCAAGTGACAAGAGCATCTCCATCCCACGATCCCAGGGCCTTTCTCATAGGTCAACTTGTGTCCTGGGAGAAGTTGAGCTAATGGCTATACCATTTCCATTCAGCTGTTTTTCTTTTTTCCCTTGGAGCATGGTTATTTATCTGTCATTCCTGTTTTATATTTACTCTTTTTTTTTCTTTTAAAGTTTGGTCTCCTGGAAATTGCTACAGCTGAAGCCTGCTGGATAATGTCTGTGAGAGATTATAGGTTGTATGTTTCTAGCACTGAGAAGCAGATGGTACTCAGGACTTGTTAACTACCCAGAGGTGTGGACAATTTCAGTCAGTTTCTTTAGCCAGAGAAAATACTAGCATTCATTTAGACTGCACAGCCTTCTAAGCTTGCCTTCCCATTTTTTTTCTCTTCCTGTGTTCATTCAACGCACCCAGTGCATATAGCCCTCCTTCCCATTCATCTCTCTAGTGTGCTTTCTTCTTTCTACTACATGAGGGCTGAACTGAGTAGCCAGCCTCAGTCACTTTGATGGGTCATTAATTCCATGAGAAGATCAAACTTAGATTTATAAACCTCTTTAAAATTTAGAAAGCACTGGTCTCATAACAACCCAATGAGCTTGCTAGTGTTGGGATGGTTGTCTTCATTTTCCAGATGAGAAAACTGAGGTGCAATCTAAATAATTTGTGCACAGCCACCCAGCTCACCAGAGCTCGGCTGAATGCTGCCACTGCGTAGTTCTGTGTTCTTTCCACTACCACACACCACCTCTCTCATGCCCAACTTTCTCCATTTAAAAAATTCTTTCAATAAATGGAATCAGTTATCAAAAATAGCAATCAATGACTTCCACTCCACTTCAGTACCAGATGTGTTAACAAGATTGTTCTTACAACATCCTCAGTGTCTTCTTTGATTCACATATTTCACTTACTACATATGTAAATAGGAGCCAGATGCAGAGAGATCCTTGTCTCTTTTTTAAACAAGCATTTGACATAGATTATGAATGGGATATCTATAGATTTCATGGTCATTTTTTTCTGATTACATCATGATGCAGGGAAAATAAATTTAGTGTTTCTTTCCAAATGACTTGATCATATTGGAATCCATATTGTTCCACTGTAATATTATGTGATCTTTCATTTTTAACAAATGTAACCAAGTGGTAGGATCCTGAATTTAATCTATACTTCCATATAGATTCTTTCTCCACTTAACAGGAGAAACATCTTTGCTTAGGGGCTTCTTTCCTTCCCTTATCATCCTTTTCCCAAACAGTATTTAACCTTAAACCAGTCTTAATTCCCTGGGAACCCTCACTGGAATTTTTCTGAACTTTTTTTTTTCTTTTGACAAGGATCTCAATTACACACTATAAGTAATTATATTTGTTATTTTTCATGTGAAGGAAATGTTTCAAGGTACTCTCTTTTAGCCTAGGACCTATCCATATTTTCCTGTGCTAATGACATGGGTTTTCAATGTCGATGTTATTATGTATTCTTCTCATATGTTTTCCAAGGGGTTCAGACAGAAGTGATTCGGGGATAAGTCATTTTCTTGCTATTATTCCTTTATATCCAGTGTTCTATGGAATATTGCACAAGTTGATAAAATAAATTTTTTTGCTCAAAATACAAGGATGTAAGTTTACTCTCTATAGGCTCACTGAGAGAATCCTCAGGAAACCTCTAATAGCAAACAGAATGGGAATGATATATACCTCTTCCTATTCCCCCATGATTTTGACATTATCAGCCAGGTTTCTATAATTTGAAAAAATTTTGTTTCATATATTTTAGAGATTATGAGCACTTGATATGATGACAGCTATTAAAGTATATTAAAATATAATTCTTTTTTTATTTTAGCAATCTTTGTAAAAAATTTGGAGCTCCAAGCAATATGATATAAATTACAAATATGAAGTCATGTAAAACATATTTCTATATTAGCCATGATACAAAAAATGCACATTTTTTAAAAACCAAGAAAAATAATGAATGTTTTTAAAGCATCCTTCACTGTATGCTCAGAGTTTATCAGTTTTTTCTCTGGAGGTAGATAACATTTTTCATCATGAGATCTTTGGAATTATCTTGGTTCACTATATTGATCAGAGTAGCAAAGTCTTTCCCCATTGATCATCATTGTGACATTGCTGTTACTGTGTAAAATGACTTCCTGTTCTGCTCATTTCATTTTGCATCAGTATCAGTTCATATAAGTCTTATCAGGTTTTTTTCTGAAACTATCCTGCTTATAATTTCTTATAGCACAATAGTATTCCATCACTATCATGTGCCACAAATTGTTCAGTCATACCCCAATTGATAGGGATTCCCTCAATTTCTAATTCTTTGCTACCACAAAAGAGCTGTTATGAATATTTTTGTACAGATAGGTCCTTTTTCTTTGTCTCTGATCTCTTTGATATGCAGACGTAGTAATGATATTTCTAGGTCAAAGAAATATGCAGCTTTATAGCCTTTGGTGCATTGTTCCAAATTGTTCTCCAGAATGAGTCTCTCAGTTCCCAACTCCACCACCAGTTGATTAGTATACCTATTTTCCCTCATCTCATCAAGCATTTGTCATTTGTGATAATTATGAAGTAGTAGCTCAGAGTGCTTTTAATTTTCCATTCTCTAATCAATAGTGATTTAGAGCATTCTTTTTTCTTGTAGAAAATGTTATGTATAGATAACTTTGATTTCTTCTTCTGAAAACTGCCTGTTTCTGTCCTTTGACCATTTATCAATTGAAAAATGGCTCTTTATTTTTTATAAGTTTGACTCAGTTCTCTATATATTTGAGAAATAAGACCATATATGTAATTCTAATAATATAATTCTAGCCACTGTATCATGTTGTGCTAGATATTCAGTAGATGCTGTTTTTGTATAGCCTGTAGTGATAAGTTTTTCTTTCTCTACATAAATAATTGGTATTGATCCTTAAGTCTGGGCTCCTTAAGGATAAGCCTCCTTTTCTAATGTCAGTAACCTATTCCTGAATTGCTATCATACACTCCTCCATTTAACAGTAACAAATTCCCATTGCTTTGTTCAGTGCTCTGTTAGCTGAGTTTGATTGGCTATTGCCAATGGATGACCTTTGGATCACATTCTTGAATCTTGGTCATTTCATAAGCTCCATACAGAGGGAAGCTACTTTTGGTTACCTTTGAAAAATCCAATGGTTTGCACCCATTAGTAGTCTTTACTATTGCTAAGTGAGCAATTTCTGCTTATTCCTGAAATAGTTCTATAAATTATGAAACTGCTCTACAGATTTCAATCAGTTATGTTCTGCCTTTGTGGTGTGGAAGTGTTAATCTTTTTATAGTTGCTTTAGGGTGGTAAACTCTGTTTTCTTAATATTGTATAAGTTTTTATTAGGGTACTTTCCACATCTGTTATGGTCCATTTTACATCTGAAAGTATAGATTAAGACTGGTATTGCATAGATGTTCATTTTTTTGTAACATCTGAGTTTGATTTCAGAATGCCATCATTCAGCTATTGCCTTCCCCTTTTTTCTGTATGTTCTATGTGTCTTGCCTAGAGGGGATCAAGGGATTTGTAGGTATTGCCTTCATTCTTTGGTTCAACGTGACCTCTGAGATCATGCTCAAAGTCTTTAGCATATACCTTTAAGAATACATTAAGAATTTTACACTTTTTGAATCCAAAGGACATTTTGATATCTTTGGAGAAAACACCCACAAGATAAAGGAGGTGTTTAATGTGTGTTTTGGGGGGAGCCATGTAGTTCGATGCAAAGAATCAGCCATGAAGAGGTTAATAAGAGGTTTTGATTCAACTTTTTAAATTTGGAGGTTTATTTAGTTCTGCTTAGGAGAGACAACACTGGATTTAAGGCTAGAAAGAATCATAATGAGCTGGCTTCCTGAAAAATGCCGCATTTCATACGAATTGTTCTTCACATAGTGTTGGTGGCATGTTTTAAATATAAAATAACTTTCCATCTGGACCTCAGATCATCTAGCATTCTCACTATACTTAGGCCAATTTTCTATGTTTGTAGTATATGAATAAACTGTGAATACAGAACTGGCTTTGTGATATTCAACAGAAGCAATATCAATGTTATGGTGCTTTCAGGCAGCTTGTTCAATAATTACCAAATTGATAATAAGCTGCTCTTTCTTTGTGTGCTTGGAGATTTGTTCCTCGTTGCCCAATACATTACATTCTCTTAAGTGTTTATGGACTGTTTTTTTGTGATAAAAGATGTGAATTCTTTGTATAGAGTGGATAGACATGAAATTGCCCTATATTTTTGTAGGGGTCACTGATGTTCTCATTTTTTAACACTAGATAATATAATATCAATAGTTAGGCAAGATGAGATCAAGGCTTTTGTCTCAGAGAAAGCTAGTAAAGTGTTTTAATAGGAGTTCAAGTGCCACTGTAAAGCCTTTGAACCAGTAATTTTCAATCTTATTTACCTTGTCACGTTCCAGGTTTACATAGAGGTTAGAATTTCATTCACCAACCTTGACACAACTGTTCTGTCATTCCTCATGTTAGTGGTTCCATAAGCTTCCTGTTTCTCCTTTAATCCAATTTGAATTGTTGTTTTGTTAGACTTTTGTGATCATCTCGATGAAAAAAAGCTCTACGTGTCCTTCTTTTTGATGAGTTTTGTCTTGCCCCTGATTTCTTTACTTCTCAAAACTCTGTGGTAAAGTTTTTGATAAATGTTAAATTGTTTATTTTTGTTCTCTATGCTTCTTTGACTCCTAATTTCACTTTAATCCTTGAATCTTTGCTTCTTATAATTTTTATAATTACTGTCATCATCATCATCATGCTTATTCTTTTTACTCTTGTTAGAGAGAGATGTGATATAATGGGGAAAAGTTCTGGACTTTTAGTCAAGTGTGACCTGGGTTCAGATCTAGGCTTTGACACTTACTAGCTGTGTGATCCTGGGCAAGTCACTGAACCTCTCTGAGTCTCAGTTTCTTTATCTGCCAAAGGTGAAAATAATGGTAATTCTTTTGTAATCTTTTTCCATGAGGTTGTGATGAGATGGCAGTGAGATAAATATGTAAAGCCTTTTCTCACTTAGATGGTCCAATACTAGATGGTCCAATGAGGATCTATGACCTTAGTGATAGGGGTATTCCCTCCAGTGATACAGATGACAGCCCATTCATCCTTGCATGTCCTGCATATCCTGTGTGTGTTCATCCCATAAATTTCCCACTTGAGGTCCACTGAAGATGCTAGGGGCTTTATCCAAATGTGGCCATAGTACTACTGGAGCACATGGGACATTTGAGTTATCCTTGCTCTGTTTATGTGAGCATACCCTCTTCTTTTATACTCATTCTTAGATGTATCCTTTGTTCCAATTCTTTGTAGTTTCTTATTTGTTGAGCTACCATCAGCTTCTTCATTGCCCTCTCAGTGGCTTTACTTAAGAATCTAAGTAAATTCACTTGTAGTAGTAGTAGTAGTAGTAGTAGTTGTGGTGGTGGTAGTAGTAGTAGTAGTAGTAGTAGTAGTAGCAGTAGTAGTCATCATAGTTGTAGTTATAGACATAGTAGTAGTAATAAGAGTGGTTAGTTCACTGAACTTAGAGTCAGAAGAGACCTGGCTTCCATATTGTAAATCACAGTAACTAATCCTAGGACCCTGCACAAGTCACAGATTTCAGAGCCTCAGTTTCCTCAACTATACAACTCATTTAATAATTCTAGCTCAGCCTACCTCGCATGTTGTTATGAGGAAAGCACTTAAAATACTATGTAAATATAAGCTGTTATTAAGCAGAGGATGACTTTTAAAATGTTGCTTTGATACTTGGGGTCACATTCACAATCTATAAATAATTCCCTCTTACCTGTCCATACTCTATATGACTTTGTACTTATTTTGTATTCACTTGTCTGTATTCATGTCTTCCCACTCCATTCTATCATAGAATGTAGGTTTCTTGAGGATATCATCTGTTTAATTTTATCTCTATCTTCCGAGCATCCAACATAGTACCTAGAACACAATACATTTTTAAAAAAGAAATTAAAAAAACAAGGCTTCATGAATGAATGGTGCTGCTTATGTGTTCTTCTCCTTTTAAGGTACGTTCCCCTTTAATGATGTCACATGCTCATACTATCAGAAGATCCATTTTTTGGAATATTGATATCAGGAAGATTATATTTGAAAAGAGAGAAAATCCTGCCAGAATCGGATTATCTCCAGCACCGACTAGAAATGATTTCTCTCTAAAGGTAAGGAAATCTCCCTGAGGAGTTGCTATACATTACCCTTTGTTATCTTCATTTTGAGTGAAGCTCCTTCTTAGAGGATGGTGACTTGGACAATTTCTTCCCGTGTTCCTCTTTATGCCAAATCCAATTAATGGAGGAGAATCTACTGTGCTTGACATCTTCTTCATCTGAAACATTTCCAATGGCTTGAAAGATTCCGAGGCTGGCCGTTCCTCGTGCTCTATTGGGTTACTGCCCCAAAGTCACTGTGATCTTCAGATCCACAAAGCTAAAAGTAGGGCAGGGCACACAGGGCTCTGCCCTGGGCCATGATACCACTTATACTCCTTAGCTAGGTAGAAACAACTGAACTTAACAACTAGGTAGCAGTTACAGCTAGTTAAAATAGGGAGTCCCAGGAGAATTAAATGCTTCCCTGAGCCAACCACACTCTACTCTTTCACTTAGTAGAACATCCAAGTGTTTCTTGGTTCACACACACACACACACACACACACACACACACACACACACACACACACTGACATCTTCAGGTCTCTCCTGTCATGGAGTTTCATGTTCTGGTACCTCAAGTCTTACCCTGAGAGATCTCCTCCATTGCACTACCAACCTCAATTCAAGTGAATTTTTCTGAAACAGCATTTTTGAGCTGATTTTGTGCTACTTGACTCTGGTACCAGAATTACTAGCCACAATTTCGGGGCAGGGAAGGAGGGGGCACAGCACACACCAGTTCCTGCTTAATTTGGCAAAATATTGGTCCCTAATACAGATACCTGCATTCATCATTATTACATAAACATTTTGGGTTGTAGTGATCAGAAACAATCTCCCTCTTGAGAGTAAGCCTGTTGAGACTCTAGATGTATTGAAATGCTAAAATGGTGTTCCTGGATCTGTATTTGGCTCAGTAATTAGCTCCCCTCCCCTGTCATTATCTTCCTATGTATTTGGCAGAAACCCTGACAGGAATCACAGATAGCTTCCCCTGAGAAGGAAGTCAATCAGCAGTTCACCCAACACTTAGTGAGCTCCCAGGAGGTATGTAGCACTATCCCAGGGCCTTTCTGGGGCTAACTTATTCAGAGTTTTCAAGGAGCATTCTATCTAAAAGGATCAGTAGGAAAGACAAGTATGCAGTCACCATAAAGATAGATAGATAGATAGATAGATAGATAGATAGATAGATAGATAGATGGATGGATAGATGGTGGATGGATAGATGGATAGATGGCAGATAGATAGATGATAAATAAATGGATGGATGGATAGATAGATAGATAGATAGATAGATAGATAGATAGATATGTACAGTAATCACCACAGTCACCACCATGGACTGAAGTAAAGGGCAGCCAGGATTCTGCAGACAGGCTGGATGGAGGTAGGAGAGAGTCCAAGGAACAAAAGGTAAAGTTTTTGACTTCATGAGGTGTTATACAAATAATGTAAGCAAATAAAAGCTGATCACCTGAAAAATACTAAAAGTTCAAGCTTAAAAAATTTAAAATCTAAAAGTTAAAGGAAAAATGTCTATTTGGGAGTTTTTCTTTAACCAACTCAGTAATCCCTTGAATTTTCTACTCTCCTTTTCTTAGTGCATATTATATTGGCCAAGTTGTTGCACTGACTAAAGACTGACATGAAAGAATTAAGGTCCTAGAAGAACTAACTCAGGTTTCTGGGTTAGAAGAATGATAGTGGACCCAAGAATTGGACCCCTCTTCTGTTCCTCCCCAATCCTTGTTTGCTTATTAGGGAATATGTGACCAAATTCTAAGGTGTTATCGTTGGTTATCTAGTACAGGGGGCCTTTGGAGAAGAAAAGAGAGAGAAGGGGGAAAACACAACCAAAGAATCATAGCTACTGGTACGAGATAAAGGGAAGTTGGTATCCAGAGGGAGATCTTTACACTTAACTCTGTGTATGAGGTAAAAGGCAGTTGGGTTCATATTATGATATTATATTATTATGAGAAATGCCTATGGGCAAGGGGCTTTTCAAGGAATGATAATAGGATGATATCATCAGAGTTGGTAGGGGTGATGTTTGAATGTATTATAGGAAGATATAAGAAGAGATTTGATGTGACTTATGGATAGCATGACTGGGTTGTGAACGTACAGCACTCCTAGTTCCCATAACTAAGAAGAGTTACATGGGACAGTGGAGCCTAGGTGCATCTGCAAAAGACATAGTCTCTAGATCAGAAATGTGAAACACATAGGAGGTGGGATATAGCTTCCAAGTTTGGCCAGAACCAGATTAAAATGCAATTGGGAAATCTTTAACAAGATTAAAAAACACAATAAAACATAGGTAATATTAAAGTGTGTTTTTCCAAGGTAATCTGTGGCCTACAAGGATCCTTCTGTATGGTTTAGTTTTATGGTTTAGTTTGAGTTCGACACCACTACTCTATTTTAACCTATGACCTCAGTCTTTACTAGATGTGATATGGGGAGGTCACCATGGGATTATGGACTCCAGGGTCAATAGCATGGATCAGTTCTGAAAGAAAGTAATTATGTTCATTCTAAACTCAATGATTAGTATCAGGTCTATCTTTTCTAGTTGCCCAGGACCCGTGTTAAGCTAAGGGAAGGTTTGGAGAGAGTGACACTGGAATATGGATAGCAGCATGTCCAGGAAACAAAATAGGAAAGTCAGAGCATCATTGGTTCAGATAAACAGGAATCGAATGGTCAGTGACAGCAAAGAGAAGAGCCAGTTGGGTTGTCCTCTATCTAAGAAAGCATTTGGTAACCAGGAGCCTGATAAGATTGAAGAGGCAGAGGAGGTAGAATGAGGCAGAGGTGAACCAAAAACTAGGCAATCATAAGAAATTGAGAGCACTGAACTAGTTGGAGGACCAGAGCAGGGTTGGTAGCTAAAGGGCTGGCCATACCATAAGAAATCAGGAGATCTGGTAGCATAGGGAGAACACGGCAAGGTAGGCACAAGTATTTGGAGGCTGGTCATTCTTCATATTCTACTGACTTGCTGCCCTGCAGTCACTGTGAGTTTCCAGATTGACCAAAGTTGGAACTAGGACAGGACAATTAAGGCAGAGCCCTGGTGATAGCACTTACAAAAAGGACCACAATAACTGATGTTTTGACCTAAACCATACTGGTGAAATTTGTAAATTTGACCTGGTAATGTTTTGATAAAAGTAGCTAAGAACAATTGATTGGAAAAGTAATTGTAGAGATAGGGAGGAGATCCAGATCCCTTTATTAGACCCATTTCTTAGCAGGGTTTGTCATCTTCCTGCTTACAAGGCTGAAGCCAATAGAAAGTATGTATGGGCCTTGGCTAGGTCGCATACCTAATGGCATGGCTGCTGTGAGAGTCATCAAGTCTGTCTCCTTCCCTATCGATGAAATATTACATCCATTTAGGTGCTTTGATTCTAATAGCTGAAATAGTCAGTTGGCAACTTACCATCTTGCCATGAAGGGAAGTGTTTATGTGTTCTGTATATTAAGGAGAGGGGTATTCCTTCTATAGATTTTAAGTTAGGATAGAAGACACAACAGTTACATACCTTCACAGAATTGGAGTGTTTAAATTTGAGGGCTACTGCCAAGATTGGTTGAATGACATTCTAAAGATCTATTTGTTACATGCTTCCAACATAGTGGGCTCTGCCCAGTAATAGTTTGCCACTTTCCTAATTCAGTGATGACATGGAGGCCGCATCCTAGATGTGCTCTCCCTTTAGGTATAGATGACTGAAACAAAAACTTCTATTTTGAGAAAGAATTCTTTCCTACTTCTCTTCTGTCCTTTTCACTGCCTACTCCCTTGATAGCAGTCTTAATGATAATGAAGAGTTTAATAAAATAGAAAGAGCTTTGCGGGGAGTTAGGGAGCTAGATAAAAGCACATCGAGATAATTTGTAAATACCTCTCTTTTAACTGATTCATTTAAAAGAAGAAATTCTATTTAAGAAACAATTGAATGGAATATTCAAAAGAGTAATACCATTTAAACAAAATTCATTACAAAGTCATTCATAGAAATCAGTCTAATCAAATGTACAAATAGAGGAAATATCGGGTAGTATCACATTTGTCAAAGGAATACATGTTGAAATAAACACTTTGTTTTTTCTTGCGATGGATTCAAAATGATTTTCTTTTTTTAAAGTTCTACTCTTTCCCACCCTTTCTCACAGGGAGAATTGTAAAAACCGTAGGCAGCAGCAAATGGAGCAGATACTAGGAAACTTTGAATATGGAAAGTAGGTTATGGCCACTGTGGTGCTGCCAGGGCTTAATTAGGAAGAGATTTCCCTTCCCCACTCCACAGAGAGAATCTCTATAGTAGCATCTCTAACCAAACTGGTGATACAATCCACTCCAACAAGCATTTAGTAAGGGCAAAGAGATATCAACAAAACCTCAGATAGTTCCTTTCCTCACAGAGATTGCATTCTGCTGGTACTGGGGTGGGATGACAATAACAGTTCCAAACAGATAAGTATATATGTGAATAATCAGAGGAGAGAGAGAGCATTGACAACTTGAGGAACTAACAAAAGCTTCCCATAGAAGGCAGCACATGAGCCAAGTCTAGAAGACAAGCAGGAATTCTTTTTTTTTGGGGGGGGGAGCTATCCTGTGATCTTTCAGTGTTGAAAACCCTTTGGGTTGGGAACTATGTGATAATTTTTCAATCCCAGATCTATGGCATACTTCTCGTGAGATTGTACGTGAGTCATTTCCCTCGCCTAAGCCTCAGCTGCCTCATGTGCAAAATGAGGGAGCCAGACTGGGTGGCTTTGGAGAGCTCTTCTAGCTCTAAATCCTGTGCTACTGCTGCTATTCTGAGGTTTCATGTTTTTAAATATTTGCACGTTAAGGAACACTCTCCTAGGTCACAAGCATGGCCTAAAATTATTGACTAGGAAATCAGGCAAACCAGATCTCAGGTCCTGACATGATTCACTGTATAATCTTAAAGCATGGACTTGAAGATGAGTTGACCAGTCAGTTCATCTCCTTTGCCTTGACAGTTCATAGGGGAAGTCAATGACCATGCAGATCATGGAATCATAATCCATATCTATTGCCCTTATCTAGTGTCAAAGATCCTCTGGTGGTCTGTGAATTTCACATATAAGCTTTCCTAAGAGGGACATCTTGAATACACTAGCAAAGGACCTCCAGAAGCTGTGAATTACTGTTTGGCCATATATGTATGGACACAAAGCTTCAGCTCCTATTCCTGCATGTACTGTATGTGCTTGACAGAGAGTATATACAGAATGCTTGTGCCAATTTTTCTTTCTTATCCTACCACCTCAGTAAATACTCTTTCTTTTTTTTAATTAGCTTTTGTTTATTTTTAGTTTACATCATTTATTTCCACAAGATTTTGAACTACAAATTTTCTCCCTGTCTTTCCCCTACCCACCACCTCAAAACAGCAATCTCACTGTATACCCCCTCCCCCAAGTTGCTGTCTCCTATATCCTCCCCCATCACCCCCCTGACTTTCTGGTAGGGCAAGATGGATCTCCCTACCCCAGTGCCTGTATATCTTATTTCCCAATTGCATTTAAATAATAATAAATGTGTGTGTATAAATTTTTTAACATTTGATTTTAAAACTTTAAATTCTAGATTCTTTGCCTTCCTCCCTCATCACCCACCCTCACTGGAAAGACAAGCAATTCAATACAGGCCATACATGTGTAGTTACGCAGAACATCTCCACAATGGACATATTGTGAAAGACTGACTATATTTCCTTCCTACCTATCCCACCCCCCACTTATTCTATTCTCTACTTTGTCCCTGTCCCTTTACAGAAGTGTGTGCTTCTAACAACCCTCCCTCCCAACCTGCCCTCCCCTCCATCATCCCCCCTCTCATTCCCTTCCCCCCTACTCTCCTG
>CM053582.1:47863193-47887535 GCA_028627135.1 Pseudochirops cupreus | reverse complement strand
AGTCTGTCCAGACCATGGAGGCAGGAAGTGGGAAGCCAAGTTGGAGGAATAACAAGAAGACCAGTTTGAGTGGAAGGAAGAGTACACAAAGAGGAGCAGTGTGAACTAAGCCTGGAAAGGTAGTCTGGGGTCAGATAGTTTTAAAGTCTAGTCTATTGCCTAGAGGCAATAGGGAACCACTAAAGACCCTTGAGCAAGGGAGTAACATGACCAGACGTGCTTAAGGAGATGAGTTTGGCAACTGTATGAGGGCTAGATTAGAGTGGAGAGAGTCTAGCAGTTTCAGTGAGGATAAACATAGCTTTGACTTTTCACAAATCAACCAACAGATCACCAGCCCTTCATATTCCCTTTCTGCACATACACATATATCTACTCGCTCCGTACTTTGCCCGTGCCATGAATAAACCTCCAAGGCTCAGGGCTACCATCTCCAAACCAGTGCTCTTTGTACTGACCAAGTTCTTTGTGAATGAAGAAAAACAAGAAATTGAATGTTGAGTGTGGAGGACATCTCAGTACAAATGGGTTAGGTTTTTCCATGGGGCAATAGGAAATGTGGATGTCATTAATGACATAATCAGAAAGATTTTTAGATGTCAATAAATGAAATATGCATGCTTGAGAGCATGGAAAAGGGGGGAATGCTGGATGATGAAACATTGGGGAAGGAAAGGCATATGTTTCTTCCATTGGCAAGCTGTTGGAAAGGCTTGACCTGTCTTTTCTCCCAAGTTCTTTTGATGTAATAACAGTTACAGTAATGCTTTAGTAGTTCAGAATAATTTGTGTATCCCAAATTCTTGGGAATTTTCAGAGAGTATTTGCAAACAAGGCCATAGGTTGGCAACATTTCTCAGTGTTTGAGGCATAGGCTATTGTCATAGTTGAAATGTGGATGTAGAAGCCATCACCTCAATTTTATCATAAATCAGAATGGTTATATTAAAACAAATAGTGTGCATTTCCTCAAACAAAAATGTATACTTAACATATTTCAGATGTATAAATTGGCATATGTTTTAGGTGAAAATCTTCCTCTTATTTTTATGGTCTACTTTTGTAAATGAAGTTCAGTTTGCATGAATGTAATAGGAAGAGAGAAAACACATTACTGGAAATCTAGTCACATAGAAATTAACATTTGCTGGGAAGACTTTGTTTTGTAACATTAAGGTACCAAGTTACTTAGCTTTCTACATCCTTCCTTAAGTGTGTAACCACACATTGTGTTGAATGAGACCATGTAAATAACTTAAAAGCCAAGGTCAAAAGGCCCCAGTGAGTTATGCCATCATTATGAAAGAACGCTTTTCAGAAACTATTTTGAAGCATTATGGTCTCTCTGGTTGAACAGAAATGTCCCTGAACATTACTGGAGGAGAAGTTCAATGGAAATTTATAACTTGCTAGAAATAACAAAGTTTGAAATTTGGTCAAAAGATTCATTTAAAATGACCTCTTCCTAGTCCTAGTACTACTAATCCTGCAAATAACAGAATGACAGTAGCCATTAGACTGCAGTAGTCCTGTCTCGAAAATAACAAAGTCTGAACAGAAGCATTTCCTACAAGTTGTAATAGGCAACACACCCTCTATAATTGCCAGCACCAGCCCAAAGCTGACAGTAATAGTGTCTGGCACACATTGGCAACTGCTGAAGAAGTCCATGTGATGATCAAAGGCATAGCTAAATAAAGAGAGGATGGATTTCTTTCTCCATGATCAGAATTCCTTGCCAGAAGGCCACTATGAAATTACATTTGAGAATCTCATGACCCAAGTCTTATTCAAGAGGCCAGGGATGACCCCTTCAACTTCAACTAGTTGTTAACATGCAAAACTTAATATCATTGATGGAGAAAAAATATGTACACTCCTATATGGGTTTGATGAATGATGTATATCAATCCATTTCATCATTTTCCCCCAAGATAGTATTCTATTCTTTAGCAAACAGGAAACTCTTTGGTTTTCCAAGGAAAAAGAAAAGTATTGTAATTTGGACTGGTAAATGGTATCACTGCCCCAATAGGAGAAGGTAGACCATATAAGGATAGCTAGAGTGACTGATGGATATCCATGAGAATAGCCTTTGCGATAAAAGGGTTTTCTGTTGAATCTTTCATTTATTAATTTATCAATTTATCTATTTTTTGGCTAGTGTTTATATAGCACTCTTAAGTTTTTCAAAGAGCCATATAAATGTTATTCATCTGATTTTATCCTCACAACATCCCTGGGAGATAGAGAGATAGTGGTAACTTTGCTTTTTCTTTGCTGAATAGAATTCACATTTTAAAATAAAATGATTATTCTCACTTTGCAGATGAGGAAACTGAGGCAGACAGAAGTCCCTTAGCCAGGTCATGTCTGATGCTGGATTTGAATTCAAGTCTTCCTTACTCCTAGTGTAGCACTGTCTCTAGTATTGCTAGTTCCAGTTATCCAGGTTATCTCTTCTCTCTTCCTTCTCCTTCTGTCTAAAAAATCTAACAATTCTGGTTGATTTTCTCTTACCTCCTTCTCCTTTTTACTTATATAGATATTACTTTGGTCCATGTCATCACTACCTCTTACCTGGGCTGCTCCAAACTAGACATCTATGTTCCCATCTCTCCCCTCTCCAGATATATCCCAGTGCCAAAACACCAACCTGATTATGCCACTCTTCTGCTTCACAGTCTTCTGTGATTCTCTTTTGCCTCTAGGATAAGATATATCCCAGATATAACTTATAGGTACATATCCTCCATTGATTGGCATTTTAAGCCCCTCACTATTGGAATCCAACTTAGCTTTCCAGGCTCATTTTACATTGTTCTTCTCATGCTCTCTTTCTTCTTGACAAACTGGCCTTGCCACCTGACTTGTTGCCTTGCCCTCTAGACCTTAAGGACCACCATGTGCCCTACAATTGACCCCTTCTCTATGTGTTACCTCCCCTTGGAAGCAGGGACTGGCTTGTTTTTTCTATTGGTATCCCCAGCACTTAACACAATTCTTGAAATATTGAACATGTTTCATAATTTTTTTTCAATTCTTTTCTATCCCCTATCCCTAGAAAACCAAGCTCAGTTGCCACCTCCTACATGAATCCTTTTCTGATCCCCACTAGTTGTTAGAGTTTGTGCTCTCCCCCTCAAATGTATATAGTATGTGTATATACATAAATAAATCTGATAGGTAAACTATTCCTTGCTCTCCCAGTATTCTTGTATTAACAGCCTTTATATCTAAATCTTATACCCATCTTGACTTTATTTTGGTATATGGTGTAAGATGTTGGTCTATGCCTAGTTTCTGCCATACTGTTTTCCAATTTTCCCAGCAGCTTTTGTCAAATAGTCAGTTCTTACCCCAGAAGCTAGAGTCTTTGGGTGTATCAAACAGTAGATAACCATAGTCATTGACTACTGTGTCTTGTGTACCTAACCTGTTCCACTGATACACCACTCTGTTTCTTAACCAGTACCAAGTACTTTTGATGACTGCTGCTTTATAATACAATATAAGATCTCGTATAGGCCACCTTTCCTTGCATTTCTTTTTATTAATTCCCTTGATATTCTGTATCTTTTGTTCTTCCAGATGAATTTTGTTATTATTTTTTCTAGCTCTATAAAATAAGTTTTTGGTAGTTTGACTGGTATGGTATTGAATAAGTAAACTAATTTAGGTAGAATTATCATTTTTATTATATTTGCTTGACCCAGGCATGAGCAACTGATATTTGTCCAGTTATTTAGATCTGATTTTATTTGTGTGAAAAGTGTTCTGTAATTGTGTTCATATAGTTCCTGGTTTTGTTTTGGCAGGTAGACTCCCAAATATTTTATAATGTCTACAGTAACTTTAAATGGAATTTCTCTTACTATTTTTGCTGTTGGACTTTGTTAGTAATATATAGAAATGCTGAGAGATTTATATGGGTTTATTTTATATCCTGTAGCTTTGATAAATTTGTTTATTATCTCAAGTGGTTTTTCACTTTATTTTCTAGGATTCTCTAAGTATATCATCATATCATTTGCAAAGAGTGATAACTTTGCTTCTTCTTTGCTGAATAGAATTCACATTTTAAAACAAAACCAAATTTGGCCCATGAGCAATAGCTTCCTAGATTAGGTGGTCATCAAGGATTGCTCTGGTCAAAGAACTCATCAGCCTGGTACTGAGTGTTTTTGGATATTGCCAGTTTGTCCCTCTGACAACAGGTATGCCATCCGTAAGCAAGTCCCTCTCTGGGAGGATATCCCAGATCTTCACTATACTGGCATAGCCAGAAGTAAGGGTCACCTCAGAAGAACGTGTTTCTGGTATACACTGTCATCATGTTCAGTTTGGGACAGCTAGTAGATGTCATTAGACAGAGTTGAAGAATGTGAAAAGACCATTCTTCTAGCTGACATCTTGCTCTCCATCTAACCCTGCTTTTGAATTTAAACCCACAGCTCTTTTGGAGCATGATCCTGATCACTGACTCACATAGCTGTTAGCGTGTTTTCCATGTGAAATAGTAGCTCTAGAGCTGACTTTGGAGCCAGGATGATCTGAGTTCAGGCTCTGCCTCTTACAGATACTGGTTGTGTGATCCTAGAAAAGTCACTTAACCTCTGCTCTGGGCTGCTCTCTAACACAGTGAGTTGCAGAAAAGGTGCTGATCTGCCTCAGTAGGAATTTCCTCACCTAGGAGTTCTTTTTGCCATTGAAATCTCAGGTCCAGTTTCTGTCCCCTACAGTGGGTGTGTCAAAAGGCTTAGTGCAGTTTTAAGTTCAAAGCTTAAAGCCACATTAAGACTTTTGAGATGCCAGTATATGGTGGCAAAAAAGTTCTTGCTCCCCCCCTCCAATATCCCAGCTCTGACTTTGGGCAAATTTAACCTACGTAATCCTTATATTTCTTCCTCTTCAGAAGCATCCTTTTAACAGCAGAAAAATCCTGGTTACATACTCTGAATTATAATCTTTCAAAGCCTTCTCCCTATTTCTCTAAAAACTCACTTTTGTTCCCACTCTTTTATTCGTTCATAACCACTTACATTGTGTGAAGTTGCCAATTGATTGAAACTCACCGTGTCTGTCTTCTTTGATACCAACTTTAAAATTAACTATTTTCCTGAGTTCAAAAGGAAATGACTCACAGAAACACTTCGATAGATGAGGGAGGCAGACCTGACATTCATCAATTACACTTCACAAGTCCTAGGAAGTTGATCAAACAATGTAGAACTATAAACTTGTTCCCTTTCTAATGCTGCTACAAAATCATAACAGAGATCAGCTACTTGTGAAAAGAATCCATTGCAACAACTAAATTGAGAGACATCTTATCCCTTTCAAATAGCAGTTTCTAGCCCTAAGAGACAAAGAGGTTGGAGGATGGGGGTTTTTCCTTTTAGAATGAAAATACCTAAAGGGAAACATCTAATATTTTTACATCTTACTCATAGAGTCATAGATGTTTAGAGCAGGTAGTTTTCTTATTTCCTCAATTTACTGCTGAGTAAACTGAGGCACAGAGAAAGAAAATGATTTTCCCAAGTTCTTCACTCTGACTTGAATTTACTTTTTTCTTATTTTACATTATGTTCATTGCGTTTAATATTAGTTATTCTCGTTAGCAGATCAAAACGAAAGTCAGTCTCTCCGTCATGGCTCTGTTTAGATGCCCAAAACAAGTAAACAGTGGGTGTGATTATTTTGGCTATTGAGGTAGACTAATTGGGGCCTTGACTGTGCCAGGCTGTGCCAGACTGTGCACTGACAGCAAAGGGGCTATAAGTTGATGCCTATGCCTTTGTGTCTCTATAATAAACCCTGCTTCAATCTGCATTCATAAATAATTTCCTGTCTCCTGTGATTCTGACCTGAACACTGATTGGGGTGTTTTATCAAGCTAATACTATTTTATTATTATTAGGCACTAACAAAAGCCACTTTCTACTAATAACTTTCAAGAAGCAGACAAATGTACATAATTCAAACACAGAAATATAGGAAGGTAAATAGAATTAATAAACGTCCTTTTAGAAATCACATGGAATAATGGAATTAACACAGTGACTAGTGGAAGAATACAGTGAATAGACCTATATTTCCTCTTTCTGTCCTTTCAAGTGCTGAAGTAATATTTTTACTTATGAAACAAAATAAAAAGGCACTCTCTTAATAGTTTTCATTTTTCTCTAAATAGCATTTTATTTTTTCCAATTACATGTAAAGGTAGTTTTCAACATTCATTTTTGTAAGATTATGAGTTCCAATAGTGATTTAGAGAATTTTTAATATGATCACAGAAAATTATAATTTTTTTCATCTGAAAACTGCCTGTTCATATCCTTTGACCATTTATCCATTGAGGAATGACTTATATTCTTATAAATTTGACTCAGTTCTCTATGTATTTGAGAAATGAGGCCTTTATTAGAAATACTGGCTATTAAACTTGTTTTCCATCTTTCTGCATTCCTTCTAATAATGGTTGTATTGGTTTTATTTGTGCAAAACTTTTTAAATTTAATGTAATAAAAATTATCCATTTTGCATTTTATAATGTCCCCTATCTCTTGTTTGGTCATAAATTTTTCAGTTTTCCGTAGATCTGAAAGGTAAAATATTCCTTGCTCTCCTAATTTGCTACTGTTGTCACCCTTTATTGTCTAAATCATGTATCCGTTTTGACTTGATCGTGGTATACGGTGTTGGTCTGTGCTTAGTTTCTGTCATACTATTTTCCAATTTTCCCAGCAGTATTTTGTCAAGTAGTGAGTTCTTATCCCAGAAGCTGGGGTTTATCAAACTGCAGATTACTATAGTCATTTGCTATTGTATCTTGTGTATCTCTTCTCTTCCACTGATCTACCACTTTATTTCTTAGCCCATACCAAAAAGTTTTGTTGATTGCTGCTTTATAATATGATTATAGATCTGGTGTGGCTAGGCCACCTTCCTTTGCATTTCTTTTCATTAATTCCCTTAATATTCTGGACCTTTTGTTCTTCCAGATGAATTGTTATTTTTTTAGCTCTATAAAATAATTTTTTGGTAGTTTGAGTGGTTGGTCAATGAATGAATAAATTAATTTAGGTAGAATTGTCATTTTTATTATATTAGCTTGGCCTACCCATGAACAATTGACCTTTTTCCACTTGTTTAGATCTGACTTTGTGTGAAAAGTGTTTTGCAATTGTGTTCATATTGTTCCTGGGATTGTCTTGGCAAATAGACTCCCAAATATTTTATATTGTCTAGTTATTTTAAATGGAATTTCTCTTTCTATCTCTTGCTGCTTAGCTTTGTTGGTAATATATAGAAGTGCTGATGATTTGTGTGGATTTATTTTACATCCTGTGCCTTTCCCAAAGTTCTTAATTATTTAAAGAAGTTTTTTAGTTGATTCTCTGGGATTCTCTCAGTATACGATCATGTCATCTGCAAAGAGTGATAGCTTTGTTTCTTCTTTGCCTATTCCAATTCCTTCATTTTCTTTTTCTTATTGTTAAAGCTAAAATTTCTATTACAATATTGAATAGTAGTGGTGATAATGGACAGCCTTGTTTCACCCTTGATCTTATTGGGAAGGCTTTTAGCTTATCCTCATTACAGATAATGCTTGCTGATGGTTTTAGATAGATACAATTTATCATTTAAGGAAAATTCCATTTATTCCTATGCTCTCTAGTGTTTTTATTAGGAATGGGTGCTGAATTTTGTCAAAAGCTTTTTTTTCTACATATTTCTGCATATCATTTGAGATAATCATATGACTTCTGTTGGTTTTGTTATTGATATGGTCAATTATGCAAATAGTTTTCCTAATATTGAACCAGTCCAACATTACTGGCATAAATCCCACCTGGTCATAATGTATTATCCTGGTGATATATTACCGTAATCTCTTTGCTAATATTTTAATTTTTGCATTGATATTCATTAGGCATATAGGTCTATAATTTTCTTTCTTTGTTTGGGCTCTTCCTGGTTTAGGTATCAGCTCCGTATTTGTATCATATAAAGAATATGGCATTCTTCACCTGTTTCTCCAGATAGTTTATATAGTATTAGAAACAATTGTTCTTTAAATGTTTGATAGAATTTACTTGTAAATTCATCTGGCCCTGGAAATATTTTCTTAGGGAGTTCATTGATGGCTTGTTCAATTTCTTTTTCTAAAATGGAGTTATTTAAGTACTTTATTATATCCCCTTCTGTCAGTCTGGGCAATTTATATTTTTGTAAATATTCATCCATTTCATTTAGATTGTTAGATTTATTGGTATACAGTTGGGAAAAGTAGCTCCTAAATATTGCTTCAATTTCCTCTTCATCTGGCGGTGAATTCACCCTTTTCATTTTTGATAGTGGTAATTTGGTTTTCTTCTTTCTTTTTTTTATCATATTGACTAAAGGTCTATCAATTTTATTGGTATTTTCAAAAACCAGCTCTTAGTTTTATTTAGTAATTCAATATATTTCTTACTTTCAATTTTGTTAATCTCTTTTTGGAGTTTCATAATTTCTAATTTGTTGCTTAATTGGGGATTTTAACTTTTCTCTACCTTTTTTAATTGCATGCCCATTTCATTGATCTATTCTTTCTCTGTTTAACTCATGTAAGCATTTAGTGATATAAAATTCCCCCTAAGTACTGCTTTGGCCACATCCCATAAATTTTGGTGTTTGTCTCATTGTTTTCATTCTCTTTGATGAAACTTTTGATTGTTTCTATGATTTGTTGTTTGACCCACTCATTCTTTAGGAGTAGATTATTTGGTTTCCAATTAGTTTTTAGCCTATCTTTCCATGGCCCGTTATTATGTATAATTTTTCCTGCATCATGATCTGGAAAAGGATACATTTAACATTTCTGCCTTTCTGCATTTGAATTGAGGTTTTTATGCCCTAATGCATAGTTTTTGTGTAGGTGCCATTTACCACTGAGAAAAAGGTATATTCCTTTCTATCCCCATTCAGTTTTCTCCAGAGGTCTATCATATCTAACTTTTCTAAAATTCTATTTACCTCCTTTCTTCTTTCTTATTTATTTGATGGTTAGATTTATCCAGTTCTGAGAGGGGAAGGTTGAGGTCTGTCAAAAGTAGTTTGCTGTCTGTTTCTTCCTGCAACTTATTTAACTCCTTCCCTAAGAATTTGTTGCGTATATGTTTAGTATTAATATTACTTCATTGTTTATGGTACCTTTTAGCAAGAGGAGTTTCTTTCCTTGTCTCTTTTAATTAAATCTATTTTTGCTTTGTCTGGGATCAGTATTGCTACCTCTGTTTTTTGTTTGTTTGTTTTTTACTTCCATCCTGTTTTCCTGTTTATACTTTTCTGTCTCTCTCCTTTCACCTTGTCTCTCCTCATGAGTGTTTTGCTTTTTACCATTGAATCCTTCAGTCTGCCCTCTCTCCTGTCAGTCCTCCCCCCCCCTTTTCTTTTCCTCTTCCCCTCCTACTTCCCTGTAGGGTAGGATAGATTTCTTTACCCAACTGAGGGTACATGTTATTCCCTCTTTGACTCAAATCCAATTAGAGTAAAGTTCAAACAATGCCCATCCCCTTCTTTCCCTCTACTTTAATAGGTCTTTCATGCCTCTTCATGTGATATGATTTATCCCATTCTACCTCTCCCTTTCCTCTTCTTCGAGTACAATCCTTTTCTTTACCCTTTAATTTTTATCATCACATCAAAATCAACTTATACTCATACCCTCTTTCTAAATATATTCCTTCTACTGCCCTGATAGAGATATAGTTCTTAAGAGTTACAGTTATCATATTCCCATGTAGAGATATAAACAGTTTAACCTTATAGAATACCATGTTTTTATTCTTTCCTATTTACCTTTTTATGTTCCTCTTGTGTATCCTATTTGAAAATAAGATTTTCTGTTCAGCTCTAATCTTTTCATCAGGAAATTTTGAAAGTCCTCTATTTCATTGTATCTTTTCCCCTGAAAGATTGTGTTCAGTTTTGCTATCTAGTTCATTCTTGTTGTAATCCAAGCTCCTTTGCCTTCTGGAATATCATATTCCAAGCCCTCTGATCCTTTACTGGGACTCCACAATATTTGAATTATTTCTTTCTGGTTGCATGCGGTATTTCCTCCTTGACCTGAAAGTTCTGGAATTTTCAGAATTCTCCAATATTCCTTGGAGTTTTCATTTTGGGAATCTCTTTCCTGAGGTGATCAGTGGATTCTTTCAATAACTATTTTACCTTCTGGTTCTATCTAGGATATCAGGGCAGTTTTCCTTGATAATTTTGTGAAAGATGCTTTCCCGGCTATTTTTTGGATCATGGCTTTCAGGTAGTCCAAAAATTCTTAAATTATCTCTCCTGGATCTATTTTCCAGGTTAGCTATTTTTCCAGTAAGATATTTTACAATTTTCTCCTATATTTTCATTCTTTTGATTTTTTTGCCTGATTCTTAATGTCTCATTGAGTCATTAGTTTACACTTCCCTTATTCTAATTTTTAAGAAATTATTTTCTTCAGTTAGCTTTTGTACCTCCTTTTCCATTTGGTCAATTCTAATTTTAAAGGAGTTGGGTTTTTTAGTGGATTTTTTCCCCATTTGGCCAATTCTGGTCTTTAAGGAGTTTTTTTTTCCTTTGGTCAGTTTTTGTGCTTCCTTTTTTTTCTAAGTTGTTTACTCTTTTTCTTCACAATTCTCTTCCATAACTCTCATTTTTTCCCCATTTTTTCTTCTATCTCTATTACTTGATTTTTAAAAATTCTTTTTGAGCTCTTCCAAAAGGACTTTTGGGGCTTGGGACCAGTTCACATTCCCCTTTGAGGCTTTGCATGTAGGCATTTTGACATTGTTGTCCTCTTCTGAATTTGTTCTGATTGTCCCCATTGCCATAGTACCTTTCTATGGTCAGGGCTCTTTTATTTCTTAAAGTGGAGCTCTGCTCCTGGGGGACAGGGGACACTGTTAAAAGCTTCTTGCACTAGGGGTCAGGGGTCTGGTCATTGATTTTTAGAGCCAGGACCTTTGGGTCTGGTGGCTTGCCCATTACACTAGGGTGGCCCAGTGTAGTCATGCCTATTATGCCCTGGGTTCTGGGGCTGGAGTCCTCACAGCTGCTCTGCTTTGCCCCTGACCTGCTGAGTCTGGGCCCAGGGGCCTTGGTTCCTGATCTGTGCTGTGGTAAGAGCCTCCTGATGGCTTGCCTGGACACCACCTGTGCTGGACTGTGCTCCCCTTCTACCCAAGTGAGACAGACTTTTCCTGCAGCCCTTCTAAGTTATCTTAGACTCAAAAACTGTTTCACTGGTTTTTTTGTAGATTCTGTTGCTCCAGAATTCCTTTTAGAGTCTTGATTTAATATTGTTTCCGATGGAAACTGGGGAGAGCTCGGGCAACTTCCTGGCATCTCTCTGCCATCCTGACTCCATCCCCAATAATAGTATTTAGTGGATGTCTTTTATAGCATTTCAACATTGGATAGAGATGAGAAAGCTTTTTTTGGAAAGGCTTAAAATTTGGGAGGGCTTTTTATAAAATGCTAATAGTCTGAATTGAGGAACAGTAAAACTGAGCAAGCAACACCTCAGTTTGGTTGTGATAGGATATCACTCTATCGTAGGCAGATAAACAATTGGTCAGATATGATCATTTGTCATACTAGAACCTTTGGAATACTTGAATCCTTATTATTCAATATCCTTCACAATCACTAATTAAAATTTAAATAAGCCTGTCAGCTCATGTGAAATCCATGTTGTGTTTCCAGGAATTTGAGAGTTTAAGATGAAAAACAAAAATGTTTTGAACTTCCAAGAAGTTATTTTCAGAGGAAGAAAGAATTGGAAAAGAGTCAAGAAAAAGACTACATGCCAGATTGTAAGAACTTTGAGAAATTTTAAAAGCACTTTCCAAGCAGTTTGATCCTGGCATCCTCCTGAGTACCTGTGTACTGTTGAAACAATAATAACATCTACCTCTGTTATTACTGTTTATTTTTGTTAGAGATGCTATCATGAAGAAACAAATGGTGATATTTCCCAGCAGCCTGATGCTATTAAATACCACTTTGGTTGTCTTAGCAGCAGTGGGCAAAGCCCAGTATATAATTTCAGTTCTTGAATTCACCGATTGTTTTTTTTTTTCTAAGCTCTCTTTATACAAGATTAACTTTGTTATCCATTCATACATCACTCTCTTTATTAGGTCACTATCAAGAAAACAGGATTCGGAATGGAAAAGAAGCCCAGCTGGGTTTGTCAGGAGCTGTGGATCAGGTGGTAGTAGCTTTTACACGTGGCTAGTACCATGTAGGCTCCAGGAATTCTCCTTGCTCTCTGACTTTTATAAAAATTTGGGCTGGAGCCATTTTAATGTCATTGTATGATCAACTGACCATTCCATGGGTGTAATAGGTAATAAATATTTCTTAATGAAATGTCAAAAAGTCCTGGAAAAACAGATTGGAACTGTAAGGAATTAAACTGTGCATACCCTTTGACCCAGTTTCCCACTTTTGTGGTTGGTGTTGTTCAAGTCATGTCTGACTCTCTGTGCCCCCATTTGGGGTTTTCTTGGCAGAGATACTGAAGTAGTTTGCCATTTCCTTCTCCAGCCCATTTTACAAATGAGGCAACTGAGGCAAACAGGGATTAAGTTACTTACCCAGGGTCACACAGTCAGTAAATGTCTGAGGCTGCATTTGAACTAAAGTCTTCCCAACTCTAGGCCTGGTGCTCTATCCACTGCACCACCGAGCCTCCCACTATGAGGTTTATACTCTAAAGAGGACAAAGAAAGAAGAAAAGAGCCCATATGTACAAATATATTTTATAACAGCTCTTTTTGTGATAGTTAAAAATTGGAAACTAAGGGAATATCTGCTTATTGGGGCATGCCTAAACACATTGTCATATATGAATGCAATGGAATATTATTGTGCCATAAAAATAATGCATGTGAAAATGGACATTTTCAGGGGAAACAGAGAAGATCTATGTGAACTGATGCAAAGTGAGCAGAACTGGGAGAAAAATTAATACAGTGATAACACTGTAGGGAAAAAGAACTTTGAAAGACTGTAGAACTCTGAATATGATGATAAACCCCAAGTCCAAAAGAGTACAGATAAAATGCCCCACTCGCCTTCTGTCAAAGAAGTGACTATAAGATGCAGAAATAGACATACATTTTCAGACATGACCAATATGGGGATTATTTTGCTGGACTGTTGCTCAATTATACATGCACATAATGAGATCTTTATTTTTCCCTTTCCTTTTATTTTTTTTTTTTGCTTAGGGGTGGGGAGAGGAAGTAGGAGGCACCATTCATTTAAAGAAAAATATATATATAGGCCAGAAGAAAAAGAAAACAAAGTGGGAAAAGGTGATTGTAAATTATTGTACATGTGCCTTTGAACCTCAGTTATTTACAAATTGTTTTTATTCACAGAAAAAAAATTAAATCCTTTGTCCTTGGCTGAAAAACAACCATCATCTATTTAGGTCTTTGACTTTGAAACAATTACTTTCAAACAATATTGCATTGTTTGGACTTTCCAAATCATGGTTATCTAACTTCCTCTGTGACAATTGCAAAGTCACTTGTGGGTCTGTTTTTCTCTTCTTGTTAAATGGGGGGATTGGGCTAGAAGATGTCTAAGGTCCCTCCCAATTTTAGATCCTACAAACCTACTGTCCTTGAATTGCTGCTATGTGATGGAAGTGAGGGAAGAAGAATAATCCCATGGTTAACAATCTATATAGTAAGTTCTAAGTACTAAATTCTATTTTTCTAATTAACAAAGAGTTGGGGAGGAGTGATTACTGAAATGTTTTTTGGGAGTTTTAGAGTCTAGCATTCAAACTGAACCACTGCAGAACTCCTGTATTCTAGTTCTCCAAATGCCATTATATAACAGCTTAGATTTATACACAGAATTAAGGATGAGAAAGTGGTTTTTATTTTCACATAATCTAAGACAGCAAAAATACTATTACGTCCACTTCATCAGTGAGTAAACTGAGGCTCCAAGCCGTTACATGTCTTACCTGTGATTTCAGTTACCCCTGCCATGTTGTTATAAGCATGCTCAGTCTCGGAATAAGCAATACTTGTTGGAGAGCCAGGAAGGTTTCCAGTATCTTTGTTACATTTATTCTGTCCTAAATAAATGGGTAGCCTCCTGAAAAGACTACAGAGAATCAGACAAAGGCAAGCCCTTTTATGCAGCTTCCATTCAATTTTCCTGCCTTGTTCCTCCCCTCAGAACTGGGATTGGTCCCAGCTCTCCTGGGTTACAGTCCTTCAGACCTACCTGTTATTGTGAGTGTTAATGGAAAGCTGGTGACCATCCCTTGACCCCCAGCCTGTTTGAGCCAGCTTAGCTCAGGCCCCTTCCAAGGGTAAACTTACAGATTTCTTCCAGCTATATATGATTGGATAGGGGGCTCTGCCCTTCCTATCTTATCCTGATTCATACTTTCCTGCACATCCTGGGCAGGATCTGTTTTTGAAACACTCATTGTTCCTATAGAATCTGTGGAAACCAAACTGTCAGCATTTCTCACAACATCACGACTTTCCCCACTGTAGTTTCAATATCTTCTGGGTCAGCATAAGAAATACAATGGGAATTTTTGGTGAGTTTTGTGGAAGCCACAGAGCAGACAACACAGAAAAAGTGTAAAGACTCAGAAATGCATAAAATATAGGTATAGTATTGTATAACATCAACGTACTTTATCATTTAATACCATAACAATTCAGGTTCTTCTCTGGTACGAAGGGAGAGCCAAAAAAATTGACACAGATTTTCTAACTTGCAGAAAGGGGGCACTGTACCCCTAACCGCTCCCACCCCTCTGATGTAGAAGAGATAACTGTACAACAATTACGGTCAGAGCTGAGATTTGGACTTGGTTTTCTTGACTCCTAAGGCAAGAATTTTCTCGACTAGGTTCCCTTTACCTCTTTTATTTTTATCTTTGTGGAGCTACAGAGGATACTGCAAGATTTATATCCTAACAGAATGTGATCTTGATCAGGTTTAACTGACATCCAGTTAGGAACCTGTTATATGGACAAGTCTGTTCAAGGTACCAAGGAAAGGTACTATGGAGAGAAAACTTCCATTCCCCCTTTAATTAATTTTCTTTTCTCCCCAATTAATCGTTTTCTTAAATAATGAGTTTGCTATTTTGCATATATTAGGAAATGACATAGGGTTGATATTCTGGAGCATGCAGTTTTCTTCTGGGAGGCACAGCAGACCCAGCTGGACCCAGGACACTGGAGGCACCCTCTCCCACTAAGAGGTCTGTGTTCACAAGGACAGGTTTCATTCAGTCCTGGGTGAGTGTAGCCTCTAAGGAGAAGAATCAGACTTTTTCTCACTCCCTTTAACTTTTTCTGCCCCTAATCTTGGAAGGTCGCATCAAGTTCAGATATGGCTGAAGTCTAAGGTCTCCTTTATAAAAGGGATGAGAAAGGTACTCAATATACAATGTAAATCAGGTATACAGCCCTTTTTTATGTAGTCCTTGCAAAAGAAATGCTTAAATCACAAAAAGCTCATAAGTGTAATATTGACAAAGACTTAACATATGAAACAGTAGCCCTTCATTCCTATTATATTCTGCTGATACCTAAAGCAGTGAAAGAAGTATAAGGGTGGATTTGGTTGAATGAATCAATCAAGTCACCATACTCTATTTAAAGTAAATGACAAGAGACCTTGATCCCTTAATGAAGCAAGAACAATCTGAATCCACCAATTAAACATGAGATTAAGTGCAAAATGTTCTTGAATGAATTGGTGTGGCCTAGCTGGCAGAGTATGTACATTAACTAAGAAAATGTGATCAAGTCCCATAGGTTGTCTGTAAAAGAAACCCAGGCCAGAATTGGAATGTCTGACACACATTTGAATTCCAGTGAGGAGTAAATAAAGAACAAATGTTCCAAGTGAACCTCGTAAAAGATTGGGGGGAAGGGCATAGGGAGAGGGAGAACATTTCAGCTTTAGCCTGGGTCTACTCCTTGCAGTCCCTGTCCCTCTCTCCAGTCTTGGTCAGGGAACAGTCCTGTAAAGTTCAAAGGACATAGATTTGAGACTTCCATTTTCCCCATCAATATTATATAGTATGTTTAAGTGGGACCTCTTGAGAACTCCATGAAGGAGAGAAAAGAACTTCAGCACCCAGGAGTTGTGGGCTACCTTTTTGCCACATGTGCTTTCTAAGCTTGAGCCTACTTTCCCATGGACTCTGTCAGTACTTGTAGGAGGGCATGTTATTGACTTGGTGGGGGAAGGAGGGAGGCAGAGTTTTGTACCAATTCTTACTCCATCACCTTAGTAAACACCCCTTACTAAAATCTACTTAAGTATGATTGAGGACATTGATTTTCGATGTATAATCTTGGAAGGAAGTAGACATAAGTGTGTATGGGGTGGGAGGGTGGCTTGTGAGCTATACAGTTTTAGAAAAAAAATACCCTCCCCCCCTCCCCCTTAGGGCTATCCCTGGAGACCTGAGGGAATGTTAGTAGCTACACTATGGGGACACAACTCATTCTGGCAACTGGGAGTTGGGATGAGTGCCTCAGACTATGCACTACTCAGTATCTCCCTCAAGGACCATGTCTTCTGATAAGCTAGATGAGCCATCTTAGATGAAGTTGTAGAAAACTGATGCCCATCAGATCCAAGTGAAGAACTCAGAACACCCGAACTCCTTATGTAGTCACTCCCAGAAGTCTCTCATGATCAATGCTCAGCCATCTGTATTTTAGGAAAGAAACACAAGCAGAAGAATAGCCAGGAGCCCTAGTAACACATGTATCCACTGCCATGCATAAATAGACACTGTGCCTGCCTGGGTGGAGAAGAGTTCCTTTCCTCCCTACCCCCCCCCCCATATACTATAAGTTCAAGAGAGAGGCTGACACATGTGAAGAAGAGAGTGCCAGGGGGTAGAATAACTCTTTTTAAGGTATACTGCATTGGCCACTTTTCCCGGGCAATCTGATGACTCCATCCCTCCCACCCCCACGCACACACACATCATAAAGACCAAGGGGTCAATAAAGGTATTTCTTGGTGACCCCAAATTGAAAGTCCTTCAGAGCTGAGCCAAAGAGTTCAACTCAGTTCCACACCTGCTCAGTAGGCTCTGATCCAATCCAACCCCTGCTACCTAAATCAATCCTAACTGGTCTCAGAGGCCCAGTGGGCTAAAACTGATTGTCCTAATCTGAGATTAAGTTCTAAATGAGGACCTAGAGGAAGGAAACATAAATCTTTTTTTAAAATCCTTTTCAAACACATCTTCACATACCTGTGATTAGAAAACCCTATAAGAGAAATAAACAGGTGCCTAGCATCCACTTACTTTCAGAGTTAGGGAGTTTTCTCCCTGACAGGCAGGATACAGTGTAGAAATGGAATTGCTGATTATTTTATGTAGTTTTGTAATAATAATGTTCATACCATTAATATGTCAAGAAACTAAAATAATAAAAGTTAAAATTAATGTAGTGATGGAAGGTTTGAAAAATTCATTATATCGATTATGTAGGGGACCTTGTGAGCCTGTTTCTTAATTTTCAGTGACTGGATCGGACCAAAGTTTGCTTCTAATTCTAACACTTTGGTTCTATCATTACAAGCACTACCTAAAGGAATAGTATAGGCCAAGCATGTGTTTGGTGGGGGAAGAGATATGTCAGGCATTTACCTATGTAATGAATTGATCCTGGTAAACTGACATACATTCATGCATGCACTCATACTGGTATGCATGTATATGTGTATGTATACAGACATGCATGCACACACACAATCACTGGTAATGATAGGTAGATAGATAGATAGATAGATAGATAGATAGATAGATAGATAGATAGATGGTAATGATAGATAGATAGATAGATAGATAGATAGATAGATGGATGGATAGACAGACAGATAGATGGATGGATAGATAGATAAACTGCTGGTGATTATTATGTCCATTACATTTCCAGAAATTTATCTATTTAATTTTTTACCTAAAAATGTGTTAGCCCAGAAACAGACTTCTATCACAGGAATTGTTTTAGTAAGAGGGTCACTAAAGAGCCTGTGAGCAGTGAATTTTTTTCAAAGAACCCAAGAGGCAAAAAGGAGCTCAGAAGCCACCTAGCCCAGCCTGTACCTGGCTGGGATCGTCACCGTGCTGTCCCCTTCCCCCACCCCCCACCCTATCTCATGCCTGTAGCCATCAGGAGTCCTGAGCCAGGCAGCAGTGCTGCCCCACCTCATCCCATTGCCAGCCCCTCTTCCTGCCTGGCCCCCCAGTCATCATCCAGGGGAGCAGGGGCTTTAAAGAAGGGACTTCCCACCACCCTCTGCTGACCAACAGAGGCAGTTGAGCCTCAGAGCCGGGAATAAGAAGGCCCTGCCACTAGACTTGCTTTCATTCTGGACCCCCTGGCCATCACCGAGCCTGCAAGAGCTGCAGCCATGAATCCCTTAGCCTCTGTAGCCTTTCCTATGGAAAACCTGGAAGAGAAAGTCCTTGCCACCAGAGTCTTTGACACTATCTAATGGCTCTACTTTAAAGGATAGGATTTTAAGGGTCTAAATGACTGGCAGCTGAAAGCTCCTCTATATGTATTGTCTTCCCCTATTCAAATGTGAGCTCCTTGATGGCAGGAACAGCTTTTCTAGGTGCATCCCCAGTGCTTAGCACACAGTGAGTACTGAATAAATGCGGATTCATTTATTCATCCATTCATTTCCAGGAGAGCCCATTCCATACATGTACAGCTCTAAATGTCAGGGAAATTCTTCCTTACATTGATGCTACTTCACTATTGCTTAGTTCTCTATTCTGGAGACAAGCAGAACAAGCCACTCCTCCCACATAACAATCCTTCATCTCCTTTGCTTGAGAGCTGAGGGCTTTTCATGCTACTCCCCCTACCCAGCCCCTCCTGTAGGCCTCATGCTGTGAAAGCTTAGCAAGCCAGGAGGCTCTTAGCAGGGCCTGCTCTCCACTTCCAGCTATTTCCAATCCCTCTCCGCCACACACACACCCCACCTGGGTTCTGACAGGTGAGCTTTCAACTTATCCTGCCCAGAACCATACTTCTCTATCATTTCCCTGACATTGCTAAACCAGGCTGTAGCAAGGGTATCCCATCATCCCCTTTCCATTTCCCCTTTCCGTCTTCTTTTCCCCCATTAGAATGTAAACTCCTGCAAGATAGAGGTTGTTCTGCTTGCTAGTGTTCGTATCCCCAGAGTGTGGCACAGCCGGACACACAGGAAACATTTCATAAATGCCATCTCCTTCATTCACTCACTTCTACTCCAAACCCTGGTACTGAGTGTGCCATGTGCTTGTTACTGGGTCACTGGATACCACCCCCACCATTAAAGTTACTTATATTCCTTCTGTCCTAGAATGACATATCTGGCAAAGCTGAGGATACAATCCTTCCTGCAAAACAAACAAAGAAAAAGCAAGGCATTTTAACAAGAGTCGATGATTTTGAAGCATACCTTTGAGAAAACCAAAGGTGGGCAGAATCTTCAAAAAGCAAATGAAATGGACCTAAAGAAAATGCAATCACTTCTATTTGCAGACAGAACATTTTATTTAAACACCCTTGGAAGTTCAATGAAAAATTTCATCAAAACAAGAACTAAAGTAAAATGTCACAATTTACAACAAAACCACTAAAGTAATTGTTCTATATATTCTTTTAAAGGATCAGCAGATAAAATTAGAGCAAAGTATAAAATGCATAAAGTATATGGGACTTAACATACCAATACACACATAAGATTTACTTTAAGCAAGACTTACATAGTTGGAAAGATTCATTGATCTTGGCAGGGCTGTACCAATTATAATAAGATGCCAATACAATCTAAATTAATTTGGGAATTTAATGTCATACTGATTAAACTACTAAAGGGAATGACTACTTTGCAGAACCAGACTAAATGACCATAAAATTTGTTTGGAGGAACAAAATATCGAGAATGTTAAGAATGATGAAAAAAAGTAAGAATGAAGGGGGCATCACCAGATGCCAAGTGATTTTACAAAACACTAGTCACTAAAATTATTAGGTGAGTTCTGAAAGACAAATAAAGCACTATAAAAGAGGGAAGTAAAACTATTAGTTAAATGAACACAGTACCCCAAGAACACAAAATATTTAAGGAAGATGACCCATTTGGGAGAGAGGGCTGGACTTGGTGTCAGGAAGATATGGATTTAATTCTTGTCTCAGAGATTAACTGCTTGACCCTAAGCAAGTCCCTTAACCTCTGCAAATCTGTTTCCTCAGCTATAAAGTGGGGTGGGGGGTCACAGTACCCACTTCACAAAGTTAAATCAAATAGAATCATTGTAAAACATTTCAGAAACTTAATGATGCTATAGCAGCATCCCGTTACTACTTTAACTTTGCACCTCTGAAATTCCACCAGTTTTGTGGTTCCAGAGACCATAAGGCAGTCAGACACTGGTAAACAGCAAATCTGAGTTGCCAGTTTTCAAAGGTGCTAGATCCAATTCTCCATTTTCTGATTTCACTATAGCCTCAGCCTTCTCTCCCACCCCACCGCTCCCCAAGTTTATTCTAGCCATTACCTAACATAGAACATAACCTTTTGTAAACATTTAATTAACAATTCCATCAGAATATACTCTTAGCAGAAGAGATGTCTTATTTTATTTCAATTTGAAACTTAGTTGCTTAACCTATTCAAATGATTTGACTAGATGAATGATCTGATGGAGCAGGACCACTTACAAGTGGCAGTTTCACTAAAGAACAATAAACCTTCATATTTAAAAGATTCTTAACAAAGCTAGAATTATGTAAAAATGCTGTTGCCATAGCCAGTGTTTATTTATTTGGCTGTCCCTAGATCTGGAGGAGGTACCATGGATAACGTGAATCTGTGTCTAGTTCACAGATGCTTCCTCCTAAAAGAGCATGTGAACAAATCTACCCATTTCCTTCGTGGCAGGGATGCATATCAACTATATCAATAAAGGAATGATGTTCCTTATTAGCATCCCATCAGAACATCTGTTGACACGTTTCTGAAAACAATGAACAGTTTTCCCCACATTTTACAATGCATATTCTTTTGACCTTTAAAGCAGCTGCTGCTGATCCTCCCAGTGACCTTTGGTGGGTGTTCCCAGAAACCACTAAAGTCTCAATTTAGTTTTCCTAATATCTAAAATTCACACAAGACTAAATGTCAGTTATGCTAATTCATATGTGTAATTAATGCTAGTAATGTCTAATATTTATTAACATACCATTTTGAGTATATTATATGTAAATATAATGATACATTAGTAAGTATGTCTAATGCTATTATAACTGGAAATTGTGGGAATAAAGGTTCTTACTGACTAGCAAGATAAGATTTAATTAAAGCATTTATATGGCTAAATATTCCATTTAAAATATTGCTAATTCAGTATCATACTTATACACAGGAGTGAAACAATTCCATGAACGTCATGTTGATCTGTAGTCGGTATACTTGTGTGGTGTCCAAAATGTTGCTGAGCAGATGGTCCCTTCACAGTCCTTTGGGTTGCTTTTAGCAGCACTTGCTTCTTGCCACAACCCATCCTAGAAGGCACCTTTACAGTTCCTCCTCTTGGGGGGAGTTTGCAGAGGCAGCCATGGCAATATTGATCTGTCCTTCTTGGATCTCCTGTATGGCTTCAGCTGACAGATCAATGACTTTCTGTTGGGCCTCTAAGTAGAAGATGATATCTTGTAATTGCTCTTGGATCTCAGTAATCTGTAACTCTATCTGTTCACAGGTTTCCTTCAGAACTTTCTCCTCCTCCGTAACCTGGTTTTGTAAGAGAATTTGGTTGGCTCTAAGGGACTTGTTTATTTCTTGCTCCTTTTTGAGCTCAGTGAAGAGTGTGGCTACTTTGGTGTTCAGAAGAGTACACTTTTCCTCCACAGCTTGCTTTTCTTTTAATAAGTCATTTATTTCATATTCCAGTTTATTACATTTCTCAATTGTTGAGGCAAGTTTAGCCTTCATGTTGTTAATTTCCTCATTGGACTCCTTCTCTAGTTGGATTATCTTCTGTTCCCAAAAGAGTTTCTGAGATTCAAGTTGGTTTGACAGAAAACATGAGTACTCTAGCTGTAAAGCACTAATTTTCGCTTCATTTGCCTTTCTCTCATACTGTCCCATATCGCTAGAGCTGTGGTACATGGCCGACTGGACGTAATTATCTTCAGTATAGTCCCAGACTTTGTAGTCATTTAGTTGCATCCCATATGCATGTTTTGTTTCATCAAAGTGCTGGTCTGCATGCCCTCTCACACCTGGTCCACATCCGACAAAGCCACAAATCAAACAAATACGGAGGTTTTCCCTAACACCACATTCCAAACACCTAGGTTGTTCTTGCTCTGGCGTAGGGCCGTAACTACACACAGGGCACATCATGCCATTTCGGCTCTGGTAACTCTGGCCCTCAAAGCTTTGGTCACATAACCAGGTGAGGACGCCTCTCATGGATTCACCTGTTCTCTGTAGACATATGGTGCACCGAGGAAGTTCTATAAGGTTTTTCATTGGAAAGCTGGCCCTACCTCCTGATTTTAGCACTTCAAACCTCCCCACATAAACCAGCTGACATGCCTCATTGTCCTTTTGGTTAAAGGAGCAACCATTATACACTGTGTAAAAGGTATCAGCAATATCCTCAGCATTAAATTTGATCAGTGCCATATACCGGCTAGGAGTAGTGTCTTTAATAATTTTTACCTCATCAATGACTTCCTGAAACGGTGCCAAGAAATTATGTAGGTTATTCCGGGTCACCGTCACTGGAATGTTGAGAATACCCAACATGGACCTGTGCTTCACCCTTTCTTTTGTTGCTGTCCTTCTGGAAGTCTTGTACAGGTGGAGAAAACCATATATCTCTTCCTCCTCTGGCCAAGACTGGCCTTCAGGTTTGTCAGCCTCCATATCTAGGGCGCCCAAAGGGCCGCTCTCACTTTCGTTCTGTTCCTTGCTCTCATTCTCAGTCTCCTCCACCTCAACGGAAAGGCCAATCTCACAATCGTCAAAAAAACAGCACACATTCTTAGCTGGCTGGACTGCAGGCACTGAGACTTCCTCAGAAGGCCAGGGCTCAAAGTCCTCCAGGCCTCTTACCTCAGCCGGGTCTGATGGAGGATTCTGAGGTAAAACTACCACTGTGGCTTCAACTGGAACTGGAACCCTTTCTTCATGGCTGCTCCCAGCAAATGCTGGTGACAGCTCTTTGACCTGGTCGTCAGACATGTTGTCGAGGATTAGGGTTTGGCCGTGGAGACGGAAAGGCCGGCCTGAAGATGAAGTTGGCCCTTGCGCTCTCAGGAAGGAACTGTGTTGGCGCACTTAGAAATTCTGTTACTTGATTGGCTGGGCTGAAGCGGGGCAAAGGTTGAAAGCAGAAGAGCGCCTGCGCAGCTGTCCTGTCTCACCCCTCCCCCTCCCCTAAGCCCCACCCCCGCGGTAGGCACTCCAAACACAGTGAAGGAAGCTTTAGTCCTTGAGAACTACTTAGGCCTAGTTCCCGGGGAGCACTCTGCTTTATCAGGCCCAATAGAGGCAGATGCGTTTACATATGTACAGGTTTGTGCATAGATAAATGGCATATTGAATAGAGTTCCAGGTCTGGAGTCAGGAAGACTCTTCTTCCTGAGTTCAAATGTGGCCTCAGACACTTACTAGCAGTGTGACCCTGGACAAGTCACTTAATTCTGTCTGCCTCAGTTTTCATATCTGTAAGATGAGCTGGAGAAGGAAATGGCAAAGCACCCCAGTATGTCTGCCAAGAAAACCCCAAATGGAGTCATGGAGAGTCAGACATGACTGAAATGACTGAACAACAACAAATTCTACATCTTTCTCTGAATGTAGACATCTCCTTGCATCCTGAGACTTGTAGAGTTGTCTTATAACTGTGTGTTGCTGAGAAGAGTCCAGTTTATCAAAGTTTGTCATCACACATATGATGTGTCTGTGATTGTGTACAAATTTCTCCTGGTTCCGCTCTTCTCACTTAGCATCCATTTGTATATGCCTCTCCAGGTAATTATGAAGTCCATCTCCTCCCCATTTCTTATAGCACAATAGTATTCCATTACATTCATATACCACAACTTGTTTAACCATTCCACAATGGATGGGCATCCCCTTAATTTCCAGTTTTTTGCCACCACAAAGAAAGCTGCAATAAATATTTTTGTACATATGGGTCCTTTTCCCACTTCTATGATCTCTTTGGAATACAACCCTAGAAGTGGTATTACT
>CM053582.1:47836436-47852966 GCA_028627135.1 Pseudochirops cupreus | reverse complement strand
TATATATATATATATATATATATATATATATATATATATATATATATATATATATATATATATAGTCTTATTTTGTTTATTTCCTTTGGAACATGGCTAATATGGAAACAAATGGTTTATATGATATCACATGTATAATTGAAATAAAATTGCTTGCCTTCTCAAGAAAGGGGAGGGAGAGAATTTGGATCTCAAAAAAATTTTTTAATGACTTAAAATTTTTACATGTAATTGGGAAATATTTAACAAAATACTTACAAATAATTTTGTAAAAACCATTCATTGCTTTTCATATCTCAGATCATTCATTTTTCATTAAATCCTTTCGTGCATTAGACTCTATCAGATTAAATAGCTTACTAAGAATCTCTATCCAATTTGGATTTCAGCATTGTTAAGAGGTAATTTGGGCCTCATTAGCAGCTTGCAATGTTTCTGGAGAACTCGACTATCACTCCCCCTGCCCAAGTCCACTAAAAGAGAGAGAGCTTTTCTAATTCTGAGTTCCAGGCCACAAACCATTATACATTTTGCCTCATAACTGCTTCACAGTTTCTGCCCTCAAGGATATTATGGTTTACTAGAGAATCACTCCATGTGTGTAGACTAGTTTAAAACAAGTGATGTAGGGGTAAAGACAAGATCATGGGAAGGGCTGAAGGAATAGATAAAAACTGAGGACCAGCTGAGGGCATTCCTTAGAAGGTAGTACCTGAGATGAATGTGAAAGGAAGGTGCAGAATAAGAAAAGTAGATAGGAAGAGAAAACTTGAGGAGTGATTGGAGGGAAGGAGAGGAAGGGGAGGCAGGGAGTTACTGTAGACTATTCTTTCTAGGAGTTGAACAACCAGAGAATAGGGGGAGATGGGAAAGGGACTGGCAGGATCAAAGGCTAGGGGAAACAAACTTATTTGTAGACAGTGGGAAAAGAGCCAGCAAATAGGGAGAGATACTAGCAAGCTTCTATCATGGTAGTGAATTAATCTCCGTTGTCTATTTGTATGTTGCCAAGTGGGACTACTTGGTTATGTGACCACTTTTTTGCCTTGATATGTAGTGTCATCATAATCACAGTCAGAGATGGGAATTCAGTAGTCTTCTGGCAGTCCCTTAGTTTCAGGGTGGTACAAAATACAGGATTTGACATTCCAATTTGGATTCAAATACCAGTTCTGTGACTCCTTTTTTGACCTTGGGCAGATCATCTAACATCTCCAAATCTCAGTTGATTTGATGGCCTCTAAGCTCCTCCTTAATTTTACAATTATGAAGCTGTGGAATCCTAACTTGGAATTCCTCATTTTGGAAAGCTCTTATTTTGTTTGTGGCAGTATACTTTGCTCTTCCTTCCTGTCTTCTAGGCATTTGACTTCCATTCAGTTCTCTGTTCTTGTTATGATGCCACACCACCTTTCCCACTGAGGGCCAGACTAGCTAAAGAGAGGCCCAGCAGCAGAGGGTGGTCTACCCACTCATAAATTCTTTTGGTGGCAGCAAAGCACAAAGAGGAAGACCAGTTCTGTTGCAGTATAGAAGTTAATGAGAGGTGTTCCCACACTAATCAAACCATAGGTCTTTGAAAATCTATCTCGTATCAGCTTAGCACATTATTTTTTAATTCCTTAATAAAATAGTAATGTAAAAAATTGCAATGTAGCTAATTAACCTCATCTGTTGGATTTAAATTACAATAAAAGCCTCAGCTCTGTGTCTATAGGTGTGACTGGTTGGATATCCCTGGGAAAGGCAGAATTTACACCAGGGGGATGTGGTGACTCACGTTTATCCCTCTCTTATGAAGTAATGTCTTCTTTTAAAATCCATAAATCTCTTGCTCTTTTCCTTCTTCCCTTCCCTCCCTTGTGTGGACACTCTTCATGGTAGTGGAATACATTTAGACCTCCAGGAATCTGTGATTTCTTCTCTTCATAATAAGAAGGAAGTTGGGGGTGGGGAGCGTCTCTTTCCAGATCCCTTCAGTGGGCAAATGAGAAACAAGTGAATTGGAATAGGCTTACATAGTCCCAAAAGGACAGAATACAAAAAGAGAGTAAAAAGGCAATGGAAGGAGACTAAAGATCGAGTGTAACTAAAATTGAACTAATTCCAAAAGGTATAAGAAAATGGCCTTCTGAATTGTGCCCAGATTCAATAATGAAATAGCTTTCATAGACTCACAGGGTCATAGAGTTAGAGTTGGAAAACTTTGAAGCCATCTACTCCAACTTCCTCATTTTACAGATGAGGAAACAGAGGCCCAGGGAGATGAAGGGATTTGCCCAACATCATTGATCATCAATCTGGTATCAGCCCTAGGAGGTAAACAGCTGAGATGCTTCTGGTAATGATAAAATGAAGTTATGGCAACTAAAGACCAAGGTAGATGGAAGAAAATAATGTGAGAAATGTGGTTAAGGGATCTGAGCACTTACACTGAAGTCTCAGGAGCTACTCAGTTTGAACCCTGGCTCTTCTGCTTACTGTCTTTGTGACCTTGGGCAAGTCATTTTGCACTACACCAGGCTGGAAAACAAAGGACCTTGACTAGCTGATCTCTTTGGCCATTGCCAGCTTGAGATCTGAGATACTGGTATCCTGTTTCTATGGTCTGTTTGCACTAGCGTGTTTCATAAAAACAGAGAGGATGAGCAAAATCATTCAGAAAAGCCAGGCCAGGTACAAAGGATGTAAGGACAGAAATGAGTCTTCCCTCCTACAGAAACAAGTCGGTGTGTACAGAATTAAGCAAATACAAGGTAATTGGAGATGGGACAGGGACTTAAAAAATAGGGGATGGAGGGAATGGGGGAAAATTTTGTGGAAGAGGTAATCTATACAAATCTAAGCTGTTAATTTTATTATCAAACAAGGAGATAAAAAGGAATTAGAAATTATGGTGAGAAAGAAAAGAGAGTACTAGGAAGGGGGAGAAAGAATTATCAAAGATTGTGACCAGAAAGGGAAATATCTTAGTTGCTGCCTAACAAGTTGTGACAGTTTCTGGTGTGGATGATTCAGACTAAAGGGTGCCCAGCCAGCACCCCCAGGCTCCCCTGGAGAGGGTCCTGACGGAGCAGAGTTGGAAGGCCAGCACCAGTATCATATTCTACACCTTCTTCATGCTGGGAAATGTTCAATTTCACTAAACCCAATTTAATGAAATAATAGAAAAGCTTTGGATGGTACCTAACCTTCCCGATTATAACAAAAAATCTTCCCCAAAAGCTGTTTTTTAGCCAGAAAAGAGAAAAAATAAAAGCAATTGGGCAAGAATTGGGGTTACTGAAATCCTAATTAATGAAGTGCTGATGTCTTAACAATTACTGCGGTAGTAATAGTTATTTTATCTTAAAGGGGGAAAATGACCCATTAGTTTTACTTGTTGGAATTCAACTTCACATACAATTTATGTTAAGTGAAAGACTTCTGCCCCCAAACCTTTGTGAAATTACATCCCACATGCAAACTAATTCAAAGTCTATTATAAAAAGATTAAGAGAAGAGAGCAAACTATCATTTATGTGATAAAACAGAAACTGAACAAAAATAGTTCTGGGATTCAGTGATAAAGAATGGTCTATAGAACCTTTGAATTCCCTAGATGGTAAAGTTAATATTATTCCATACTAATGGTAGATCTGCCACTTTCTTTGTACATGCAAATTTTAAACTTCCAATTTCACAGAATCATATAGCAGCAACATTTTGTAGCGGAGAGAATGCTAGATTTGGAGTCAAGATGACCTGAGGTTTAAGCATCACCTTCTACACCTCCTAGCTTTGTGACCCTGGGCAAGTCATTCAACACTGATGTGCCTCAGACGATTTCCTAAGACTTACTAGGTCACTGGATCCATGGAGGGAGTTTTCATTTTGTGATGTGATCTCAGATCTTTCTAAGTGTTTAAATAGCTGTAGAATTCTAGCTCCACCAAATCCCAGAATTGAAAGTGACCCCTGATGCCATTAAATACAAAAGGGGTAGGAATCCCCTTGAGCACACCCTGTGGAATTCACTGCTCCCACCACCTCCCATCCAAGGCTATTCATTTCCTTTTCCCTGTCCCTTTTAGATGGCTTTCGTTTTTAGGAAGTATTTTCTTACATCAAAAAAAAAAAAATCTACTTGTCTGCCTTAAACCTAGGCAGAAAAGATGAGGAAAAGGTAGCCACAATTATATTTACAAATGATTACAAAGGAATTATTGTGTTATTAATTGCAGTTACATGATTCTTTATTCTCTTAGAGATGTTGTAGCACCTCTAATTGCTATCAAAATATGGAGCTCTCAGTCATTCTTCTCTGGGTCCATTTTGAAATCTTCTTATTCAAGAGCTACTGGGATTTGGTTGAGTAATTCAAGACTCCTCAAAAGTTCTTGAACTGAAACCATTAGTCCATACGTATATAGACCTTTCAGAAAGAAATCCAGCAAAGCAATGACAAAGCAGAGTCAATAGTAAGACTCTCTCACCTGTTGATTTGGCCTTGGAATTGTTTTGGTGCCAGGACTCTGGTGGCCCTTGGAGTTTTTCACTTCTTCCCCATGCCCTAGAGGGCTATGCACAGGCTAGGGAAGAGGATTAGGCTGAATTCTCTGACAGTTTTCAGAATTCTTTTATCTTCTTAGTTACTTGGGAATCATGAGATCATTGGTTTAGAACTGTAAAGAATCTCAGAACTCATCTAGTCCAAAATTCTCATTTGCAGTTAGAGAAATAGAGGTCCAAGAATGGGAATATTTTGCATAAGGTCACATTATAGGTAATAAGGAGAGAGCCAGGATTTGAACCCAAGTTTTCTGATTCCAAATTGTGTCCTTTTAACTGAACAAGGCTGCCCCCTAAACTAACTAACTAAATAAAACACAAACAATAACAAAAAATATATCCTGAAAACGCATTATACATCTGTTTTGGCCATGAGCATGCAAGGAATAGAGCCCATGGGGAATCTGGCATTTCTTTTCCAGTGGGACAAACTATGATGGCCTTGGAACCTTTTAATAAAAGTATACCTTGCTCCTGGATGCCGTACGCAGACACTCAAAACATGTTTACATGATAGATACTTATCTGACCAGCCTATAGTATGGGGATCTCCTACTTACTTGGTATTCAGCAAGTTCTCTGAGAACCAGGCATTTGTGGATGCCCTGCATTGCTAGTGCTCTCCTTCCCCCCAGTGATTTTTGTATTTACTGTTCACATTTGCATAAACTTTTCATTACCTTCTCTGCAAATAGTGTAAATACAGTGAGGTGGCACAATGCATAGAGCACTGGACTTGGAGTCAGAAAGACCTGGGTTCAAATCTAGCCTTAGACATCTACTAACCATGTGACCCTGGGCAAGTCACTTACCCTTTGTTTGCCTCAGATTCCTCATCCTAAAATGGACATTATAATAGTCTCTATGTACAAACATTGTTGTGAAGATGAAATGAGAAAATATTGATAAAGTGCCTAGCAGAGTACTTGGCACATGGTAGGTACTTATTAAATGTTTATTTCCATCCTTTCTTATTCTCTATTCCCCAGTAGTCTGTAACCTCTTTAAGGCAAGGAATGTTTCCTTTTATTCTGTGAATGCCCGGTGCAATATCGAAATATTCTCAGCACCCTTGCCTCCCTCTCCCTCTCTCTCTGTCTCTATCCCCTTACCCCTACAAACATACACATTATCTGCAGATACCTAGTAAGTGCTTTTTCAGTTGGACTAAAGTGAGAAAGAGAATGGACAATGGAAGTTAGTTCGTGCCCAGCTGTGATTCATAGTCCATGATCTCTTGGATGTGGAAAAGAAAAGTAATCCAAGTTTTCCCTAACTTTCTGTCTGAAGGTAATTGAAGTATAAGGGAGTAGAGGGAGAAGCTTAGTCTAGCTTCCCCTGATGAACTCTAAACAAGCCCAAATCCTTCGTTTCTTTTCTTCTGGGGAAATACAGTCAACAGCTGCAAATTACTAGGTTAAAAAGGATAAACCTAAGATATACAGGATAATTTCTCAACTCTCATTGTACTTAATTTCTTTGCATAACTATTCTAAATATGATCTCCCAATTTAACCAGTTTTAGTCAATTTCTCACACAGGCAGTCCAGACTCCATGTATGCATCCACTTGTGTGTTTTGTGACTAATGAATGTGGAAAAGAACTATGAAATGTACAGGGAGGTTCTGAGCCCACCCCAAGGCTGTCAGCACATGAAAATGAAGTGGGAAATGGGAGCAGTTATCCAGGTGTTCAGTAAAATAAAGACCTGTGCTAATGCCAGTTTACTGTAGACTTCAATACCAGTGCATGTTTCATTTACTGATTGCTAACATCCATAAAAACTAGGGGGCAAGGGGGCAGGAATTATATATGAGAACTTAGAAAAATATTGATTCATTCTAAGAAATATTTCTGGCTTTCTCTCCCCCTTGACTTTAGTTCTTTCTTTATATAGGAGTCCCTTTTAAAATATTTTTCTCTTATTTTGTACCTAAAAAGAGCTTTATTGATTTTTATTTTCAACATCATTTTCTTTGTAGAAATGAAGCATTCTATAATCTGTTGATTATCATAGAATTCTGCCAATGGATAATTGGAAGCTGGACATCACACTAAGAAGTATCAAAACTATAATAGTTGTGTATAAAGTGTGTTTTTCGAGAATTCAGGTGTGGGGAACCTATGGTCTCAAGGCCACATGTGGTCTTCTAGGTCCTCAGGTGTGGCCTTTTGCCTGAGTCCAAGTTTTACAGAACAAATTCTTTTATTAAGGGGATTTATTCTGTGAAGTTTAGATTCAGGCAAGGAGGACCACACTATAACTTGTGAGCACAGGGGAACTGGGACCCAGACCATAGTTCTGGGGTGGAAAAGAGTGTTTTTGATCATTCATAGACCATAGCACAGTACAAGAGATTAGTAAACATACTTCTCCCTAGATCATACCACCTTGGAAGAACTGAAAACTTATAGATCGCCAGAATTATGTCTGAAAAAAGCTACACAAAAAACCTACACTCAGAACATATCCCCTCTATTTCAGAAGCAGAACCCCACTTTAACATAGAGTTAAAAGTCAAGAAATAGGCTAGAAAAATTGAGCAAACAGTAGAAAAATATCCTGACTATAGAAAATTAATATAGTGATAAGGAAGATCCAAACACAAAGTTAAAAGAATACAAACTCTAAACTACTATATCAAAAGACTCAAAGGAAGATATTAATTGGTCTTAGGCCTTTGAGAAGTTGAAAAGGGATCTTTAAAAAACAGGTAGGAGAGGTACAGGAAAAATTGGAAAGAGAAATGAGGGTGATGTGAGAAAATCATGAAAAAAGAGTCAACAGTTTGGTAAATACTCAAGAAAATAACACCTTAAAAACAAAATAGGCCAAATGGTAAAAGAGGCATAAAATTCCAGTGAAGAGAAGAATGCCTGGAAAAGCATAATTGGCCAAATGGAAAAAGAGATACAAAAATTCACTGAAGAAAAGAACTCCTTAAAAAGTAGAATTGACAAAATGGAAAAGGAGTTACAAAAACTCACTGAAGAAAATAATTCTTTAAAAATTAGAATTGGGCAATGACATTATGAGAAATCAATAAACAATAAAATAAGACCAAAGAATGAAAAAAAGAAGAAGAAAATGTGAAATATTTCACTGGAAAAATAACTGACCTGGAAAATAGATCCAAGAGAGATAATTTAAGAATTATTGGGCTACCTAAAAGCCAGGATAAAAAAAACCTAGATATTATCTTTCAAGAAATTATCAAGGGACAAAAAGAAATTATCAAGGAAAACTGCCCTGGTATTCTAGAACCAGAGGGTAAAAATAGACATTGAAAGAATCCACCAATAACCTCATAAAAGAGATCCCCAAATAAAAACTTTCAGGAATATTATAGCCAAATTCTATCCCAGGTCAAATGGTAAAAGAGGTGAAAAAATATTGGAAGTACCCAAAAAGAAATAATTCAAATATCATGGAGCTGTATGGAGTCAGAATAACATAAGATTTAGCAGTTTCTACATTAAAGGATCAGGGGGTTTACAATATGATATCTCAGAAGGCAAAACATTTAGAATTACAACCAATAATCACCTACCCAGCAAAAATGAATATAAACCTTTGGAGAAAAAAATTGATATTCAATGAAATAGACAACTTTCAAGCATACCTGATGAAAAGCCCAGAGGTAAATAGAAAATTTGACTTTCAAACAAGATTCAAGAGAAGCATAAAGAGGTAAACAGGAAAGAGAAATCATAAGGGATTTGATAAGATTAAACTATTTACATTCCTAAATGGGAAGATAATACTTGTAACTCCTAAAAAATTCTCATTATTAGGGCATTTAGAAGGAGTAATTATAGACAGAGGGTAAGGGTGTAAGTTGAATATGATGAGATAGTTATCTAAAAAAATAAAATTAAGGGGTAAGAAAGAAGAATGCAGTGGGAGAAGGGGGAAAGAGAGAGGTAGAATGGGTAAATTATCTGACATAAAAGAAGCATGAAAGAGTTTGGAGTTGCCAAACAACTTCATCCTGTGTCCAGTACTAGCACTACTGTCATCTCTTTATATATAAATCCATTTTAAAGCTCACAATGTCCAGCCCACCTCAAATCCTTCATAGTTTCTCTTCCTGGGAAAACAAAACTTAACATAGCCAAAACAATATTCATGCACATTGCTGGCACCATGATCAGTTCACTATCTGCCTGTGAAATCAACAGAGACCCACAAACAAAGTCTGAGAACTCAATACAAATTCTCAGTATAGTCCCAGGGCCTCCAAAACCCTCCTCCAGGACTTCTGTAAACAGACAACCAGAAAATCCTCTTTCAGGACTTCCAGTAAGGTCCCAGGGTTTCTGTACAAAGTATTACAAACAAAAATCAACACAATCAGAACAGACAAACAGAGTGCTGGGATACCACAAATTTTCTCCTTCTCAACTCTGCCACCACAAGTGTTCTCTTCTCATTCCTGCTCTTACCCAGCTTGGGCTTCTCCTTATATATGTTCATTAGCTCCTCCCTGTTCTGCCACTTTCTGTAGCATCACCAGTTCCTCCCACTGTGGGGTTCACAAGTTCTATTTCTTAACAAAGATTTGATATAATCCTGAGCAAGGCTCAAAAGACACTTCAACTGAAACAAGGTGCTAAATAATTAAATAGCTGAAACAAGGTGCTAAGTACTTCTTTGCTGGCCATTACACCTTAACATCTCTGGTTTGAGAACTCCTGAAGCAGCCACTTCTTCTATCTCAATCCTTTAGTTCCCCCACTGGTGTTTTATCCCTGTGAGCTCCAGGCCAGCCTCTACCCCTATGTCACAGATCTCTCTCTTTTGACCTCTTTTGTCTTATTGGCCTAGAAGAATGTCTCACTCTGACCTTTTCTTGACTCTGCCACTCCAGAATTTGAATTGAGGCATTATTTTAGGTTTTTGGAAGAAAATATTGGAGGGCTCAGCAGAGTGCTTTTCTATTCTGCCGTCTGGGCTCCACCCCTGGAAATCCCCAGAAAGGATTTCCTGTATAAAGGCACATGATAATTAAAGTCATGGTCTGGTCAAAAAGTTATCATGCTAGAAATGGATCTCCCAATTCAGTTGTTATAATGTGGTGTAATGAAAAGAACATCAGATCTGGAGCCAGGAGATGTAGCTTCACATTCCAGCTCTGAGATTCACTAAAGGCAACATCTTAGATGAGTAACTTTACTTCTTTCTGCTTTTATGGAATGAAGATGTTGACACTCCTGACCTCTGGGATCTCTTCCAGTTTGAAATCTGTTGTTCATTCCTTTGGAAAATGAGAAGTTTGAGCCTCTGAGATCCCTTCCCCCTTTAGATCTTTATTTCACATGTTGTCCATATACTGGATGCTTCTCATTTTGTTTTCAGAATCTCAGCTTCTCAATTTATAGCTCAAGCTGTAATCCTACAAGTTATTAGGACTATTTGTGGAGATATAACTGTTACTATGATTCTGAGCACTGGCCTGAGAGGAGCATGTAGGGCAAATCCTCTAAAATGTCATGGATTTCTCCACTGTGTACTGCCAATAAGGTATTTGAATCACCCCAATTTAGCTCTTCAGCAACCCAGATATTGGCTACTAGGGTTGCTCTGCCCAGTCCTGTCCTAAGCTGCTTGAGGTTTCTCATTGTTTCCAAGAATTTACTCAGCTTAGGGAGAAAAATTGTAAATTGAATTGCATTGCCAACAGCACTCAAGGAAGGAGAGATCCCTGGAACTGTTTTAAGCTGTCAGTTGTGTTAAGAACATGTGCATGGATGAGCCTGAATGTACAGAAAGCAGCTACATCAACCCTTGGATGAGGACTCCAAAGGAAAGAACCAGTCAGAGTCCATTAGGTCACTTAGGTAGTACCTTATCAATAGGAAGCTGACTGTGCCATCTTCTTCTGTGGGATCTGCAGTCACAGCTTCTGAAGACCTGAATAAGAAAGTTCTCCCCACTAAAGTCCTTGGGACTGCTCAATAGTTTAGCATCAGAAATGGATATGGTTTTATCTGTGGAAATTTAAAGCAGCTGCAATTGCATAGTTTTACCAGTAAACTTATTTTCTCTCTTACAGATGAAACCTCTATGTGTTTGTCCCCTGTGAGAATGTGAGTTTCTTGAGGTCGTGAACTGTTTCTGCTTTTCTCTTTGTATCCTCAGTGCTTAAACAGTGATTTGCATATAGAAATAGCTTAATAAACAATTTTTCATTCATTCATCCATTCGATTCAGCCTAATGCTCAGAGCCATAACTAGGAATCCTGGTGATGGGAGGAGGCAGATCAGGTGACAGGAAGCAGCAGGAACGTGGGTGAAAGGGGAAAGAAGGACCCCACAAAAGGGTTACAGCTTCAGTGGGGCCCTAATCTGCAAGCTCAGGTCAGTCTAACAAAGGAGCACAAGGCATAAAGAATGCAGGAACAACAGGGCATCTTCAGGTAATAGTTCTGATCATCCTGCCTGAGCTGTAGCTATGCAAATGCCATCTGAGTAAAATGGTCCATCAACTTTTACCAGTGAAATACAGTATACATAAAAGTTAAAGTGCATCTCCAATAGATCTGTGATGCCACCAATATGGGATTTCTCACCAAAAATGAAGATTTCCTCCCACATTTTTGTTACCTATTGCCATCTTTATATCATGTTCTGTTCTTGTCATTCTTTCATATCACACACTTGAGTGATACATGCCTCGCATTTTTGGATGCTCTCATCTTAATTACATATAAATAAGGAGTAGAAACTTTGAGATGAATGAAGTAGCCAGTAATGAGATGATAAAACATTGAAATCGAGAACATGTCCCCGAGTTCCAGGGCCAAATGAAAATCAAAGGTGAAGAGTCATGGCTTCTGTACCCACAATGGGAAATGGAGAATGAGGCAATTCTTTGAATAATTCAGACAGCACTGATTTCCATAGGATCCTGTATTTAGAGCAAGAAGGGACCTCAGAGGCCATCTAGACCAATCTTTTATTGGATACAGAAGGAAACTGAGCCATAAAGACGTTAAGTGACTTGCCCAGAATCACATAGCTAGTAACTGGCAGAGGCAGGATTTGAACCATGATCTCCTGACTACAAGGTCAGCACTCTATTCGCTCTGTCCTGCTGCCTTGAAACCGTTTTTATTTTGGTGAATATGGTGTTGTCCCAGTTTACTGTGGAGGGTAGAGGTGGAAGGTGGGGCATGCGGGCAGAGTTGTGCCTGAATTGTTTGTGTGATGGCTTCCATTTTGCATGACTAAAGAGGTCAGTTTTTTGCTAACCTTATCAGAAAGCCAGACAAGGGATGAAACATGTCCTAATTAGTAGGACTCTCTTTCTCTTGAAGTCAGTTATATTTGAATAGGAAAAGAGAGAATTTGTATATTACCCCCAATTCAAGGATTGTACATTTAAATGTCAATTTTAGATGTAGGAGACAAGTTTGATTCCTGATAGATAATTCTTTGTGAATAGTAGATATATACAGAGGTGATGATACTGATTGATTAACAGGTCCTTGTACTAGCGAACTGGTACCCATAAGTCTCTTGGAGCAAATTATTCTCTTTGGCTATTGTGCTTTGCCTATCTCCTCAGTGCTATAGAGCTGGGAGCAAGGTTTCAGTGTCTAGCAAGGGCATGTCATATTTGTGTGTGTGTTTGTGTGTGTGTGTGTGTGTGTGTGTGTGTGTAGATAGAGATAAATAGATAGATACATATATACATACTCTTTTTGTATCACCAATGCTTATCACAGTGCTTGTATTTTGTTGTTATTGTTCAGTCATACCCAACTCTTCATGACTCCATTTGGGGTTTTCTTGGCAGATACTGCAGTGGTTTGCCATTTCTTCTCCAGCTCATTTTACAAATGAGGAAACTGAGGCAAACTGCTTGAAGGGACTTGCCCAGAGTTGTACAGCTAGTAAATATCCAAAGCTGGATTTGAACTCAGCAAGATGAGTTTTTCTGAGTCTAGGCCCAATGCTCTGTGCACTATGGCACCACCTAGCAGTAAGAGCTTCAGGAGAGCTTTTTCATCTATTCAATTCAGTAGTTATACTGATATGTAAATATGTAGATATCTGTATCTATACTCTGAAAGCTTCAAGGCCACACACACAATGACTTGTTTCTATTTACAAGTGGGTTTTGTTTCTTTTTTTTTGGAAGGAGCACTGCAAAACTTGACATCACCTAAACTTAGCAGGATGACACATCAGGTGGGAAAGGGCTAGAACAACAAGGACTTTCATCTCTTGTGGGAGCTATAATTATAGGTAATTAGTATTAGTGGTATGATTGTGGCTGACGTATGGTGTTTTAAGGTTTGCAGAGCATAGCATACATTATCTCATTTTGATCCTAACCACAACAAACAGCTGACACAGATGTTATAATTATGCTTATTTTACAGATGAGGAAACAGAAATGGACAACAGTCCAACAAAACCAAGTGACATCAACATTCCATACCTGTAGGCCCCTACCTCTCCAAGGAAAGGAGGAGGTAGATTTTCTCATCTCCTCCTTAGGGCCAAGGTTATTCATTACAGTTACAGTCATCAGCTTTGTAAAACTCACTTTTAAGCGTGAGTTCACATTTTTCTAGTGCTTTAAGGTCCCCAAACACTTTCACTTACATTATTTCATTTGAGCCTTACAATACCCTTTTATTATTATTATTATTATTATGATTATGATCTTATTTTGCATATGAGGAAAGTGAGATTCATAGCCTGAGTGACTTGTCCAAGGTCACACAGCTAATAAATGTCAGGCTTAAATTGAATCCAGGTTTTCCCAATTCACGGTCAGTCTGGTACTCTCACCACTGTTTCAAACTGAGTCCCAGAACATTATGGTTGCTTTATTGTCATAGGATTGTGGTGCTAGAATGGACTTTAGAGATGATCTAATCCATCTTATCATTTGATAGATGAAGAAACTGAGGCCCAGTGAGGTTGTTTATGCCAGGACTTCTGAGTTTGAAGTGACAGAGGAGGGTTTGGAACTCAGGTCTTCTGATTTGACATTCAGAATCTGTGACTATAGACCATTCTAGAACATCTAGTTTATCTATTCTGTTGCTTCTGCTACAAAATTACGTTTGTTTGTTTGCTTCAAAGGAACTTAATTCCTCAAATGGATAATCCAGTATTTGGGCTTGTAGGAAAGCTTTCATATGGTACCCTTACAAATGAGCCAGAGTTTTTGGGTTTTTCTTTTGGAGCAATAGATTTTATTTAAACAATGTCATCTGAGGGCTCAAAGTAGGAAGGGGTCTTCTTTCCTGGGAGACAACAAACTGGAATGCCTCTTTTCCCCTTCTCTTTGAAGATGGTGTCATTCCCCCTTTGTGGCAGTGTATTCCCTTAAGTGTGAATGAATGTGCCAACCCATGATTTACATCCTTTCTACAGTGACTTCACACCCACGGGCTGGCAGCTGTGACTACTGCTTGCTAGGCCTGTCAGTGTTTATGGCCCAGCTCATTTGTCTCCCAGGCAGCAAAGCTGTTGGTAATTGTTGTACACCACTATGATTTATTGGCCATGGAAATTGATGGCTATGTTACAGTGACCCAAGTTTTGCATCAGCGCATCCTTGGAGCCACTTATTGAGTTCACCTTTGGTACAGTTGCCTCCTTCATTGGCCCTACGTTAATGTCCTGATATCCTACTGTCATCTACTTCTTTTCTTTTCCCATCCTGTGGGCTATTGAGGAGGGAAGGATTGACTTGGGAAGAACATGATTTTGATGCTGGCTGACCACCTGTGCCATCAAACTTGCTGGTCATGATACTTATGTTGTTATTTGTTCCAAAGCTATAACTAGGGCAGGCAATCAGGCCTTTGCTTCTTGGTGTTAACCCAGGTTTGGTGTTGGTTGTTTGCTCCAGAAGAGGTTAATTCTGCAAATGGGTAATTCAGTAGGTGGTCTTGTAAAAAAGCTCTCATACGGTAACCAGCCACCTTACAAACAAGCCAAAGTTTTCAGGCTTCTCTTTTCAAGGAATAGATATAGGCTTATTTTGGAGACCTGAAGCTCTCTGCTGTTTGGTTATCCTGTGCTACCTGCTGTGATGCTACTCCCTTGCCTGGAATTGAGCTACCATTCCCAAGGTGGTGTTGTCATGGGCCCACGTTCCATAGTGACCTAGACTGGATTCTCTGACTGCTCCTTCCAGTATGAATGTTCCTGGGAGTCAGACTGTGCTCTGCTCCTCCATCCCTCTCCCCACACCTATTTTGCTCCAGGTGAAAGAGTTCCTAGTCAAGGCTCTTGAGTTGATGTTAGGTAGAATATGGAAAGATGAATGGATGGATGTATCTATGCTCCTTATATCTGGCTGGCCTTCTCTCAGATTCCTCCTAAGCAACAGCACTTTGTGTTGTCCAATAAAATGATCAAATATTTCTGAGTATCTCCGAGGTATACTGGAATATGCTAGGCCCTGTGGACTCATGGGTTCAGAAGGCAAGGGTTCAGTACTCCTGAAACTTCCTTGCTTTGTAAGACCAGTTATAAGTACTTTAAAGGAAAGTAAATCAATCCATTAAAGTTAAACAAGATGGCTTAATTAACAACAAATCCCAAACTCGGAATGTACAATTAGCTAGGTAGTGAGTGGCCCTGAATAATAAGTGGCTAACACATTTTCCTACCAGTGGCTTGCCCATGGTAGGTGAACAACCCCAGGTGCAGACCACCAGCATCATGTCTAGAAATGCCATGAAAAGGTAACCGCAGTGATAGAGATGAAAGACACACTAATGAGGACCCTCAAGCCAGTGATAAAGATCTGAGATCCCCAATATGAGAGCAAAATTGCATAAAAGAACAGAAGCCTGCTAGGAGGTAATATAGGAATGGGGTCAGATGTGAAGAGACAAGAACTGAGTTCTTAGCTCTGACACTTGGACAACACACCTCATCCCAAAGCCTGTTTCAAACCTTTGCTGCAAAGTGGGCTTTTCCTACCTGCTACCCTGGGCTGTTATGCAGCAAGAATATTTGAAAGCTAAAATTGCTACTGTCCTTCATTTGTTTTCTTTCTTTTTTTGTTAAAGTTTATTTGTTTAATTACTTTTAGTTTACAAGATTCAGATCCACAATCCCTTGAGTTTCAGATTTTCTCCCCCTCCTTACCCCCCCATGGTGCCATGCAATCGTGTATAGGATCTGCAAATACTTTCACGTTGGACATTAGTCTGGTTGTATAGAAGGGTTGTAACCGATGAGTGACCACTGGGAAAAAAGGAAACAAAACCAAACATGGAAAAGAACGATAGCATGTAGATTGCTTCAGTCTCCACTTAAACTCTGTTCTTTCTAGCTCTTTCCCTGAATGTAGATATCTCCTTCCATCCTGAGACTTGTAGAGTTGTCTTATACCTGTGCGTTGCTGAGAAGAGTCCAGTTTATCAAAGTTGGTCATCACACATACAATGTGTCTGATTGTGTACAAGTTTTTCCTGGTTCTGCTCTTCTCACTTAGCATCAATTTGTATAAGCCTCTCCAGGTACATATGAAGTCCATCTCCTTCCCATTTCTTATAGCACAATAGTACTCCATTACATTCATATACTACAACTTGTTTAGCTATTCCCCAATGGATGGGCATCCCCTTAATTTTCAGTTTTTTGCAACCACAAAGAGAGCTGCAATAAATATTTTTGTGCATTCATTTGTTTTCAATTGTATCTGACTCTTCATGACCCCATTTGGAGTTTTCTTGGCAAAGACAATGGAATAGTTTGCCATTTCTTTCTCCAGGTCATTTTACAGATGAGGGAACTGAGGCAAACAGGGAGAAGGGACTTGCCCAGGGTCACACAGCTAGCAAGTGTCAGAGGCCAGATTTAAACTCAGGATGCTGAGTCTTCCTGATTCTGGACCCAGTTCTCTATCTACAACTTTACCAGCCCCTCCTCCCCCAGTGCTATAGAAATGTGGATTTCTGTTATCATTTGGCAGAAAATGGGCATTAAAAGAGAG
>CM053582.1:47812905-47835936 GCA_028627135.1 Pseudochirops cupreus | reverse complement strand
GGAGGCAGTTTGGCTGGACTGCTTTTCTCCCCTAAATTTAGCTGAGTTCCACTGACCTGTCACTTTGTCCTTGTTTCTTATGGCTTGGTAAGTCTGGAAACTGCCACAGCTGCCACTGATCCACTCTCCTGAAGGCTCCAGCTGCAGCTCGTCCTGGCTACCCCAGGGTCAAGCCTTGGTTTCAGGCTGGGCTGGTTTTTGGCTCCCAGTGTGCTGTGATGAGCCCTTCCTGCTGAGCTGCCTTTAGCAGGAGATGTGTTTTTCTGTATTTTTGTGAGTTTTGGAGCCCTAAAATTTGTTTAGAGTCATATTTTATGGGTATTTGAGGTGGCTATGTGGGAGCTGAGGAACCTTGCTGCTCCTATGCCGCCATCTTGGCTCTGCCCCCCAGAGAGAGAGTTAGAAGCCCAGTAAAAAGAGTCGAGATGGCTGGCCTGGACAGCCTGCCCAAGTGGAAGTTCTGAGAAGAGCCATCAAGTCAAAGAAGTGGCTGAGGGGCTGATGGGAATTCTAGGGCTAAAGTAGAAGGAGAGATGGGACCTATGTTTGCACTGGTCTAGGGAAGACTTAGATGAGGAAACTCCCTCTACCTTTCCTTTAACTTAAAGTCTTAAAGATTTCTCTAGAACTCTGACAGGGCTATTGACTTGCCCAAGGTCACATAACCAGTATCAGAGGTGGCCCTTGAACCCAGAGCTACCCCACTCCCTCCACCATGCAGCTCTGCTTCCCCTAGATACAGAGATGAGAGGGACCTTCTAGGTCATCTGCTCTTGTCACCTCATTATACAGATGAGGCAGTATCTAGCCTCCTATAGCGGTTAGATGACTTGCCAAAGATCACTCAAGTAGTAACTGGCAATATCACAATTGACTTCAAAGCCATTTCTTTGGTTATATCCCAGTGTCTTAGTATGAGTCTTCATGAGGTCACAGACTTAGAGCTAGAAGAACCCTAAAGGCCATCAAGTTCAATTTCCTCAGTTACCAGATGGGGAAACTGAGGCCCAGAGAGGCTAAATGACTTGCTCAGCATCACATAGCTAATAAATGCCTGAGGCAAGATATGAACCCATGTCTTCTGACTCCAAGTCCAATCTAGCCACTGTGTCATGCTGCCTGTGGATCTTTGTCCTAATCAGGCTGTTGTACCTGTTTTTGTTTCCTTTAAGAGCATTTCTGCTTCTTGCATAAGCACTCTCTGAGCTGTGACATTGGATTCAACTACCCTTGATAATAAACAAAATTTGTTATAAAAACCTTTGCAGAACTTTTCTCATTTTCTTCTGTTTGTTGTCCTCTGTGATGGGCATCCCTGTTGACTGGAACCCTTTAGTACTCCAATTTCCTGACTTGTGCAACCAATTTACTAGAAGAGATGATTTACAGTACTTAGTACCTAGAACTAAGCTAGGAGTATGGAAGTTCCCAACTGGGACCTGGGATAAGTGCCCAAGTAAGATCACCTCCCATTGATGGCTAGATCCTGATCAGTAGGGGGAATGCTATGTCAGAAAAACCAAGGGCAATGAACACTAGGAAGATGGCTTCTTTCTGTGGCTTACCAAGGGTCACAAGTATATCTTAATTAGGAAAATGAGGGAGACCAGGGAGTCTGCACTCAACCATCACATTTCCTTTATGTTTATTTCACTTATATCATTTAATAAGCCACATGAATGGTACTTTGGCTCTGAGTCCTTATTGTGACAGATCACTAGGCCTGGTCCAGGACGTCCTCTTGATTTTCAGCCACAAATGCCCTTGAGATGACTTTGCTTAATTGGGTCTCTTGCCAAGCTTTCTTTAAACTGGTTTTTACTCTCCATTAATTCTCTGTTTTATGAGGTAATATTGCTCATAATCTCCTATCTTTTAACACATCACAGCTCATGAATGCAAATATAAGATGATATACATGAATACTTGACGAATCTGTGACTGGGCAGCCTACTGAACTTTTGGTATGGGAATTCTGTCCACCAAAACAGATCACAGCTTGTCTGTGATCTAGGAAAGAAGCCTTAGGGAGTTGTCTGAAGTCCACAAAGGTCAAGAGGCTTCTCTAGAGTCTTAGAAGTACTATGTGTGCCAAAGGAATGAATCAAACTCATGTCTTCCTGATGCTAAGCCCAGCACTCTAACCATTATGCCATGTTTGTTGTGCATTAAGATAGAAGAGGCAGCATCATTTACTGTAAAGAGAAATGGGTCTACTCAAACCTTTTGCTCACCAAATTCTGTGAAAGAGGGGATGCAAAGGTATACTCTTAAGTGGGGCAGAAGACTAGAAGAAGGTTCTTAAGCTTTCAAGGCAGGAGAGATTGTGTATGCTCTAAAAACTGAGCCCTTACCCATTACAATGGTGACTTCATTGTGACACTATGAAACTGAAGCTCAGTACCCAGGACAGAGCCATGGATTTGTAGTCAGAGCTCTTGTATTGAGATTTACCCATTGTGGCTTATTTCTCCTTTCACCCATCTGGGCCTTAGTCTCCTCCCCTGTTAAATGAGGAGTTGGACTAGATGATCCCTAAAATTCCCGCTCTAAATGTATGATTCTCTAAAGCAAAAGTATCAAACACCCAAAGCCTGAGGGTCCAATTTAGCAAGATCAGATTCATATGCAATTGGGAAATAGTTAACAAATTAAGTAAACACACAATAAAACACAGTTAATGTTAATGTGTGGTTTTCTATGTTAATATGAGACTGGCAGAGATCCTAGAATAGGATTTAGTGGGCCAGTTTCTATTTGAATTTGACACTACTCCTCTAAAGCTTCTGCTGTATTAAATTAACTAATGCTTGTGGTCTCAGTAGATGAGCCCTGTTCTTATCTTATTGATGTATTTTATTCTGACAATATTAAACTAAAGTCTATTCTCTAGCAGACCTTGGAGTAAGGGAGACCTGGATTCAAGTCCTGTCTCTGACACATATTGTCTATTCCTGGGCAAGACCCTGGCCTCAGTGGCTCAGACAATTCTTTATGGCAGAAAATTGCAGAACATTTGGAGAATTGTGTTGATAGACCTTCTTCACTAGGAGTGCGCCTTACACAGCTGAGATCATACAAGCCATCATAGACTTAGACATCATCTGGTCTTTCTCATTTTACTGAAGAGGCAACCAAGGCCCAGAGAAGGGAGAGGACCGGCCTGAGAGTCCACGTCTACGAAATGGCAAAGCAGTATCTGAACCCATGAAGATAGACCCTCGATCCAGTTCTTTTTCTCATTTTAGTGAGCCGTCACAATCACAAGTACAGATAAATGTGTGTGTACACATGCATCTATACACATGTGTGCATATGCATATATGTGTACACATACATGTATATACACATGTGTGTACATATACACCTGTATACCTATATACACACTTAAAGGGCTAGAGAGCAAACCAGTGATTTCATTGGTATAAGGTAGCTGTTCTCAAACTTTTTTTGTCTCAGGATCACTTTCCACCTTTAAAAATTATTGAAGACACCTGAAGAGCTTTTGTTTATTTGGGCTCCATCAATGTCTACCATATTGAAAATTAAAATATTTGATTATTATTATGAAAATAGTTTTGAGCTCATGGATCTCCTGAGAGGATCTCGGGGATACCACATTTTGAGTACCACTGGCACTAGGGAAGTCTTGATGAGAAGACTTCCTCTCCCCATCCAGGTTGGTACCCTCTCTGCAATTTATAATGTTTTTCCTAGAGCACTGAGACAGGACTTGAACCCATGTTTTACTGATTCAGCAGCTAGTCTTGTAAACACTATGTCTCATCATTTATCTAAATACACTGGATTATGCAGCTGCCTTGAAAACAACAACTTCTTCTGGCAAATAAAAAAAAATCACAGAAATTAATTCAGGGTTAATAGATACCATGTTGTGTCTTCAGTGTAAAGAGAATAATCTCTCCTTGTTCAGCTTTTGTGGCAAGAGATATTCACAGAACTTGAGAATGTTTCAAACTCTACCTAAATTCCCTTTTTGAATTAGAAATATACATTTTTCTAATTGGAGCAGCCTCCTTTGACTTCTGAATAAAGGAAACAGGGGAGAACATTTTTCACTTAGAAAAGAATTTTTTCAGGAAAAACCCAGACTTTGCCATTCTCTTCCCTCTCCCTTCAATAGGCAGCTCTAATTGCCTAATGGAATACAGTTCTGGGGACTGGGTGCTATTTCTTGGAATGTACTTACAGTTTGTCTCCTATTGTCTAAACTCAGAGAAGCAAGTGGAATCTTTGAAATTTAAGATCTTGTTAGTCTGAGGCAAGAAGGACATATCTGCTGGAAAAGGAACAGATTTCAGTGGGAAAAAAAGATCTGGTGGTGGTTTTGCTATTACTGATTATATACACACAGTAAGCCATCCACACCCACCCACGCTACTGCTCTATCACGCACACACATATTGAGGTCAGGCGCTGTCACTAATTGCATTAGTGCAGGATGCAGTCTCCTGGGTTTTTTTTTCCCCTTATAAAAATGTATCTACTAAAATAATAACATATTATAGACTAATCTCCACTTTCCTGACTTTTGTGCAACCAATTTACTGGAAGGTATGATTTAAGGCAAAAGCTAAAGAAATATGAACACATTGACCCTGGTTACAAGGTAAGTACTAACTAACATTCATCTGTTAACTAGCTTAACTCTGGCTTCCTTTGGAAGTACTACAAGACCATAATTTCCAGGCTTATGATTTCAATGAGAAGGGACTTTCGAATGTAAAGACTAGCTCCTTGGTGTCTCAATTAGAGATTTCAGGAGCCTGGCCCTTCAATCAAATAACCAGGCAATCAGTTGTGTTTGGAAAGAGGTGTGGGGGTAGGGAAGAAGGAGGGGCTGTTCAGTGGGGAGGGGGAGGAAGATGGGGAAGCAGGGGAATGAAACCCAATTTCTAGTAATGTGGAGCAAGCAGAATGAATCCACAAGGAAAATTCAAATTGTTCCTATACAACTTCACAAGCACAAAGTTGGACCAGCGAGAAGCTCGTTGTTGCACTAGGTTGATCACTGGACTTGCATTCAGGAACACCTTAGCTCCCAGCTGAGACTTCCTTGATCCTACATTCCTTATATCATGACAGGCAATGTCAGGCAGGCCCTAAACACAGTTTGTTTAGAAAGGGGAAACAAACACAAACCAGGAAGAGTTTTGAAAAGCCATCAGAAGGGAAGGACATGTGGCAGTCGTGTACTTCAAGAGGCAGTGGAAACCATTGTAAAACCCAAGTGAGTTTGGGAATGATTCTGAATTAAGCCTGTCTTTCCCAGATTTAAACTGCACTTTCTATAGTTTGAAGGGAAGGGAAGAATCGTTTATTAAGCTCCCACTATGTGCAGGGACTGTGCTGAGCGCTTTACAAATATTATCTCATTTGAAAACCCAGAGGTTTAAGAAATAGAAGTTTCTAAGAAGGAACAGGTGAGTAGATCTCCTTTCTGCCTTCAGGCTGTAATTAATTAACACCCAACAAGCCTTGCAAAGGGATCACAGAGGCAGTGGGCAGGTCTGTTTGGAGGCTTGAGGATAGATCTGAAACCAATTTCTGGCTTCCCCTCCCCACCACCCACCTTCTTGTAGCAGTTCTTGTAAGCCCTTAGGCCCCAGCTAGATGGAAGCCTTTGGAGTCCTAAAGGTAGGAACTTGCAGTACCAAAGTTCTTTTGCTGAGTCAGAAATGCAAACAGGGACCATCTTTTAGGCTGGGCTCTTGTATTTACTGAATGTTTTCAATGGATCCAGGTGGACAATGTTTTAATGACCTCTGTAGTATAACAGTCAATGCCTGTTCCAAATGTAATTTTTTCTTATTAATATTATTGTTAGCAATCATAATACAGAAAATGTAGTTCAATCTGAGTTTGAAAGGCCAATGTCTTGTGTTAATGATATGATCTGCATAACCGTTGACATTGACACAAAGGTGCCATTCTAGTGATCCTAGCTTAATGCTCAAAATATTGACAAGTTTTTGCTGGAATTGTCCTGAAGGAAAAGGCATTGGGATTTCAAGGGAAAAGCTACCAGGATTCCATTCGTGGGAATGGGATTTTTTTTTAAGAGGTGGAAGAGACTTTGGACATCACCTCACCCAGTTACCCCATTTTACAAAAGAACTCAGAGAGTTCAGGAAATTTGGCCGAAGTCACAAGGTAACTTTGAACCCAGACCCTCGGACTCCACGTTCCTGTGACTTTCCACCTCTCCTGGTGTCAGGTGGTTTTTGGTTTTTTTGCACGTGTGAAGCCTTTGTCAGAAATAGGTCTGTAAAAGTCTCAGCTGTTTTGGAGGCTGACTTGAAACCCCACCCAGCTATGGTACATCCTAGGGCAGGTCACTTAACTTCTCCCCCCCCCCTCCATTGGTGGAAGGGGCCTGAGCCTTCATCTCTCTTTAATCAGTAGAAACTGGGTGGGAGGGGAAGAGAAATTAAGATACACTTGGTGGTCAGGCTGAATTCCTTGAAGACTGGCATCTCTCTTGGCTTCCTTTTCCAAAGGTCAGTTTGCAGTAAATGCTATGTATCCCTTAAAAGAGCAGTGGGGAGCCACTGGACACATGGCAAGAGAAGGAAACACAAGTCTTTGCCTTCCAATGGATTCCTGGTTTCTCGCAGATTAGCCAAATTCTTGCACACTCGATTCATGGCATGCCAAGTGGGTGGCCTAATGATTCAAAAGACGTGGCATCTCAACAGAGAAATGCATTTACCTTCTGTCGGGCTAATGGCAAGTGACCCCTCCTGGAAGAGAGTTTTGCCCCCTCTGACTTTTTTAAAGGACTTTTACAAACCGGGAGGCTTTTCCTATTTCAACAGAATTCTTCATATCCAAGCCCACAGTTATTGTAAGTGTGAGTGGGTTAAGGTTGGAGTGTGTGGCTAGCATGATAAATGATACTGCTTAAAACTGATTCTCTGTGTGAAAGTCAAGGCCCTGGGCATAAGGGACAGACACATCCTTCTAACCGGGGGTTTGCCCCTGGCTTGTGTTCCCCCTTCTTGCTTATCTCAGCCAAGTTTTCCTGGCTCACCTCTGGATGGAGTGTCTCATTGGTGACCTTTGGACTGGGTTACTGTTTGCTCTTTTTGTTCCTGGAATCGAGCCCCCTCTTTCTCCCTCTGGGCTTATTTACTCTTTCTCTTCTTGGCTTCAGCCTCCTACCTGTTAATTCTTCTCTAACCCCCAATCCAAGCTGTCTCCTCCCTTCCGCTCTGAGGGACCTTCAGGACTTGACAATTCCCTCTCCCAAAAGCTTCCTGGCCAAGTTTCCTTAGCGAGTTCTACTAAGGCTCTTGAAATGAATGAATCTTTAGGAGTTTGGCCTACAACCTCTGAAGGGCCCTTTTATCTGTACAAAGGATCTTTGACTTCCTACTGGTGCAGGAATTCCCTCCCCTCTCCCATAATTTGAATAGTTAGGAAGTTCTTTGACACTCAAGCCCATGGTCTCACAGGCCCAGGTCTTGCTCACTTCACTCCAGCAGTCTACCACTTACAAAGGTAAGTACTTAAAGCACTAATCTAATTCAAAACAAAACAGCCTCTTTTGAATCTGACATATTTGCTTTCTGAGGCAGAATAGATGAATAGTACATTACTTCACTAAGTATTTGATTGTCTACTAGGTGTGATCAAGTCAACAAGCATTTATTAAACACTTACTGTGTGCAAGGCACCATGCTAAATTTGGAGACCCAAAGTAAGGCCAAAACCAGCCTTTCCCTCAAGAAGTTTACATTAAAACAGAGACAACACGTAAATAACTAGGGAAGATAACCTTACAGGGGAAGGCATTAGTAGCTAGGGGCTGGTGAAAGGCCTCCTGTAGAAGATGGGATTGGAGCTGAGTCTAGAAGCAATGAGGAGGGTCAGTTTTTTAGGTATGGGAGACAGTGCAAAAGCATGGAGACTGGAGATAAAATCTTGTGTGGGAAACAGCAGGGAGGCTGGGATAGCTGTGTTGGCCCCAATAGTGGCCAAAATATACACAAATGAGGTAAGGGTCCTGGCCTCAAGACAGATGAGTGCTTAATACTGATATGGAAATATCCTTTCAATATCTCCAGGCCAAGGTGGGATGTATGATATGCTGGAAGAGTCGTAAACTCTAGTCATGAAGTATTCTGAGGCCAGGATGTTGGGAACTGGCTAGAGCTCAGAGGATAACCTAGCTGGATCAGGGAAGGCTAGCCAGTACTTGAATTACATTCTGAGGGGAAGTGGAAGGAATCTTGATGGAATTTAGACCAGTTCCATTTGGATTGTTATATGCCTTGTAAAAACACAGAGGAGAAGTCAGCAAAGAGGGTCCCTGGCTCTTGCTGCCTTCCCCAGCTGCAGTCAGGCCTCCAGGACAATAGGTCTCTCTCCCTAAATTGTTTTTTCCACCTTTTTAAAATTTTCTCAATTACATGTAAAAAACCGATTTTTACGTTCTTTTTGAAAAAAATTTTGGATTCCAAATTCTCCCTCCCTCCCCTCCTTTTTCCACTTTGAAAAGGCAAGCAATTTGCTATAGATGATACATTTGCAGTCATGCAAAATGTATTTCCTTGTACTTGAATTGTTACTACGCTATAATAAAATTTTCACCTTTCAGAGTAGTCCTATCAACACATCCATATTGTTCGGTGGTCATTAATATGTTGGTTGGAAAATGTGTGGTTTAGTGGACTTGGGATTTTGGAAGGTTTGACTTTGAGTCCTGGTTCGGCCACTTACTGTCTGTGTGACTTTGGCCAAATTACTTAAGGTTTCTGAGTTGTAGTTCTCTCATTCCCAGACTGGGAATAACAGCACTTGTTCTATCTACCTCAAAGGATTATGGGATTTAGATGATGCAAAGGCACTCTAGAGATCATGTAGTTTAACCCTTCTTTTCTTAGAGAGGAGGAAACTTGAGCCAAAGGTGACATCAATTTTTAGCATCCAAATGAAGTCCTCTGTCCTCCACAGAAAGGAAAGAGAGGGCTTAGGAAACCAGAAATACTATATAAAAGTAAGTTACTTTTATTATTAACAACTTTACATCAGCTTAATATGTTGATTCAGTTAAGGTTTTTCTGGACCCAGTTTGATTAAAAATGCCCCAAATGGCCACAGGAGATTTCAGGCATCCTTAATTAGAGGGTTAAAAGAACAAGACTGAAGTATACACTTGTACTTGATGTCAGGGCTGACTATTACTTTTTAAAGTCCTGTGATAAATATAAAGCTGTGAATTAATCCAATTGTTCAAGAAAACCATTTGAGATTATGAAAGAAAGCTTTTATAAAAGACTGTTATGTGGTAATTGCTGAGGCATGCATATCCAAAGAGTCTCTGATCTCAAGGAACTTTTAGTTCTTGGGGGAGACTATCCACATCTGGGAATATTGACCAAGGTATAGCAAATCTCCAGATTTCATAGGGATGCTGGGTTGAGGGACAGGACAGAGTCAGTACACATAAGGCAGCAGGATGATTGACCAGATTGGTTGACTGGATGGGATGAGAAGCACATTGTGATCTGAGGCCTGGGCCTGGTGAAGTAAATGGAACCAGGAAAATAATATACACTCTGAGTACAGTAAACAATTGGAACAATTCTGTGAAATTCAAATGACGGAGCTTTGAGTGCTCGCGCGTGCACGCGCACACGCACACACGCACACACTCACTCACCCCCCCCCCCCCCCCAGAGAGCAAGGAGATTTTATCCCTTGCCTTCTTACAAGGGCAGGGAACTATGGGTGTGGAACACTGCTTATAATCGCAGACTTTTTTCAATATTGCTTTTACTAAAGTACTTTTTCCTTCTTTGTTTTTTTCTTTAATTCTTCGTCGTCGTAAGTTATGACTCTCTAGGAGAGGAGAAGGGATAGATTGGGTAATGAATCTGATATAAAAATCAAACGATATTAACAAAAGGCAGAATGTTACTCGCTCTCTTGGAGTGTTATCAATTCTAATTGTATTACCGTGGGGTGGAATTGATTCCATTGTATTTCCCTGCTTCTTTCTTTGCATTTGCTCCATCTGTCTATTACTCAGCCTTTAAAGTAGAGAAAGGAATTATTAAACCATCAGAGTAGCTAATATTTATATGGTGATCTTAGCCTTCTTGTGTCAACAACCTGCATTAATTAATCTGTGAGACTGTCATCCTCATTGACTGAAGAATAAGGCACAGTGCTCACTGAAATCCAGATCTAGTATTTCTTAGGGCTGAAAGTGAATTATTTTTAAGCAATTAAAATGAGAAGGGAATAGCAAAAGGAGGGGAGGGGGAAGAGATGATTGGCAAATGATTGAAAAGGGATTTAAGATTTTTTTTCTTTTCAATTTTCCTATTTGCTGTTTCCCTTCTGGTTCTGAGAACAGCAGATGAGGCTGCTAATGTCTTATTGCAGGATGGGAGGTATCCTGGGGAACCAGTCTGGTGCTGCCTCTCACACCCCGGGAAATGGGAAGGAGGCAGAAATTGAGGGTGGGGAGTAAAAGGTGTCTGGGCAGGGATTAAGGAGTACCTACTAACTAGTTAATAATTATACCCCTTACCAGTCCTCCCCAGCAAGAGAAAACCCAAAATTGTATTTTTCTTTGATAGCATACTCTTCTCAACTTGCATCACATACGGTTTTATTCTTTCAGCCACCAAAAAGATAACACTAGCCTAGTGTTTACCATTACCCATAACTTCTACCTCCATGGTCTTGAATTTTGAGATTTCCCCTTGGTAATCATAATCTCCTTTTCTTCAATAGCTCCTGAAACTCTTCTTAATTCTTATTGTAACCTCCAGTCCTTCTACTCCTCCCTTTCTCTCATATGCTCTCACTCTATCCTCTTCAATCTTGGCCGTATAGGCTACCAGTTCAACTCTACCCTGTCTTTCTTTGACTGCTCAAAAGAAGGGATATTCATTCCTCTTTGCTAAAATCAAACACCCCACCTGTGTTCTCTGTGCCCACCCATCTCCCTTTCTCCAACCTTTACTACAAAGCAGAAGCTACCCTTGACCCTGCTATCCCCTCAAGCTATTTTCGTCTGTCTTTTCTGCTTTTCATTGCCAGTTCCTGGAAAGAATCATCTACTCTTGTTGCCCCTGCTGCCTTTCCACCCACTCATTTCTTTTTTTTTTTTTTGATTTATTTATTTACTTTTAGTTTATGAGAATCAGTTCCAGAGTCCCTTGAGTTTCAAGTTTTCTCCCCTCCCTCCTCCTCCCACCCACCTGTGGCAGCATGCAGTCAAGTATAGGATCTGCAAATACTTTCACAATGGACTTTATTCTGGTTGTATAGAAGGGTTGTAACCGATGGAATGAACAATGGGAAAGAGGAAACAAAATCAAACATGGAAAAGAACGAGAACGTGTAGTTTGCTTCATTCTGCATTTAAACTCTGCTCTTTCTACATCTTTCTCTGAATGTAGACCTCTCCTTGCATCCTGAGTCTTTTAGAATTGTCTTATAACTACGTTGCTGAGAAGAGTCCAGTTTATCAAAGTTGGTCGTCACACATATGATGTGTCTGTCGTGTACCATCCCCTTATTTCTTAATCCCTTATTAATAGTGATCTCTTAAGTGCTAAATTAAATTTGCATTTCTCTATCCTTATACTTTTAGACCTCTTTCCAGCAATGGATACGGCTGACTACACTCTTTCTTGGATGTTGTCTCCTCTGAGGCTTTTCAGGACAACGCTCCCTCCTTGTTTTTCTCCTGATTGTGTCATAGCTCCTCTGTCTCCTTTACTGGTCTCTCCTTCAAACAAAGGAACACTTCTTACAAGTTCCTACTGTATAGAAGGAACTGAGCTGGGTATTGAGGATGTAAAAACGAAACACATCATCCTTTCCCTCTTTTAACAGAGATGTTTCCCAGGGCGCTGCCCACAGTCTGGGCTTCTTCATTCTCTGCGTTCTTTCTCTGCGATTTCATCTGTTCTCATTTGTTGAAGTGTCCTCTCCATACAGGTGACTTCCCAATTTATGTAGCCAGTGTTCATTTCTCTCCTGAGCCCAGTCATTTATCTTCAAGTGCTTGCTGAACTCTTCTTTGGTGCCCCAGAGGCAATACAAACTCCACATGTGCAAAACAGGCTTCATTATCTTCCTGTCCTAACCTGCCCTTCTTCCTAACTTTGTTGTCTCTGTGGGCAGCAGCATCACAATCTCTATTAGTAACCCTGACTCACAACCCCACTTGTCTCTTGCTTATTGCTAGAGTGCTAGCCTTGGAATAGGGAAGACCTGAATTCATACACAATCTACCACTTAATAGCTGTGTAATTCTGGGTGAGTCTCTTAGTCTGTTTCCTTATTAATCAACTTGGGAAAATCCCACACTCACATCAGCTTTTACTATCTGCCCTGTTGCTTCTAAATGATATCCACAGTACTTCCTTCTTAGGGTTGTTAATAGCACCAAAGGAGATGCTTTATGGAAAACACTTTATGGACCTTAGAGTATGATTCACACTGCAGTTGATCTTATTACCATTTTTGTGTAAGTTGCAAACCTTGATCCCTTTACCTCTAGATACTTTTCATATTTGTTCCCTACTCTCTATTGTCACTACTACCAGCCTTGTTCAGGCCCTTGATCACCTCCTGTCTGGGTTACTATGACAGCCTCCTGATTCTGAGTCCTTTCTGTTGATGGCAAAATCAGCTTGCTAAGGCACAGGTCTCATCATGTTATTCCTCTGCTCTAAAACCTTCAGTGGCTCCCAATTTCTGTAGGATATAACATAACTTTTTCACTGACTTTTTTGACTTGCCACAATCTGGCTCCCATCTACCTTTACAGCCTGATTTTATATTAAGTTCATGCCAAACTGAACTATTCACTAGTTGTTCCTGCCCCCCCAACTCCATTTCCTCTTTCTCTCTCTCCCCTTCCCCCTCCCTCTCTCCCTCCCTCCTTCCCTCTCTCCATCCTTCCCTTTCTCCCTCTCCCCTTCTCTCCCTCTCTCCCTCCCTCCTTCCCTCTCTCCCTCCTTCCCTTTCTTCCTCTCCCCTTCTCTCCCTCTCTCCCTTTTGTGCATTTGTAAAAGCCACTTTCAATGCCTCCCATGCTCTCCTCCCTTATTTTTGTCTTCTTTCCAGGCTCACTTCAGGTGTTCCTGCCATGAGGTCCTCCCTTAGAACTTCTGCCTTCCCTGTCTTCTCACCAGTTATTACTGTTTCATGCCAATTCCTATGTATTTGATATTTGCTCATTTCTGTAGTAGAGTATAAATTCCTTGTTCCTGTATCTCCCCAACCTAGGACAGTGCCTGGCACAAAGCAGAAACTTATAAAGAGTGTTGAATTCAAGTATATTCTTTGCCGGCACAAACAGTTACTGTTTTATAGCTGGGAAAAAATAGGCAGGTACTGGTTTCTTATTTTATATTCTCACATTCATTGTTTAAAATGTTATTTTACATTTTCTTCACCAAATGTTCTGTTATTAATAGTCAAAAGAGGGAATTAAATAATGGAAAAGAAATCTGTAATTCCATAAAATCTGTCTCCTGCATCCCTGATCTCCCTGGCTACTCTTCTGCCTTTAGGTCCTTGCAGAGAGACACAGTGAGAGGCCCCATTTGGCTTCCTGACACAGGCCTGCTTGTCTGCTGGAGCTGCAATCTGGTAACCCTAGCCTCTGCCCCCAGCTGGGCTTCTGCATAGACTGACTAGGCAGGTGCCATGCAGTGTGATTTCCAGGACCAATGGGAGGGCCCCCTGCCCAGAAGAGTGCAGCTTGCTGGGAGCTAACATCCCTGGAGAGCCTACCTAGCAGGCAGGGGATTTGCTGGGGCCTGAGGCTGAGAAGAGAAAGAGGTTTTCAATCATGTTCTAAGAGTATTGAAAGCTCCCTTTTGGTGGTTTTAGCTGGTGTTCTTTGTCTCCTGTTGTTCCTTCTGCTGCTCCCTGGGAAGGGGAAAAAAGCCTTTCCCAGATTGTCTTTTTTCCCTTTCTCTCTCTCTTCTGAGTTAACTGTTAAATGTTTGGTTTTTCTTGTTTCTGCTTTAGAAGGGATGAGTACTTGAACAGTGTGAAATACGGAAAAACCCCCCAAACCTCAGAGCCCAGCCTAGCACCCTCCCTTTCTGTCAGCATTGTCAGAAGGTCTGCCTGCCAGCTCTCAGTCTGGAACCACTGTCTACATGGCTTTGACCCATGTGGTTTCTGCAGGGGATGGCTAAGGGCTGTAGTGAAGGTGGAGTCAGGAAGTCGGAAGGTCAAATTCTGTCTCTGATATTCACCAGCTGTGTGACTTGAGGCCAATTACTTCGGCTTTCTAATCCTCTATTTCCAAACTTGTAAAATGAGTATCATAAGCAGTACATGTGTCCCAGGGCTGTTGTAAGGAGCAAATGAGATATTCTGTCAAGCCCATTGCATACCTTACGGTGCTCTATAAAGGTTAGCCTGTTACTGTTGTTGTCATCCACATCAACCTTATGTCTGGAGACATCAGCCCAAACTTGGAGGCTCTATTCCAGACTCCCATGATCGGTGTCAAAGACTAGCTTTACCTTGGTCTGTTATGATAGAGCTCTATGTTTTCATTCATGTTCTTCCATCTTCTCTCTAAAAGCTGGGAGTTATAAACACCCGAAGCCCCCAAAGACTGAAGAGCTTGAAAGGACTGAAGCTCCTTTCTCTCCTGCTCTTGCCAACTCTGTGCTGGGCTGGCCTTCATATTGGGGCATGACATTGATCTCTCCCAGTGAGGAGAAAATCCTACACAGTGGGCTTTGGCTTATACCTCTAAAGTAAATGATCAGTTCCCACCTGCATTCAAAGCCCTTCCCATTCTGGCTCTAGCCTACTTCTCCAGAACAGTTGAACATTAGCCGCCTACTTGAACTCAACATCCCATTTCCCACCTCCATAGTTTTGTATGGACTGCTCCCCCACCTCCTTGTTTCTTTCTCTTTGAAACTTCTATTTGCTTTGAAGTCCAGTCCAGGTGCCAGCTCTTATTAGAAGCCTTGACTTCCCAGCCCCCTCCAGTTAGTGCCTTTCTCCTACTTTTCAAATGATTTTGTATTTACTTGCCTATTTCCATGCTATATTTCCAGTGGTGTGTAAACCCCTTGAGGGCAGACCTTAGTGTTCATCTTGAGCTTTGTATGCTCAGCATGTAGCACAGTGCTTCCTACATGGTGACAATCTAATAAGTGTTTGTTGGATTGAGTTATGTTCATGTGAATGCAAACCCTCACCTCCCCCAAGCCCTGTGCCAATGCCCCCATGGAGTTCAGGCCTTGCCAGCTCCTTCTGAGCTGGGAAGGCTTCTTCTTCGCACCAGATGACAGCTCCTAGGACCAGGGAGGTTGGTCCTGGGACCTTAGAAACAGCTTGTCTACTGGATGGTGATTTTTTTCCCCCGATACAGAAACCCTTGCAACTTTTTGAGTTGCTGTGTATGTCAGTGGAGAGCCTATGCTGAGGAAATCATGGATATTTTAAGTGTTGCAACAGCAGTTTCCTCCTTTATATGAAGTGAGGAACTTGGGCATGATAACCTGAGGACCCTTGTAACTCTGGATCTGGGTGAGGCAAGGATGTATATGGAGCATCTTACTTTCTGAGTCTGTTTCTGTGCCTATCTGTCCATGTATGTGTGTATGTATGTGCATATCTTTGTGTGTCTGTGCGTGTGTCTGATTTTGGTCTGCATGTGTTTCTTTGTGGGAGGGATGAAGTGTAGAAGTATAAACAAAGGAACATAAATAGATTGGGTAGATGTTGGTCTTACTTGAGTAAAAATAAAAATAAAATACCTTGCTAAGCACTGAATCTTAGGACCATAGGTGTCTACCTGAGCAGGGCCTTAGAAGCCATTTCATAATAATTATCAAATAACATGGCATTTATAAAACCATTTAGCACCGTGTCTGGCTTGTTCCCACCTTATAATAAGCCATTTCCTTTTGCAGAAAACTGAGGCCGAGGAAAACTATGTCACTCGCCCAAGATCATACCAGGTTGTGTAAGCCTCAGGAACGATTTGAACCCTAGTTCTATGATTTCCAAGTCAGTCCTCTTTCCATTATCTTATATTGCCTATATTGTTTATTACAGCCTGTCATGCTAGCAGAAATGAAGACCATTCTCAGGATCTTGGACATGATTCAAAGAGGCACTTTTTTGCTCCCCAGACAGTGGCTCACAGCTTGTATATATCTCTTAAAATTGCCCACCACTAAGTAACTTGAATGGGCAATCTCTGTGTGCTTCCACAACAAGCAATGGGGTTATTTCCGAACATTTCTTTGAAGTAAGTGAGACAACTCCTTCGTGCTTTCTGAACTTTTTATGATAGATCCATGTGTCCCTGTAAATCCTTGATTGACATTCCATTCAATATGCTAGAGACTTTCCTTAAGGTCTTTTAGCTTTTACATCAGTTTGGAATGTTCCATATTGGCAAACTGGAATGTGTACACAGGAGGAAAAAACAATTAATTGTAATAACTGGATTCAACGTTGCCTACCATGCATTGTGCAAAGCATTATGCTAGGAACTGAATCTCGTATCTTGATAGGACCTTGCAATGACAGGAGGAGATGAATGAAGTAGGGATTTTTAGATTGGAGTTCAGTAAATGGTTACTAGTTCCTTAGCCTGAAGGAAAGAAGACATGTGGAGGGGTGTGTGTAGGGAGAGAGAATCACTGTCTTTAAGTATTTTCAGAGCTGCCATATGGAAGAGGGATTAGACTCATTCAGTTTAGATCCAGAGGGAAGATCTCGGAATAATAGATCAAAGTTGCAGAGTGATTTAGGCTTGATGTTAGGGGGAGAAAAAATTCTAACAGAGCTATTCTAAAATAGAATGAGCTGCCTCAGAAGGTAATGAGTTCCCCATCACTGGGGATCTTCAAGCAAAAGCTCTATGACTTCTGGTCAGGTATCTTTTGAAGGGGTGGGGTGGTTATTGTTCAGGTGTGGGTTGGACTAGATGGGTTCTGAGAGTGTGTTCTAGTGCTTGATTTTTCAATACAATTTATTGTATGAATTGTAGCATCTAGAGCTTTCACCATACATGGAGCCTCCTCCTTCTGTTCATACTAAGACCTTCACCATGCTGGCCAACATAAGTCAGTTGTGTGCTCATTTACTTGTGATCTACTATGTTCATATTTCATGTGATATTCCTCTTCCCAACTCATGTTTTCATCAAAGATACCCTTGATGCACACATGGACCATGGATCACTCTCCTGAAGACCTATAAATAAGAAAATAGGTGTATGTGGCAATGATTGTTGATAACATCAGACTCCTTTTTTGTGTGGGAAAGAGAAAAAGCACCAACTATAGAATCTGTGATCTCTGCCATTCTTTTGGGATCTTCTGTTCTTTGGTTCCACTGCCTTGAAAAATTTCATTGGTTCCAGTGTATACTTTTGTTTTGCATTTATATAGGTCTAATTGATTTTTTCCTTATGTTTTCTGATATTATCTCCCTTCAAACATTGCTTTCAGAAGTGGTAGAGGCTAAAGGTGGCCTTTTCACTGTTGTTAGTGATAACAGATCCCTACAGGAATGTTGGCTGAGCTCCTCTATTCCACATCTGCTTATTCTACAAATGTCACCAGAAGGATGTGGCTCTAGCTTGATCTTCCTCCAAGTTCTTTGTAGGCTCACTGACTCCTGAATTCTTTCTGGTTTTTTTCTTGTGAAGAGACACTAGTACTCATAATTTTCTTTATTCTTTAATGTTTCCCAAATTCATGTTGAGCCCAACTACCACTTTTCACTGCTTGGTGAAGAAATTATATTGACCACAAATGCTAGTTTCCATCTTCTTATTATGGTGACTCTTTTACATTGACTACGTTTATTTAGGAAATGTTGACTAAGTCAATGTTCTTACTTTTTTCTATTTCTCAATATGTCCAGTGTTGACAGCTGGTTGAAACAGACTAGATTAGAGCTGTTGTAATCACACAAAATGTCTATTTTCATATATCCTTTCGTCTAATTCGGTATTTTCTTTAACCTTCACTTCCACTAGTTTGTGATCTATTTGCATATAGTCAGATGATTCTGTAACATTTGCTTTCTATAAAAGGGTTATGTGCTGCAATTAAAGTATGGTCAGTTTCACTTGCTGTCACATGCTTCTCAGTGAAGTCATAGCTACTATAGCCTGTACTGAGAGCTTTCTGTTTCTTGCCTCTCCATTTTAATACACGGCAAAAATAAAGAATTACAGCAGGATAAAGGGAGGAAATTGTACAACCTCATCCCACCCCCCCCAAAAAAAAACAAAACAACAACCCAGAATAGATGGCAGGAGGGCAGTGATGATAGCCAAGGAGAAGAAGAGCATATTGGAAAATTATTCATCCTCTAGGATGAGGGAGATAATAACACAAGCTTAGAGAGCTCTAGAAGCTCATTCCAGTTTTGCCTAAGGAGTTGTTGGACAAGGTGGCCATGTTGGAGGTGCAACATCATGTGGGATGACCTGAAGTTAGAATAAAAACCCACCCAAGTCAACCAACTGGTGGCAGTGGTGGGTCAGGTGTTCAGGGCTGTAAGTGTATCTTGTGGACTTAGATTTGCTTGGAAAAGTACCTTTTTGTTTTATCCCTTTGTTTAATAAAGGAGGTCTCTGAAAGCATTGTAAACTTCATACTACTAAGTGAGGAATCAATTTCAGTCATAGTCATGATAGTAGAGACATATAGCTCTTTAAGGTTTGCAAAATGCTTCATATTATTTCACTTGAGCTTCACACTGTTCTGTTGCCAAGCCTTTATTAAATGCGTCCTATGTGCCAAGCATGGTACCAAGTGCAGCCTCTATAAAGAAAGGTAAAAACCTTATTTGATGGGTAAAATGGATTGCTCAACAATACAAGTAGATGCAGAGATGGCCAAGAGGTGTAATCCTGCATTAGGGTGCCAGGGGAATTTGGGAGATTTCCTTCTGACCTGATGGAAAGAGCTTGCTTTTACTGCCCTTGAATATTGCTGCGTGAAAAATGAGGCATATATTTTCTTTTACTATTTTAGATTTTATTGTATTTTTTTCTCAGTTAACAAGCATTAATTTCTTCTCTTTTCTACTCCCCTCTCCTTGAATAAAAAGTCAAAAGAAAGCTGAAAGGCCCATAACAAATATACATAGTCAAGTGAAGTAAATTCCCTCACTGTCTGTGTCCAAACATGTCATTTTCACTCTGCATCTTGAGACCAGCATCTCTCTTACCTGGTGGGTTTAATGCTTCTTTTCGAATCCTCTGGAGGCTTGGTTTGTCACTGCATTTATCATATTCCTTAAGTCTTCCAAAGGGTTGGGGTTTTTTCCCCCTTTAATAATGTTGTTATCGTCATTGTATACATTCTTTTCCTGGTTCTCCTCACTCTACTTCAGCTCGTTGAGCTTCCTAGTTTCCTCTAAAATTGTTTATTCTGTCATGTCTTCTGGCATACTCGTGTTACGTTACATTCCCATAACACCATTGGTTTAGCTCTTCTTTAAAGGTAGGCATTCCATTAGTTTCCAGTTTTTTTCACTCCCATGAAAAGAGCTGCCATCTGTATCTTTGTACATGTGGGTCGTCTTTCTATTTCTTGGACCTCTTGGACATGAACTTTTTTGACTTTTTCCACTTGCAATCCTTTTGGTGCTTCTGAAACTGTGGGTCAGAAGCATAGAACTTGAGTCCTTGTTGTCTCAGCTGTTGTCTTTCATATGCACTGTAACCTGCTGATAGCCTTCTGAAACAGTGGAAGCCAGAATGGACCACAGAGCTCTGGGTATGTTCTGGCTCTGACTGGCCTTGGAATGACCATTGCCTTCCCAGTATGGTTCTTTGTGCCTTCTAGGCTGCCATGGGGTTTCAAAGTTTCCATCTTGTATTCTTCACTCACATTAAGCTTGTAGTCTGCTAAAGGTCTCAAATTCCTTTCAGAGGATCTAGTCTAACCCTACTGACCACCTCTCTCTGGTTCATTAGATTTATTTAATGCAGTCTGACATACATTAAATGCCAGTTGTACATAAGGCATTGTGCTAGACATTAGTGATACAAAGAAAAAAATGAAAAAAATCTCCTGAAGGAGTTTATGGTCTACTGAGAGGAGTCAACATGTACATGGATAAGTAAATGCACAATTGTATGAAATAAGAGAGAAAGTGCTGATACCTAGAGAGTAAAATAAGAGTCTTGTGGAGGAAATGGTACCTGAGCTGTGTCTTGGAAGGGAAGCTAAGAATTCATTTAAAACATGATGGGGGGGGGGGGTCACCTGTACAAAAGACTAGGGATGAGACAGAAATATATATACGGGAAACAGCAAACAGGTTTGACTCCAATGGAGAGGGTGTGAGGATACACCTCTGTAATCAGACTTATCTTAACAAGAATATCATTTTAAACTACTAGGCTTCCTAAATGACATATCTTCCACAGAAAATGATTGTTTGCCTCTTGGACAGCTTTGCTTCTTGAGACTGTCCAATTTTCTCAGACTGTTATTTTGGGAAGTCCCAATGGATCCTTGATTGGTTGGAAAACAAAGTGCCACTTTTAGAGAGGATAGGGGTGCTGCCAGTGAGCTGCTCTGCAATGTCACATTCGGCAAACTGGCCTCTGTCCAACATCTTGAAAGGAAATTGACAGCAATCATGGAAACCTTTGGTAAAGCTATCAGGCAGTTTTGGTAGTGCTGGCTAAGACAGACTCTCCTGTGATTTCCTGGTAGAGAAGGCCTATATTTCTAGATCAAGGGGAATGTGATAGATGACATCAATTGAGCAAAGCTTTGATTCTGTTCATGTAGTGTGTCTAGCCATCAAAATATGCTGGTGGTCTTGGGGACACAGCTGTCTGGATCTGGTATTTGGAGTTGACTTCCTGATTCCAAAGTTGGAAAAATTATTAGAAGCTAAAGGATTCAGAAAAAGCCACTGATGGTGGTAAAATGCTGCTGCTGCTGATTACAATAATTTACACTTTAACCATGTATGACCCATATTGAATTTATGAAGTTGTGTGTTTTTAACTCGGTGTAAAACTCCATTTATCTCCTATTGAATTTCATCTTATTAGTTTCAGCTCAGTGCTCTAATCCTGTCATGATTCTGACTCTGATATCCAGTGACTTAGCTGTCTTTCCCAGCTGTGTTTCATATGCAAATCTAAGTCATTGAAAAAAACTTGTTCAGAAAAATGAGTCCAAGTACAGATCCCTTGGGCACTCCCCTGGAGACTCTTTTCTGTGTTGGCATTGACTCAAGACTACACTTTGAGCACAGCATTTGTCAGTTCCAGTTCTTCTGTGTTATTTATTTCATATCTCTCCATCTTTTCCTTAAGAGGAATATGAGATCCCTGGATTCTAGCAAAGCATTTAATAAAGAAAAACTGTATCTAGAACATCCTCTGTGACAACATGTGATTGCATTTTGCCAGAAATTGAAATCATTCTCAATAACATTAATTTATAGGCTCTATTTGCTTTCCCTTTATAAAAAATTAGGGCAGACTTCACCATACTTGCCATACTACAATACATTTACTTGTCTCCAGGAACTTGTAACCATCAGAGATGGTGATTGTTGAAGCTTAGCTCTTACCTTGTCTACTCCCTTAGTCGGGATTCTCCTCAGAGCCACTCTTGACTAACACTGAAAACCCTTCACAATGTGTCTTATTGTAGAGCATGCCCCTCTCCCTGCCCCTCACTCTACCTTCCATTCAAAATGTCTGTCTTGGTGTTACTTGTATGCTACGTGGCATCTCCCAGCCCCAAGGTCAGGCTTGTTCTTCCTCCTCATTTCTACCTCTTGGAACCCTTTCAAGGCACAATTCAGGCTCAATTCCTATGAGAAAGCCTCTGCTGATTCTCCCCCCTCCCAGTTTTTGATTTCATAGCCCTCCTTCCCCCATCCCTGCATGGCTCTTGTGGGATGGAGTATTAATCTTGTGCTGCATCTGAATTGCTCTAGAGACTGAGAGATTCAAGTAGATACTATCTCAGAAATCCACGTTCAGGACATGTCACTAAGTGATGAACTCTGGGACCTGTGTGAATCTCTTTTCCTCACATTATTGCAGGCACTATATGTGTATTTACTTGTCTGTGATAATGTGTTATATTCCTCCCAGCAGAATGTTAGCTCTGTAAGAACAGGCACTGTTTCACTTATCTGGATCCCTAGGACAAAACACAATGTCTGGCATATAATAGGTGCTTAATGAATGCTTATTGATTTATAGATTCAGCTTAGTACCCATCCAAGGCACCTACTGTCTGAGGCTGGGTATCTGGGACCAGATAACCTCAAGTTTTCTCTTGATGTTAATGTTATCCTTGGAATTGAGATGTCTGTCTTAGAGGCATTCTCTGTAGACCTGAGTGCCAAGTAGTTAATTGATATTCATATCCTGTGGAAAGAGGGCCAGAAGGCTACTCCCAGGAGTTGCTGCAAGGGGTCTGCAAATCCATATGCACAGCAAGCATTACATTTTAATCTTTAGTTAGCGCCAGCAAAATACACAGTGTGGCTCAGTATAATAAGCAAAAATGCCTTCTGTAGACTGAGTAAATATTATTTAGCACATACATTATTACTCTTTTCTAAATATGCCGTATGTAGATGCCATTGTGATTACTCACGTAGTCCAGTGAATCAGTGATCATATCAATTTGGAGGAGCTGTCCAGTGGAGTAGAGGATAAGCCATCAATGCCCCTTATCTAGATCCTCCTATAAACCCATGACAAGGGGTCACCCAAAGGCACTGTAGGCCTTGTGTGATGTGGGTCATCTAGAGCATGCATATACTGTCTTTGCAACCATCTCAACACGTGCCTCACTGTTTGAATGCATCTGACATAAAGAGTTCCCAAGTTCGGGGGCGGAGCCAAGATGGCGGCATAGAAGCAGCAACATATCGCAGCTCTCACATAGCCACCCCAAAATACCCATAAAATAGGACTCTAAACCAATGCTGGAACTCCAAAACGCACACAAAGATACTTCCCACTAAAGTCAGCTC
>CM053582.1:47796584-47812405 GCA_028627135.1 Pseudochirops cupreus | reverse complement strand
TTCTTTTCTGCATTGTGGTGACCCAGCACCAGGAATGTGCTGAGAAATGTTTAACAACTAGCTCTCAGAAAAAAATGCACACCACATTTTTTAAGTTTAATGTGTTTTATTAACATTTTCCTAAGTCTTCTAGGCAATCAATAAAACAATCAAGTTCTGATTTGTAGCATTTGTGGATTTTAAAGATATGAATCCTCCTGCTGCAAATTTACCAATTGGCTCTTGCAGATTTCAACTGGCTCCAGTACACTTCTTCTTGGCCCTGAAATGACTTGATGTTTTAAAATCAGGCAAACTCTGAGTGATGCCTTTGCTCTTGACCCACCCCCTCCCAGTTCTATGACACCAGCACAGGGGCTAGTGCTAGCTGGTACTACCTAAGTTTAAAGGAAAAGCAGCTTCTGCATAAGACTCTTACCTCAACTCTCCCCTGTAATGAGTAGTGTGCTCTGAACCTAGAGTCCCAGTGAGGAAGGAGGGGAAGATGTACTGTGCATCTCCCCTACTTCCACATGGAGCATAAGAGTCACCTAGCACAACTTCTTTCTGGGCCCTTGTCTTCTTTTTCTGCATTGTGGTATTTCCTGAATTGGTGACTGCATGTACTTACATGTCCAAACTTGCAGGCAACCTTGTGCTTTTGAGGAGTGCAGAGGTCCTCGGTCCCTTGAGTGGAGCTGATTGATGGAAGCTTCTCCATCAGAGAGACAACCATTGACAAGAAGATTAGCCCAAGCCTAGTCTATTGTAGCTATCAGGAGTTGTTTGGACAGTACAGAGCCACAAGTGAAATGTAAAATGGCAAACCTGCAGTCTTACAGCCTGTTTTATGTTCTGATGAGATTTCAGTATCAGCCTGTGGAAAGATGGTAACATTTATATTATGTTACTGAATCCTGTTTTAAGTCTGTGTCATTGCATTCTTGTGTCTTATGCTTTAGTATTTCTTTTCTATGCAGGAGATAAATACCTGTCCCATATCTGATTTACACTTCACATTGAGCATCTTTTTTTTCTGTCTTCCTTTGGGGAAAATCTAGATGTTTAAGTAAACTTAAGCTTTAAGTGATTTTTTCCCAGGGTATCAGCTGGGTGTTTAAATGAACTGAATAGTGTGAGGTCCTTCCACCATTAGAGGCCAAGTCCCCCAGGACTGAACTTCGTTTGGATGGCAAGCCTGGGTCCAGAGCAAAAGGGCTCCTTATGTTTGAGGAGTGAGGGCAGTGGCCCAGCCACTGTGGGCCCAGCAGTGGGTCCTTCATATTAGACCTGGCTCTTGCTACTTGCCGCCCATCTTCTTTCTTTTATCATACAGCTCCTTGATGTTATTCTTTCCTTGGTTCTTCTTTGTGGTTCCTTCTTTTGTTCTCAGTTGGAGCTTTCTCCTGGACAGCACACACTTCTTCAGTGCTCTCTGAGTGATCCTCATTGTTCATTCTTTAGAGGCTCTCATGTTCCATGGTTCACAGCCACATTGTTTAACTCTTGTGATGAGTAAAATAAAAATCTATTTAGGTTTCCTGAATTCATGACCACTTTTCATTGCAACCACCATATGCCCCCTGGGTGTTATATAGGTGTGTATCATGGGGTATCACAATCTCCAAAGTATCTAAATTGTGAGTGATCAAGAGAGCAAAGGATGCATAAGACAAATACTCCAGGAGGGAATAAGTGTGTGGTGGGTTTAAGTGTGCTGCAGCATGTTACCAATGATGTTTTGGGTGTGGGGAAAGGGACAGAAAAGAGAACATCTAGGAAATGTATGAAGAGAAAAAGAGGTAGGCTGGTCAGACTGTGGGACTAAGGTATGGCAGAAGGAGAGATACTACTCCTAGAAAGAATACATCATGCAAGAGGGAGAAAGGGACTACAAAAATCAATAGGAAAGTAAACACACACACACACACACACACACACACACACACACACACACACACACACACACACACACCTACCCACCCCACCATAGGTAAACTACTTGGAGCAATCAAAAATCCACACAAGGAGAATTAGGAAAGAATTTAATTTTGTATTTCAAACAATCCCACAATTATAAAATATGATTTGGGACTGTTTTCTTTTGTACCTTCTCTGCACTGGCCTGTTTCTTGTTCACTGAGGAATGGCAGAAGGAGAGATGTAACCAACATCTCTCTACTCTTGTGCTTTTGTACTGGGTTATTCTCTGCCCCGGGCCTCCCCGCCACATACACACCCGACTGTTCTGCCCACTCCCTCTGTCTCTTAATTTCCCTCATTTTATTCAAGTTGGAATCCCAACTACTCCCAGAGGCTTTTCTTGAGCCTTGCCCCCCAACTTCCTATGTCTTCCTTTCTCGGATTGCCTCCCATCTACTCTGTGTCTTGCATGTACCAGTCTGTTTCCCTGTTGCCTCACCTGTTTGAATGTAATCTCTTTGCAGTCCCCCTTCCATATATTCCCAGTACTCTGCACAGTGCCTGGCACAGTAAGAGGTCAAAAACTGGCATCATTTGATTGACAGTGCATATTCCTCACTCTCTTGGAATATTTAAGGCAAAGGTTTGAGTAATTGTACCAAGAAATAGGAAGCCTTTATCAGTCTGTTGGCCAGTTTCCACGTTTAAGCTTTTCTTCTGTCACATCTTTTTTATCATCAATACAGGGCTCCTGTATACATTGGGGGACACATTGATGATGCCTTGCATGTATGGCTTTCCAAGAGTGCCCTGGATGAGAAATTGCCTCTCCTCCACCTGCATTCCCTGCATGGTGCTTATTTTGCTCAGCAGGGAGTAAAAACAAAGAGCAAACAATTTTTAGGCACAATGGTAGCAAAGTCTTTTTCCTTGGCTCCTGCTCCACTGAGAGCTTTGATTCTCTTGAGTTTTTCTTGAAGCTTTTGGAAATAAACTGGAAGCAGGGTATGTACAGTGCCTCCCTCTCCTGGAGAGGCCTGTGTTTACCAGGTGTCAGACAGACACAAGTGTGGGCTATGGCTCTGTTTGGCCAAAAGTATCATCTGTGACAGTGGAGGGAGGGCATTCCATATCCAAACATATTGCATCTTGATGCCTTCTCTCAAATATGCATAAGCTTCCCTTTTTGTTCGCGGGTGATGAATAAATGTAGTGCCAAACCCAGCCTTGGACTATGTATCTGCATGGGCCAAATATTTTTATATTTCTCTGAACTCCTACAAAAATCAATATGAAATTAAATATACACACACTCACACAATCACACACACTCTCTCTTTCTCACTCTACCATGGGTAAGCTACTTGGAGCAAGCCAAAAATTCGTGGCAAGGGAAATTAGGGAAGAATTTAATTTTGTATTTCAAACAATCCCAGGCACACTTATAAAATACAATTTGGAAATGAATTTGCATGGTTAAAACCCATTCTCCAAGTTTTATGATGACTTTTATTTTTATATCATGTTATTTCCAGAAATCTCATCCTACCTAACTCAGTGAATCTTTTCTTATAACAAAGCAAAACAGTCTGATAGTACATGAAATATTCCACACCCATAGTCCCTCACTTCTTCAATGGAAAGAGGGAGACATTTTCCCTCTTATGATCTCTAGAATCAGGATTTTCTTTACGATTATAATGTTAAGCTTTCTAAAATTTGCTTTTAATAATGAGTTTATATGTATATATATATGTATAGCATTTTAGGGTACTGAAAATGCTTTATGTACATCCTTTGTATTTGAGCTTGACAATAACCCTGTTATTGTCCCTCCAACACAGGTGAGAAAACTGAGGCTTAAAGAGGTTGGGACTTGCCCAGAGTCATTATTGATAAATTCCATCAGAGATGGAAGGAACTTGATAGTCTATCTAGTTTAATCTTGTAAATTTTTGAATGAGGAAATTAACACCCAAATATGGGACTTCCTCAAGATCTCTCAAATACTGTAAAAACCCTTGTCACATGGCTCTAGTCAATGTCTTAGTTGGAATTTGAACACGCTTCTTTTTGACTCTTATCCTGCCTTACACTTTCATTCTTGCAGTTTGGATAAATAAGACTCCAGGTGATATGCCCTCTCATCTATAGTGGGAAGATAGGGCCTACCCTCGTGGCGAAGTGTTATACTTCCCCACCTGGGGTTGCTTGTACTGGCAAGCTATGGAATGTCTAAGCCAGAGCTAGAGGAGTTAAAAAAAAAAAGGCAGCCAGGAAAAGCTGGTACACTTCTGTCCCACTGTGTAGCTTTTGTTGAAGAGCTTTGACTGTGTGTCAAAAAGAACCAGTAAGAGAAATATAAGATGGGCCAGGATCCCCTGTTTTGACAGATTTGCAAATAAGAGCCATTTTGGCCAGTAAACAATAGGGTAACCGTCAAGGTTTGGGTTTTGTGTGTTTGTTTATTTATTCTGTTACTTATTTTGCAGAGTGCTTTCCATATGTTAGCTCATTTAGGCTCCTAAGATCCCTCTTTGTGAGAAGTGAAGTGGCTAAGACTGAGTCATGATGCCCTCATATGTAAATGGATAAAATTGGAACTTCACAACCTGTGGGCCACCGCCTCTTGAGGTGAGCTGCTGAGTTATTCCAAGAAGTCCGAAAACACCCGTGTTTTCTCAAAGGCCATTCCGTCTGCTGCAGTGAAGGAGGCCTTTGGAAATGGAGTTCTCAGACTTGGAAATATGGGCCACATTTAAGGTCCTTTTGAGCTTTAAATCCTGTGCTCTGAGATGGGAGCCTTTTTCAGTGTCTCCCTCTCTCTGACTGTAAGGACATGATAGGCCATAAATGTATGCCCTGAGGTTTGCTTTCTGTCATATAAACCAAACTAAACAGTAAAAGGTCCTAGGATGAGTTTCATAAAATCTTATTGGGTTTTTTTTTGTTGTTTTTACTTTGTCATTTCATCAAATTACTTCCATGTAAGCTCCACTCTCCCCTGCCCCCACTTCCAACAAGTTTTTCCTTACAGTAGTGAAAAACCATTATGGAATACCAAGTGATAAAGCAACTAGACCTAAAAATGTATGCGACATGAAGCACCCATAGTCCCCCCCCCCCAAGAAAGGAGAGTGTTTTATTTTCTTATCTCTAAGACCATCATCTTAAAATTCATTTATTCAGCCCCCACGAGCACATAACTCACAATGGCTGTGTTCAGTAAACATACTTTATTACCCAAACACATAAAGAAAAGAGATCATAAATTTTCACATTTCCACTATGAAAATGTTTATGCTTTAATGTGTTCATTGGTTAAAAATTTAAAGTCCTAAATCTGTGAATTAAAAATAATTATATTATATCATGTCTATTTAGACATCAATTGGTAGATTTCTGCTTTGAATCTTAGGAATCCTTAGAATTCTGCTTTTGGTGGAGTAGGTATTCACCTGCCTCCCAAGGTCATGCATCATGGCTATGTGCATATGACTAGCAGAACTGATACACACAGAAGTAGAAGGTCACAGCTGCCATTAACTGCCTCAACTTAGTGAACTGGGGTCACAGGCCATCTTGTGTGTGTTGGAGTTGGAGTAAGATTGGAAGGTGGGGGCTGTTGATGGTCCAGCCTGACTGAAGGGAGTACTGTCACCCACTTGCTGTGGTGTTAGAAATTCCTACCACTGGAGGTCTTCTCTAAAGTATTCAGAATGATGCAGTGTGAGTTGAGAGGGACATAAGCATCCAATTCATCTAACCTTTTGAGGCAGATATTTCACTTTGGGACAGTTGTCGTGGCTAAGATGTTGTTCCTGCCACCAAGCTGACACTTGCTTCCTGTCAAGGCTGACTTTGTATCTTCTACATGCCAGGCCTTCAAATACTATAGCACAGCTCTGCTGTCCTATGGCTCTGTTAGCTTCCCTGAGCTGTTCTTTACCAGGCTGAACATTGCTCATTCTTTCATCCAGTCCTCAAATGACATATTCTTAAGGCTCTTCCCCAACTTGGTTGCCCTCATTCTGATGCATGCTAGCCAGCTGGTGACATCCCCCTTGAAACAGAATTTCTGAAACTGATCAGAGTGCTCCCCATGCTGTCTTCATGGAGCTGAAGAGCACATGTGCATTGACGTATTAGCTTCTTTAGAAGGGGGGATAGGTGGCATCTTTCCTTATCTTTCTCCAATTGCTAGTGCCATTCTTTCCTCCCTAACTTCCCTGTATTTATTAACATTCATTAACTCTATTCATACTCTATTAAAACTATCCATGCATGTGTATATATAATATGTACACTCATATAATATAGATATATAGGGTATGTGTGTGAAAGAGAGTGTCTATCGTTAAAATGTATGGTCTTTATTTCTTTCTTGTTAATTTCTTATTTCATTCTTATTAGTTCTATCCCCCAAACCCAGCATCTTGCCTGGCACATAGTAGACACATAATACATAATCGTTGCTTAACTTGGCCTAAGGAGGCTTTAGGGCACTGTCCAGATTCCTTGTGCCACAGTGCTGTGCGTATGCCAAGAGAAAGGTGGGTAGCTTTGTTTCGGCTCTACATATGCTCTTTGCTTGTTAGGACTGCTTTGGGAAAACATGCTGTTGTTTAAGTAATAAACAATATTATCTAGAAATGATAAGAGCAAAAAAGGGAGATGAGCCAGTTGTGTTTAGAGAATGAAGGAAACAGATGGCTGGCCCCACTTCTTTGGTGCCCACGTTGTTGTAGAGGATGGCCTCTGTTGCTCTAGATTGATCTTTGATGAAGGACTTGTGGAAGGATATGGCCTGGGGAGCTGTGGGGTGTAAGTGTGCCCTATGAGAAGGTCTACCCCATAATGGTGAATGTAAGTGCATTGAATATGAATATGTACTCAGTATTATGAGGTATTCTTGTTATTAAAGGCCATGTTTTACTTGGGGATTTGAGTATGATCAGTTTTTGTAGCCTCACAATTGGTCATAGGACCCTGAACTTCTGGGTGCCTAACAAATGTTTGCAGCCTTGAATGAACCCATTTAGCTTCACCCTGGGCCTACAAAGACAGCTCTACCTTTGAGGAGTTTGTGTTCTACTGGGAGGTGGTAGTGGTGGTGTGTGTGTGTATGTATGTATATACACACATGCATATATACACATACACATATATACACACATGCATATATATGTAAATGTGCATTGTTCAGGTATATGTATATACACTTATTTATGTGTGTGTGTGTGTGTGTGTGTATATATATATATATATATATATATATGCACATATGTATATGTTCTATTTGATATGGCTACCTATGTTTAAATTTTGTGTGCATGTGTAAACAGAGTGTCCTAAAAGTTTCATTGCTCTCTTAAGCTATTAAAGGTTAATGGCTTACTATGGTTTTCAGGACACTCTGCTTGTTATTTCTGGACCTATACCTTCATTGGTTAAAGACACCACTTCTCCTAATGAAGACCTGTTAAGTTATAGTCTTACAGACTTGCTTGAGGTGCTGAAAAGTTGTGTCCTAGTACAGGCAGGGCTCAAAGCCAGGCCTGCATCATCTTCAGGACTCTAAAGCAGAAGTTTTCTTCTCATTATCGTGAAGTGTCTTTCATTTATAAAATAAACACTGAGAATAAATACAAAGGATTTTTTTTGGAGAGGTGGGGAGTGTACTACCTAAGGACAGCAGCAAATGCCTTGTGTAGGAGGCAGCAAATGCTTTGAATAAGATGAGGGATTCTCTGGTGTGAAGATGAAGGTAGACAGAATGACAGGTTGGGAAGGCAGCCTGTGGAAAAGCTGGAAATGGGAGATGTGACAATATGTCTGGGGATAACAATAAATAGGCCAATTCTGCCTGTCCGTGGGAGGGAAACAGAGTCCTGATAAAAATGATCAGTTTTGATCAGAGTGTGTGAGAGGAGAGGAGCTGGAGGAATAAGTTCTCTCCTCTTTCCCATCCTTTCCTTCCCCATTATGACACTCAGTTATGTGTAATCTGTTCAGGATGGCCCTTCCTACTAATGATGATCACCAATGACTTCTGCCATGATATTTTGGGCACACTGGCTGGAAATATGTTTAAAAGTTGAAATGACAGCAGCACCTAAACTTAGGAAGAGTTTTAAGTTGCTTTTGAGGATTTCCAGATGCACGAATATTGTAATGGAAAACAGTTCTTTGTATGTTAGTGTATTTTGTGTGTGAGTGAGAGAAGGGGGAGAGGAGGGAGTGAGACAGGCAGAGGCTCATTTTCACAATAAAGAGCATAGTGAGCCCTGGAAATAGCCCAGAATGAAGCCACTCTCACAGCTGTGCTCATACACAGGCCTGGAAATGGGCCACTCAGGGATGCTGGTGTTAGTGGCAAATGAAAAAGTGATAGTTGTGGAAAATGTGTATTTCTTTATATATCTTAAAGTATAGCCTCAAAAGACAGAGCATTCTTACAGAAATCATTAGCTATCTTTTGGCTTTTGTAGGATGAAAAAATTCATTTGAGCTTAGAGATCTTTAGCTGCTCAGAAAAATTACCGTCTTTCAAAAGGGCATAGACAAGTTTGCAGGTGGTACTGGGAAGTCTTTAGAGAGATGATATCCTGTTTGGGTTCACGTGGAAGGCAAATGAGCCCAGGAAATATCTGATTTCAAAGGAAATGTGAATCTGGAGATGCACAAGTTTCTAATGCAGTGGACTGGAAGTCAGCAGGCTTGTCCTGGAGTTTGTGTTTCCTTACTTCCTTGTTGGGTAACCAAGGGGAAGTGTCTGTCTTCCTTGTGTTAGTCATCTATAAGATGGAAACTATGATATTTGTACGGCTTACTACAGGGAACCATTTTGAGAATTAAACCAAACAACGTATTTATAAAGTGTGCTGTAAACTGTTAAGTCTAAATGCCTGGCATTGTTATGCTAAGAGACAGATCAGTGTGTACAGAGGGAAAGCATTGGACCTCTCCCAGAGTCTTAGTGTGAGGCCAACATGACCCTGAATTCTCCATGACATGTTGAGCAGCTTCAGGTATAGGCCTGATGCCAAAATGTGTGTCTGCTCTCCTAGGCGCAGCCTGACTCAATTAGGAGATACTCATTATCAGAAGGTTGCCATGAACTTTCACTGGTAAGGGTCTTTGTCACAATTCTTCATGAAAGAGATTAAAATATGAAATAACCCTCATTTCTGTGTGGTCCCCTTCCACGATGGCTGTGGCAGAGCGGTGGGAAAAGGGGCTGCTAAGCTTAGTAGACATGACATTTTGTTCACTGACCAAGGAATTGATAATACCACAGAAAGAACTGAGCCAGTTCATATTGACATATTTACTAAAAATTAAATTGGAAAATATAAAAAAGTTTTAGCTATATGGAAAACTAAATTTTTAAAATGTGGATTTCATTATATACCTGAATACAACAAGAAGCATTATTTCCTGGGACACTTGGTCATCTAGCCTTGCTGTGCTCTTGACACTTACAGGAAGCTGACTACCATAAAAGTAAACGTAGCTCATTCTTCAACATCTATTCAACAGGAATAAGAGACAAAAGAAAAGGAGGAGATAGGGTGTAACATGGAGAGGTAGCTAGTATAAGTGTCCAAAGAATTCCACATTATTTCTTATCTGTCATGAGATAGCCTAGCTGTGATCAAGAGTTGTGAGACTTGAAGTGGTGTTGCCGTGGTGGTCCAATGAAGTATTAGAGAGACTAGCCTATCCCAAGAGACTTCTGGAGAATTTCATGAAACAGAACCACTGAAAGGGCTTTCCTTCTCCAGCTCATTTTACCAGTGAGGAAACTGAGGCAAACAGGATTGAGTGACTTGCTCAGAGATACACAGCTAGTAAATGTCTGAGAAGACATTTGAACTCATGAAAATGAGTCTTCCTGACTCTACCGCACCACCTAGCTGCACATTTATAGTTTTATGTCTTAATTAAATGCTTGTGCTATTGAAAAAGAAACCATAAGGCACAAAAATGCATGAAAAGTTTAATAAAATATCATCAACATATACCTTGATACTCTCAGTTCGGTTGGAAAGTGAGCACAGAAAGAGGATATATATATATATATATATATATATATATGTATGTATGTATGTATATACATATATATATATACATATATGTATATATGTGTGTGTGTATACACACACACACACACACACACCACTTCGAATGAATGGTGCCCCTGTGTGAAAGTATGATTGATGGTGGAGAACGGGTATCTTCTCTCTAAATACCTAAGTAAGGTTGGTAATTAGCCAAGCTTCTGATTTGAATATCTTGGTTAGTTGCTTGAGAGACCAAATAATCATAGAGAGTAAATGGGGTGCTTTGTCAGATGAAAAAGTAATTTTCCTTCTGATAGAAGAGTATCTTCTCAGATATCTACAAGAGGATGTGTAGATTTCTAGTCACCACGTGTGGAACTGGAGCTGGTTACTGGAACCCTTTGGAACTTGAATAATGACAAGGACCTGTGTTTTTGTGGACAAGCTTTGAGTCAGAAGACTTAGGTTTTCATCCAAGCGCTGCTGTTTATAACCTGCATGACCTTAGAAAAGTCATCTCACCTCTTTGAGCCTCAGTTTCCCTCTGTCAAATGAAGGAGGTAGGACTAGATGGCCTGGAAATCAGCAAGAGTTGTGACAAAAGGGCATGACTTCAGTGAGAGAACAAATGTAGGACAATATCCCAGAAGGCCATGCTGCAAAAGGGGGAAGGATGTGAAATGAGATAGTGGCAAACACTGATCCCAATGAGACAGTGGGGAGGGGTAGAGGGAGAGGGAAGGAGGGAGGGAAAAGGTAAGAGAGAGAGAAGAGGAGAGGAGGAGAGAATATGAGAGACATGTTTGCCTTGATAGAGGGTGTTGCACATGAAGACATTCAAACCAGAGGTTAAATGACTTGCATAAGGTCACAAAGCTAGTAATTAGAGGCAGAACTTGGCCAAATTCATGATGCTTGTAAGCAGAGCCAGGATTTGATCCCAAACCTTGTGAGTCCAGTTTCAGCATCTTTCGACAATAGTTCTTCCTTGTTCACTCAAAAGACACCAAGTCTGCCGAGTAAGAATGTCACATCCACGTGTAGTAGTAGTAATGAAATTTGAAGATCCCTTTGTATTGGCAAGCTAATGGGTACTTACACTTAGTTTAAAATTAAACCTCTGTAAAAAAAAAAGGTATGAACCCATGTGGCTGACATAACAGGAAGGGGCTGAACAGGGAGGAGCTAATACATATATAAGGAAAAGTACAAGCTGGACAGTCAGAACTTCTTGGAATAAGCATCATGGAGGCAGGGAAGCTGGGGGGGGAGAGAGGGAGGGAGGTAGGGATAGAGAGAGAATTTCTCTCAGTGAGCATCTGGAGGATGGGCTGCTACTGCTGGACTGAACTGAGAATTCAGAAGAACTGAGAAGAGAAATGAGAACTGCCACAGAAACTTGGACTTGTGGTGGCAAGACTTCCAAGGGCCAGCTGGAGCTGCCATAGACTGAGGAAGCATGACTGTGGTGCCAGTACTTGTACACATGTTGTTGTGACTTTTTTAATGTGTGTGAATGTTATTGTGGCTTTGTTAAGCCTTGCCTTCAAAGGAACAGAGACTGTGAGAGATTTGAGGTGGACTGGACATTGTGAGCTTCAATGTGGAGCAGGAACTGCACAGAGAGCTGGACAAGGAACTGGGAGCTGTCTGCCTTTGAACTCGGGTGACAGTTGGTTAAATTAGAGCGGGAGCTGGGACCATAGAAGAGGAACCATGAAAGCTGAAAGCCTGTCTGAAGTCAAGACAAAAAGACTTCTCTGTGGGTACTGAGTGGTGACTGATGAAATTGTCTGAGTAGTGACTGATGAAATTGTAATTTAATTTAACCCCATGGGTGGAGGGCTTTGACTTTTTGTACATTGTGTCCCTTAAGCAGGCAAGCCTCCTTAAGGATGATTGATTGATTGAGTTACTAAATGATTGTACTTTGTTTAAAACTATGTGACCACTTTGGTGAAAACTATGTGGCCATTTTAGTGATAAGTTGCTGAGTTGTGACATGGTGAATGCTGTATTTTGATTTTCTCTGATAAGTTGTAATATCGTGAATGCTATACCTTGATTTTCTGTGAATGTTTTGCTCTGATTTGTTACTGAATAAATAGAGAGTTTGCTATACTATGTAATCAGAACCTTGAAAGCTGTTCACAGCAGCAGTCCTCCAGAAAGCTGCGCATGCTTGGCTTTATACCATGGTTCCTATTGAGAGGAATTTCTGTAGAAAATTTTCTGTTGTCTATTTCCCATTTCTCTGAGTTAGTAATGGAGGACATTTAGACAGACATGGTAGTACTAGGTATAATGTCATTTCCTGTCTTCTCCCTCCAGAAGGGGCAGTGCTAGAAAGTAATGGCAAGGGACACTGCAAGGAACAACAGTGAACTGCAAACAAGTAGCTGAATTTCACCTGCTGGGAGCAACAGGGAACTACAGAGGGAGAGCAGCCTGTATATTGAGCACAGTTAATGACTAATTTTCATGGCTCTATGGGAGATGGTTGCTGTATCCCCCTTAGGTCTTTTAATAAACCTTCTTTGTTTAATGTAGAGTGATTGTGTGGCAGCTGCCTGTTTTGGATGGTACTAGCGAGACAAATTAAGGAGAAATCTCCCATGATGGAGTAAAGCCCTTTGTGGCATGAGAGTGTTTTTCACATGAGTTCCATGTTGTTGGAAAATATGGTTCAGGGTCATAAAATGAAGATGGTCAAAGACTGTAGATCACTCAGAAGCCAGAGGCATGTACATAATGAGTATATTTGTTATTGTTGCTTGAGGTTAATAGATTGTTTCATTTTAAATCTTTTATTTTGTAAACTGAGCTAGCTGTTCTCCTCCTGATCCTTATTGAATGATCTCTCTTATGACAGCTTGGGAGGCTAGGTGGCAGAGTGAGTAGAGTCCCTGGCCTATAAAATGGCTGGAGAAGGAAATGGCAAACCACCCTAGTATCTCTGCGAAGAAAGCTCCAAATGGGGTCATAAAGAGTTGGATGCAACTAAATAAAATGACTGAACAACAGAACTTATTACCATACCTGGAGAGCAACGTCATCATCCTTTTGTAGTCTAGCAACAGCTGCTTCTTCAGAAGTTCCAGCTATCTCCTCTATGGAAAAAAAAAACACTCATACCTCTTACCTGGTTCCAGGTTGCCACTTGGATTCTTCCTTTCCTTCTCTGTCACATTCTCCCACTCACAGACCTTCTGGGATGGGTCGGGATTCCACTCTGACTCTTTGTCTCTGGACTGAAGTCATTACATTGTTCAGGGAACATTTGATTGTTCCTGACCCTCTGGGGAGTGGAGAAGTGTTTTGTGAGCCCTCCTCTCTTGACCAGTCTTCCCTTTTGATTACAGATAACCATGGCAAAGACAACTAGCACCTGCTTTAGGTCACTACAAATTGCCCCCTCTTCTCCATACTTTTCGGAAGTAAGATCTTCTCTTATTTTTCATGCTTGTTAGTAAGCTCTTATCATTCTTCCTCATTCATATGTATACTTTGTATTCCAGTCTCCTAGAAGAGAGGTTCTTGACCTGGGGTCTTTGAACTTTTTTAAAAAATTGAAAACAGTATTTCAGTTCAGTTGGCTTTTTCTATCATCTTATGTATTTTACCTTCTATGTTTAAAAATATGATTCTGATTTGGGGTTCCAAGGCTTTACTAGACTACCAGAGAGGTCCATGACACTAAAAATGGTTAAAAACCCATGCTCTAGAAGGGTTTCAACTCAAGGGTACTGAAAAAAATTTTTTTTTCTGGGGTGAGTATAATTATACTGGACAAAAGATTGAGATTTTGCCTTTGCTTGATAGAATTACCTGATGAGATTTGTGAAGTGATAAAAGGTGGTGGGTGGGCAAGGGGAGGGGCATTAGGTTTTGGGCCATGATAGAGTTTTCCTAGCTATAATGGAGTGGAATACTTCCTTAAGGGGTTCAGGGTAGATGAAAGAAGTTAGATAGATTGGACCAACTGTCAAATAGCCTTGAAGAATGTAGGAATGGATCTGTCCTCATCTTGGTAGATGAAGTGCAGCTTCTGGTGATGTTTGAAAGGCAGTGTGATGACCACGGTGAATGTCCATTCCTAGCATTTGGAATGCTGACTCAGATAGGTGATTGCTCTGGGATTATAAAAAAATGCTTTAAAGTCTCTAAGCCTCATTTTCTTAATCTAGAAAAAGTGGGGATACCTACTCCACCTACCTGAAGGGCTACAGGGAAAAGACAGTGAGATTATGCATTCAAAACCATATGCAAACCTGAAAGCACTCTGTAAGTTTGAGCTACTGACATTGTCTGTGACTCAGTTTTTGGGCTGTGCTACACAGACCAGTTTGGAAGAGAGGCAAGCTGGTGTTGGGGAGATGACTTTTTTTATTTTTTTGTGGAGAGGGCAGGTTGTATAGTTTAATGGATCACAGTGTTTTGACCTGTTGATGCTAGCCACTAAATGAAAGTCTTTTATCATAACTCCACTGTTTCAGGCCTCTTCATCACCTCTCTTCAGGCCTATTTTAGCAGCCTCTCTTATATTGCCTCCAGTGTCTCCCTTCTACAGTCTCTCCTGTACACAGCTTACAGAGGAAGTTCTGATTCTGTCACTGCTGTGCTCATGAAGCTTTACTGGCTCCCTAATGCTTTTGAAATAAAATAGTGTAAAGCCAAGCACAAGCAGCTCTCCAGAGGATTGTTGCTGTGAACTTTAAGTTTCTAATCACGTAGTATAGTGAACTCTCTATTTATTCAGCAGTAAACTAAAGCAAAACATTCACAGAAACCAAAGTACGGCATTCACAATGACATAAGAACTTATCACTAAAGGGGTCACATGGTTTTAAATAAAAGATATCATTCAGTAAGTCCTTAATTCAGTCATCCTTTAGGAGTAATCCTCCTTAAAGGACACAAAGTACAAAGGTCAAAATTTTCCTACCCCTAGGTCACATTGTCTTAATCTCTCAGTCAAAAAGTCTTCTTTCTTCTTGATTGGAGATTAGTTTCCAATAATCTTTAACTCAATCATTCTTAAGGAGTACAAGGAACAAAGTACAAAGTTCTCCTACCTCTAGACCACAGTAAATCATGATCTTCTCAGTTAGCACTAAGTACCGCAGTAGAGATCTTTTCATCTTGGCTGGAGGCTGGCTCCCAGATTCCATGGTACCTATTCCATGGGTCCAACTCTTGCCTGAATTTACCCAACCATCACCTGGATTCACAAGTAGACAGCTCTCAGCTCCCTGTTCAGCTCCTGTTCCATATTGAAACTCACATTGTCCAGTCCACCTCAAGTACTTTGCCATTTATGTTTCTGGGAGGACAAAGCTTAACAGAACCAAAACAACATTCACACATATTGCCAGCACCATCATCAATTCACCATCTGCCTTTGAAATCAACAGAGACCCACAAATAAGGTTTGAGAAGCCAACACAAATCATCAGCATAGTCCCAGGACCTCTGAAACCCTCCTCCAGGACTTCTGTATACAGACAACAAGAAAATCCTCTTTCAGGGCTTCCAGTAAGGTCCCAGGGCTTCTGTACAAAGTATTACAAACACAAATCAACAGAGATAGAACAAGCAGAGTGCTGGCCACCACAAGTGTTCTCCTGCTTTCTGCTCTGTCCCAGCTGTGCTTGGGCTTTTTATCTCTCGTCAGTTCTTCCCTGTTCCACCTTCCTCTTACCTGTTCCTGTCTTTGGCAAGTCCCTCCCACTGTGGGATTCACAGGGTCTATTTCTTTTTTTTTAATTTTTTAAATTTTATTTTAGTTTACATCATTCATTTCCATGAGATTTTGAGTTACAAATTTTCTCTCCATCTTTCCCCTACCCCCCC
>CM053582.1:47750834-47796084 GCA_028627135.1 Pseudochirops cupreus | reverse complement strand
TAGTTCTGTGGAACTCTGCTTCCAGAGGGAACAGCTCTGTCCCAAATAGCTGGGGTTTTTCCAGCTGCCGGGGCCTTTAGGAGGCTGCTGGGTCCCTCCTCAGCTCCGACTCACTGAAAAAAAACCTCAGGACCACCACCCAAGACCTCGATCCAGATCCAGGCCGCTCAATGTGAGAGCACTTGGCCTCTGAATGATCGCTTGGTCCCCCTGCTGTCTGCAGGCCGGTAGCTCTGAAGCAGCAATACTGAGGCGGGTGCAGAACCTCCACTTATCACTTCTCAGCCATGAAGGCAGCTTGGCCAGACCCGCTTTTCTTCCCTGGTTTTTAGCCAAGTTCCACTAACCTGAGTCCTTTTTCCTTATGGCTGGATAATTCTGGATCCTGCCACAGCTGCCACAGATCTGCTGTCCTGAAGCTCCAGCCACAGTGGGGCTCAGCACTTCCAGCCTCCCCCAGGGAAAAAGCCTCCTTTTCAGACTGGACTGGTTTCTGCTCTCAGAGTTGAAATGGGCGCTTTGAGCCGAGCTGCCTTCAGCAGGGAATATATCTGTGTGCGTTTTAGAGCCCTAGAATTTGTTTAGAGTCATATTTTTTGGGTATTTGATGTGGCTGTCGGAGCTGCGATTTCTTGCTGCTCCTACACTGCCATCTTGGCTCCGCCCCCACAGGGTCTATTTCTTAACAAAGATTTGATATAATCATGGCAAGGCTCAAAGACACTTGAACTGAAACAAGGTACTAAATAAATAACTGAAACAAGGTGATAAGTATGTGTTTGCTTGCCATTACAAATAGAAACTCCTTTGTGTGACAATTAAATCCTTTCCAAATCAGACTCCATATTAGCTTTCTAGGATGTTTACTTGCATGCAGCATTCCATCTCCTCCCTCCATACCTTGCAGAGGGTCTCTCTCATACCTAGAATGTTCTTCTTTACCCCTTGCTCTTGGAACTGAGATCCTTTTAAATCTTATCTCATGTGTAGCCTCATTTAAGGACCTTTCCTCTATTATCCTGATGTTAGTTTCCTTTCTTCCTCAAAAATCATTATATTGATTTTGTAAATCTTAGGAATTTATTGGTTAATGTGGCAGCTTAGTAAAATGGAAAGAACTCTGAATCTGGACTTAGAAGATTTGAGTTCAAATTCTGTATCTTATATTTCTTGTATGACCCTGGGGAAGTACCTTAACTTCTCCAGGACTCATTTTCCTCCTATGTAAAATGAAAGAATGGGGCTAGATGATTTCTGAGGTCCCTTCCAGCTCCAGACTTCTGATCTCAGTTGCACTCCCTACCTGATTAGAATAGAACACAAGCACCAGTAGGGTAAGGGCTGTCTGATTTTTTGTTTGTATATACAGTGTCTAACATAGTGCCTAAAACATGCTAGGCACTGAAGTGCTTATTCATGTAGCAGAAGCAAGAATGACTAAGTAGAAATCAATCATGTATTTATCAAGAGCTTACTTTTGATACAAAGGTGAAAAGCCAAATAGCCTGTGCCCTCAAGAAGCTTGCATTTCTGTTGGGGATGGGCCAGACAAGTACATTAGTATATACAGAAGGAATAGCTGTAGTAGTAGTAGTAGTAGTAGTAGTAGTAGTAGTAGTAGTAGCAGCAGCAGCAGCAGCAGCAGCAGCAAGAGGTTTGCAAAGTGCTTTATATGTGTAATATATTACATATTATATATATAATATATGATATTATATATATAATCATATATATATATATATATATATATATATATATATATATATATATATATATATATATATATATATTATTTGATCTTATTTGATCCTCACAACAACTGTAGGAGGTAGGTTCAGTAAGGTGACTTGCCTAGGGCAGCAGAGCTGCTTTGGGCCTTCATGCCTCCAAGTCCAAGTGCTCAGTGCGTTGCACTTTTGCACTTCCTAAGTATGCCCTAGCTCAGGAGGAAGACCTCAGGCAGTAGCAGTTGTGGTGATCAGTAATGGAGATCACATTGCTGGCCATTTCAAGGAGGGGAAGGAAGAAAATTTGTAACTCAAAGCTTTTCAAATGAATGTTATACTTTTTAACATGTAAATTGTTGAAATATTTAACAAAATAAATTTTAAAAAGTAATTTTTTTTAAAAGAAAGATTTCATGCACTATATGGTCCTTGAATTCAGTCATGGAGGAAGTGAGGGGCTCTCTGAAGTCGAAATGAGAAAGAATCAGGACTTGGTGGGGATGTAATAGCAAAGAAAGGGAGAAGAGCTTTTGAAGTAACAAGTCCTGGGGGAGAATAATTTCCTGGGGGATGCTATTGGCAGAAGGGATGGCATCTCTTCCTTCAAGAAGCCATTTTTGTGTGGGAGTTTCCTCAGTCCTAGCTGTGCTTATTTCTGTCATTTTATGTGTTTTTCCCATGAATCCAAACCTGTTGACGTCTCTTGTTTCCTGGGGCCTCTCTAGAGGTTGCTCTTTGGTGTCAGCATGTGCATCTGGTTCCCTTCTGAAAGAGAATTACTCAGATTGTTTGGTATTTCTCTAAGGTCCTTCCTGGGCTTAGTGTAAAAAACAGTTGCTCATCACCCTTACCTTTGCCAGGTCTGCTGGAGCTTAGATGGATTTTGTTTTTTTGCAAAAGGAGTCTAGAGCAAGGAAGAAAAGGATATATTTGGGTCAGGAGCAGAGCCTTCTAAGGGGGATGTTTTGAAGTATACAAAAATTTTGTAGCATTCTTTTGCAATCATGAGGCCAAAGTAAGTGAGAAGGCAAATGACAGGAGACAGACTACAAGCAGAATTACAGGGTAAGAAGTAACCAGGAGAAGCAGACAGAAAAGAAGAGGATGGAGAGAAAGTCTTGGGTAGACGAGGTCAGTGGAAATACTGGAGCCATCCGGAGTGTTCCCAGGAGGCAGTAGGCTTGTGCCAGATGATGGAGGGTATATCATGTGAGAGGAAAAGGTGCAGCTCTGCTGTGTGGGAAGTGATGGGAGGAGGCTCCTGTGCAAGGAGAAGGGGGGCTGGTAGGCTCTCTAAAGGACATCAAGGAGTTAGCTTCATATGATGGGGAGGGCATCACATTTAGAGTAAGAGAGATCCTGTTCAGACCCCTTCTGTGCCACTTAATACCTATCACTGGTTTAATTCAATAGATATTGGTAAAGGTGAAAGACTGCCAGACTTCAGGCCAGGTGCTAGGGATCCAAAGACAAGAGAAAAATGGGAGTGGGGTGGCAAAGCAACATTTATGCACATACGGAAATATGAACTAATGTTTGTGATTCAGGAGGCCAGGTCCTAGCATCTATGGGGGACCAGGAAAACTTCATTGGATGAATTGTCCCTTGAGTTGAACTGTGAAGGAAGCTAGGGATTTAAAGAGGCAGAGGGGAGAAGGGAGAGCCCATGGAAAGCCATGCAGGTGTGTGAGAAGCATTAAGTAGGTCGATGGGTCTGGGGAGCAGAGGACATGGAGTAAGGTGTGGCCTGCTATCCTGGAAAGGTCAATTAGAGCCAGATGGTGAAGAGCTTTGAGTGCCCTGCAAAGAAGTTGTTGGCATTTGATCCTCGAGATCAGAGGAAATCATTGGAGCTTCTGGAGCAGGGAACTGATGTGGTTAGGGCTGTGCTTTAGGAATATCATTATGGCGACTGTGTGGCTGATAGATTGAAGAGAGGCTGGGAGACTATTGGTTTATCCCAAAGGGGAGATGATGAGGGCCTGGACTAAGGGGGTAGTTTTGTTAGTACAGAAAAGTGTAAGGCTGTGGGAGTGGTTATGGTGTTAACATCAACAAGTTAGGTGAGCTAAGGAACTCACTTCCCTCTCTCCTGAGCCTGCTTAGCCTTCTGTCTCTAAGTGGAAAGGGGTGGTTGGTTAGGAAGGGCTCTGCCCCCAGGAAGGCACCTTTCCAAGGACTCGGGGACCACATTTGCACCTTTTGGGACCCTAACCTCCAAGCAGTCTGCAAATTTACAAGTCAGAGAGATTGATAGACTGAAGAGGCATCTCAAAAGTCCAAAGGACAAATGTTCCCTTCACCCAGGATGTGAATTGAGCCCTGTTTTGGGAGTGGAGGCACCTAGCAAAGAACTCTTGCAACAAAAGCCACATTCTGGTTCAGCACCAGAAAGAGGAGCTGTCATTTTTCCTTTGGGCTGCACCTTGTAAACCACAAGTGGCTTGGAAGCCCAAGGTATTGATTAGTGTAGACAGAGTGATTAGGTTAGAACCCATCAATAAGAAAATAGGAAGTACCCAATGGTTAGAAAAGTTCCTAGCCTTTACCTCTGTTTCTCAGTCCCTGTTTTTATTTTTTTCTCAGCTTATTTTTTTCCTGTGACCACTGGACCCTAAAAGTGACCCTTGAGGAAACCAGTCAAGGAATTTCCTGTGTGACCCACGTGGGGCCTCATTAGTATTAATTCTGGGTCTCCTGTTGATTCCCTTATTAGCCTATCATGCAAATGCCCTGTGGAGTTTTTTGACCTCCTGTAGCATCTGCTTCCACACATCAATGGAGGAGTTTGCCTACAAAAAAGACTTCTTTGAATGTGTGGTTTGGGGGTTTTGCTGTATAGGTGTATGGAGGGCAAAAAAAAAGGCATTGGACAAAGTCACTCCTTCTAAATCCTTCCCATCTCGAAAGCTTCCCAGGGCTGCAGGTGCACAGGATGCTAGTGCTTAGGCAGGAAAAAACGTATGAATGATACCCTCTTCCCGCTACTTCCCCCCTTCGTTTCCCAGCCTATTAGTGTGATTGTTACTAGGACTGTATGCAAGAAAGAGGGCAAAGAAAGAAACTTTACAAATGGTGCCAGATGACCTTGATCCAGCTAAGGAGCGCATCAATCAACCATCTCTTTTTGGGTGTCTGAAGCCTGGATGGCCTGTCAGAGATGCGATCCTTCTGTCAGGCTCTGGGAGCTCCCATTCTCTCTTGAATTGAATGCCCATCCTTGCTTCTGACCTGCTAATTGGGGCAGTTCATTAGCAATATATTTCCGTGGCTCTATTCCCATTTGAACACAGTCTTAGTGACATTCTCCTGTTTGCATGGCGTTTTCCCAGAGCAGCTGGGGGCTGGGAAGTGGGGGACAGATGAATAAACCCAGTGCTTACTCAAAAAACCTTATGATTTTCTAATAATGATAACGGCAGTTGAATTTCTGACAAGACATGGAGGAGGCCTGCTATATTAATTATTTGTTAGTATGGTGATGCATTTGCTCTTTAAAAGATAAAGTTCATGTCTATGGCAATATCACTGAATTGCTGTGACTAATTTTGAAAAGGAGGATATTAACTGAATGCCTACGTACATAGTGGTGGTGGTAGAAGGATTCTGCTCCTTATTCTAGGCTACAAGGAACCATGTCTTTTCTTCCTGTGAATATGAAAGAAGTTGAAAGTGGGTTTTGTTTTTCAAAGAGACCTACTAAGTTTCTCTTTTGGCTCCATGGATTAAAATTCCATTTCCACCCTACTCCACTGTGGCTCAGCTCTAGCTTTTGGCTGCAGTGCATATAACTTCAAGTAGGCCAGTCTTGTTGAAGTAAAAAAGCCAGGAGTCTCCTAAGCACCCATATTCAGGCCCTTCGGGAGTCCTGTAGCTGAGACTGGGTTAACACTGCAACCAGGAGATGAGCAGGAGAGAAAGGTACAGCTTGGGAATTTGGAAGGATCTTCCCAACCTTCTCCCCCCATTAGTCTTCCCTGCACAGACAGACCTGTGCTTTGTTGTATTTTGCCAATCCCCAGTAAACAAAAGGCACACTTTCCCCCAGCCTCCACCCCTGTACCAGAATCTTAGAGGGCTTCCCTTAGTGAGGGTTTTATACCATTGGCCAGGCTTTTGAGCCCTGGCATTAATTATCACTGGCCACAAGTCTGGGCCCATTGTGCAAAATGGTAACAACCCCCATCGAAGAAATTGCATGTATAAATCAACTTGGAAACTCCACTGAGGACCCTAGTGCTGGTCTCTGACATGAGTATCTCCAGATCTGCTTGGAGTATAATTGCAGGTTTGTCCTAATCACTACACTGTTTTCAGCAATATAATGAAATTCAGTGTTGATAAGGTTGAGCCCCATGGCATGATCTAAAGGCCCCTGAGATTTTTAATGAAGGTAGATAAGAGAGTTGATGGTATTGGGAGTCCTGAAAGACATCTTAGCTTCAACCAGCTTGTTGTTGGTCATTTGTTTCAATCAGGTGTGACTCTTTGTAACCTCAGCTGGGATTTTCTTGGCAGAGATACTGGACTGGTTTGCCATTTCCTTCTCTAGCTCATTTTACAGATGGAGAAACTGAGGCAGACAGGAGTAAGTGACTTGCCTGGGGTCACACAGCTGAGAAGTGTCTGAGACCAGATTGAGCTCTCGGGGAAAAAAAGTCTTGCTGACTCTAGGCCTGGCACTCTATCCACTGCACCACCTAGCTGCCTCTATCAACCAGCTTCAGACCCTCAAAAGAGCTAATTAGCTGGGTTCATTTTCCAATCTTCCCACTGAGAAGAGAGAAAGGGAAATTATCTTTTGTAAAAGTTATAGAGCTCCTTGCCAATGTTACTCATAGTACCCTGCCTTAGCAAAGAAAGAAAGAAGGTGCATTTTCTTACCTCTTCCCTGGGGCCATTTTGGTTCCTACAGTTAGGCAGCACACAACTGAATTTTTCTTTTCTCTTTATATTATTATCATTGTGTACGTTGTTTTTTCCCCTGTTCTGTGTACGTCACACTGTATGCCTTCACATGTCTCTCTCTCTCTGATTTCTTCCTATTCATTACTTCTAACACAAGCCACAGATTTGTCAGTGGACCTCTTTATTGCAGTGGCTTTCCTAAGTGATGGAGAGCTGGTGTCTGAGGGCTTTAATTGTGGAAGAATAAGATTGGAGTGAGGACAGCATGTAAGATCCAATCTAGCATGGAGGGGAAATGACAAATAGCTTGCTTTCTAGTTCAGTCCTTTCAGCTGAGATGCTGTTCTGAACCACTGACTTTTTTTCTAATAGACTTTTATTGATAATCTTTTGTTATTATGTATTCCTTCATTTTTCAGTGTATCCCTCTCCACTGCTTTTCCCAAGAGCCATCCCTTATAACAAAGGCTAACAAGTGGATTAAATATGTCACAGTATGCAGCATCCCATCCCACAACAAGTCTCTCACTTCTTCAGAGAAGCCAAGGGAATGTCTTCTCATAGCTCTTCTTTGGGACCAAGTTCGATCCTTATAATGTTGATGCATTTAAATTTCAGTTGAGCAATTGACTTTTTGCTGTCCTTTGCCTATACCCAGAGCCATAACTCTCATGGGGGCAAACAGAGATTTGCCCCTAGGGTGTTGACATCTAGTGGGGAGTGTTACTTTCTCACAGAGTCTACTGTCCTGTACATTAACCTGGAGACTACCTCCAATGTGTAGTGTAACCAATGATTACCAAATGGTGCAGCCACCTCCTAGAGTCACTCAAGTTCCTCTCACTATATCCCTCCTCTTCTTGTAAGGCAGTTTGACCTATTGCTAGTTTCATTTTCAACACCCTCCCCCAAACTGTTCTTCCTACCCCAGTGAAAATTCTTTGTGTTTTCTCTCTGCTTACACTAAACATATCTGCCTTCTTTGGATTAGATCAGTGTGCACTCTCCCATGGTCTCTCTCTTGCTGTATTTTTTTATTGTCATGTGTTTATTGACTACAACTCCAATAAATATCCTTAGCTCATTAACTTAGCCAGTAAACTTGTGCTTGTAATTATAGGTCAATTATGATTAATATGCTTTTCTGAAATAGTACCCAGTCCCCTGGGGATTCTGGGAAGTCTCTCCTCAAGAAAGAGAATATACCTTTTTTTATGGAGATGAACCTCAGAGATATTGGTTATTTTTTTAATCAAAGAAAATGACTCAAAGCCACCTCATTTGAAAATCAGTGCAAGAGTCAGTGGCTAATGTGTGCTGATCTTTTCTCCTAGCAGAAGATGAGAAGCATAGACCTCAGCAAAGAATCTGAAAATACAAATAAATGAATCTGTTATCGTGGATCTAAAGGATGACTTGAATTTCTTGGGGAAAGAAGGTCTCAGGCACAGCAACTTATTCATAGTTATTTTTATGCCATTTTAAATATTCAAGTGCATTTGTTCTAATAAGATTTTGTCATAACTCTAAGAAACAACCATTTGTGATTAGGGTAACTCTGGATTTCATTTTGCCCGACTTTTTTTTAAGTTGGGTCTATGATTTCATCCATGAAATTTCCTTCACTAGTGTAGCTGAAGAACTCTCTATAACTCAGCCAATATTTAGATTTAACATAAAGAATATAGTCACTGTATAGACCTATCTAAGGTAGAAAGGGCCACTTCAGGAGTTAGTGGACTTCTTAGCTGGGTGGTACAGTGGTTAGAGTGCCTGGACCTCAAGGCAGGAAGTCTGCAATTCAAATCTGGCTTCAGACACTTACTAACTGTATGATCCTGGGCAAATCACTTAACTGCTATCTGCCTCAGTTTCCTCCACAGTAAAAATATCACCTACCTCACAGTGTTTCTCTAAAGGTCAAATGAAATCATATTTTTGCAGTAGAGGCACAGTGCCTGCGATATAGCGGGTGGTTAATAAATATTTATTTTCTTACTCCATTCTCTCTATCTCCCTTCTCTTTCTCCCTCTCTCCTCCATTATTCCTTATTCCTGTTCTTCCTTTACTTTCTTTCCTCTCTCCCTCTCCTTCTCCTTCCCTTCCATTGGAAGCCCTCAAGCAGAGTCTGAGTTATATTGGGCATGCTGAAGAGGGTATTATTGTTTAAGTATGAGTTAGGCCTGATGGTTCTGAGTTCCCTATCAACTCCAAGATAGACTGGGAATTGGTAATTGAGTTGTTGAGATATTTCTTTCTGTGGCCTTTTATAGGATGTGGTCTCCTGCAGGCCACCTTTCCCCATTTTCGTGATTCCTCCAAAGGGAATTCTGCCAATAGCATATGCAAGTCATTTCTAGAGTCCAGTGAAATGCCTCTTTGAAATAGGCTAAGCTGGTCCTTGGTCAGCATAGCTTGTTTCTGGGGACATCATTAAACTTTTGGTAGAACCTGTCAGACCTTCTGCTAGCTCAGCCCCATCTTCAAGAACCCAGAATTACAGTTATTTTACTCTTTTCAAAGATGTCATTTTTATTGCCAGTGGGGATGAAATTGATAGTTTTGGAATGAGGGAGTGGAATGATTGAAAAGCTGGAACAGCAGTGTGAAAGATGGACTGAGGAGAAGAAACAATGGAATCACATCCTTCTCATGCCGTCATCCCCCATGCTGATTATTAGTTTTGAGTAAGGACTGGTCCTGTTTTAAGTGCTTAGAATAGTTTAAGATTCCCCATGATTTTCTGTTTCCTTGGATATATTTTTAATGTGCTAAAATCTTCTTGAAGTTGCAGTATGAAAATTCTGAACTTAAACATGTGTCAATACACTAATTACTGGCATTTGTTAAATTTGTCACTGATGTGTTATTGACGGCTTGTGAATCAATTCCGGCAGCTTGTGTGCTATTCATCATTGAGAATATATCAAACTTTCAGGGTTGAATCATTTTTTGAATTTCCCATTGGAACATGGTTAATTCGTACCCTCTAATATTAATTGGCCTCTCTAATAGGTATATTAATTCTCAGATAAGTTGACTTCATTGGAAAACAAAGTCAGTGATGGCAGCTACCACAAATTATTCCCCTCCTGGTCTGCCATGGATCCTGGTGCTATTAATTGGCAGATTTGTTTCTTTAGTCCAAAAGTTATCCAGTAACAATGTTGGGTGCTGCTAGTTTAGCTGTTCAGTACTTTGAGGAGGGGTTTTGGTGAGTTGTAACTGGGGATGATGCTATGTCAATTTCTTCTCTATCCATTACTGTTATTTATAGCTTTCTACCTAGGAAGCTGAGACTTATTAACTGCTTGTAAGATGTAAAATACAAGCCAGCTCAGTTATTGGTTTACTATTAGATCTGCAAGGCATATCTTTAATTAGAAAGTCACTGAACAAATTGTGATTATTTTAATTAGTTTAGTCTAAATTAATACCAAAGTGCAGTAAGGATTTCCAATACTTTATTTAAATGCATTGATATCCTCATGAGATGTGCATTTCTCTTTTTTCCTGGTTGTGCTGTAGTTCTCATTGTTTAAAGGGGTAGAAATGATTAGTGTCTTTCACAAGCCTGAGTCTATCTTTCTATGTCATTCTTACAACTTTTAAAAGTCCTATGTATGACAGATATCATCTAACAATTCTAGGCCTTCACTTTTGAGAAGCATTTCTCAATTTAACAAGTAATGACATAGCAAGAAAAATAAATACTGTGCCATTTTTCAGAATATTAGAGTCTGGGGAAAGGATTTTTAAGGTTTGTTTTGTTTTGCTTGATTGAATATTTGGGAATGGTTTCCTCCTAGGAAATGAACATACTTTGAGAGTTTGAAAGCTAAGACAAACCAGAGATAATATCTACTTTGAGTAAGATGATAATTTTATGCGTTTTGTATTCATTTGCTTGAGCTAAAAACTCCTAGCTCTGAGAATTAAGGGTCAAAATAGATATCTTCTAGATCCTAATTTTATTTCCCAAGTATGCCCTAAAAAAATCCTTTCCAATATATTCTCTGGTTAATACCTGGATGACCTTGGGGAAAGTCATTGAAGTTTTGTGATACGGTGTTTCCTCATCTCTAAAGGGAGGAGTTTGGACTATATGGCCTAAATTTATGATCCTTGTACTATGTCATATTTAATAGCAATGGAAATGGTTTGAAGAAACCTTTTCAAAGAGTTTGTTCGAACTTCTGAAAGTATTTTGGGATCTTCTCCAAAGATGAAATATTGCCTGATGAAAGTTTCCTCCCATATAAGAGGTTATTCAATGGAGCTAGCTGGCGTGACCATCTGTCTTGTGTATTTATAGGCTAATGGGAATTCTGTACTGACCTTAAGAGCTTTGGGGAAAAACCTACTCATTTAAAGGTGGAGCCAACCTGAGCTGTACGGCTGATTTAAGTTTGCCATGCTGGATTTCCACTGCCTTTCAAACACAGAACTTGCTTATCTGCCTGCAATGAATTGAAACCATCCACCTTCAGTTAAGACCTTTCAGAAGGATTGATGTTGTTGACCAAAGGTCTTTAAAAATATATTTAACTGGCTTTCTGAGCACCATTAAGAAGTGCTTTCTGTTCATCTCTCTGTTTACTCCCAGTATGGTATGACAGATTCATCACTTTCCAGTAATGTCCCGGTGTTCTTCAGAGTTATGCCGTAGGTCCCATTTTATATTTATTTTCTCCCATTAGGTGATGTTATTTAAGGTTTTTTGACAGCTCTTTCAGGACTCTCTGAATGCTGGTGACATTAAGCTATGGATACCGTCAAATTTCCTGAAGCAATATGTTGACAAGTTTTACTTTTTATTTATCGGGCCCCTCCAGTATCAAACTGTGTTTTCATCTTGGACTATTTCTCAACTCTTCATTTATGCCTGACAATTTCAAGTTACATGTGGCCAAACTCTTCATTCTGTACATCATCCAACTTTAATTGATTGGTCTCCATTCTTTATTCTTAGTGTTGTTTTGCTGTTGATGTTTACCAGTTATCCAAATAATCACTTCCAGAGAACTCAATGTGCTCTGCAGAAAATCTAAACATGGAGCTCTATGTTTCAATGGATTTCTGATCTCACTGATGTGGTCAAGCCCCTCAGTGGTGGAGAGTGTTACCCATACATGGACTTTCCTCCATATCTGCCTCTACCTTACCTACACAGCATTCATCTAACCCGCCAGGGGGCCTCCTTATTTTCTCTTGCTATCCTGAAGGTGGCAGTGGAGCATATGGACTATCCATTGGTTGTCTCTTGCTCTTGGTATATGACAGGCCCCCGTCTTTTTTCCCCTTCATGATAGATTTCTCTGAAATCTTTTGTACTTCTGCTTTTTTAATTTATTTCAAATCACATTGCAGGACAAATGGAGGATGAGCACAGGGATCAGGAAGAGCACAAAGAGAAACAATAAAGGAAGGACAGGAGACAATAAGGAATATTTACCTTGGCTATCGGTTAATAGAAAGAATTCAGTTCATATCCTTGACCCATCATGTGAAGTAGCATCTCTCATTTAGTCCCATTTTCATAGCCATTCTCATTCACACCAATCCACTAATACTATCACCTGGCACAAGAGGGACTTTGACATAAAGCCCACTCCTCCCCAATTTTATAGTATATTAAAACTGCATGGAATCTTAGACATCAACTAATCCAATCCAATTCTTTTCTAGCAGAGGATACTGAGAACAGTGCTGGAATAGGGTGGGGTGATCAGGGCTTTGCCCCCAAGGCCCGGAATTTAGAGTGACCTCCAAACAATAGTTTAGCATAGGAGTAGGGAATCTGTAGCCTCAAGGCCACTTGTGGCCCTCTAAATCTTCAAGTGTGGCCCTTTGACTGAATCCAAAAGTCACAGAACAAATCGCCTTAATAAAAGGATTTATTCTGTCAAACTTGGACTCATCAAAAGGCAGCACCTGAGGACCTAGAAGACGTGTGGCTTTGAGTCCACAGGTTCCCCACACCTGGTTTAGCACATGATTAGTTCTTTCCATTCCTGTAGTTCCCTACTTTTTTGGTGGCTCCTTCAGTAGTCTCAACCTGGTATCCTAGAGTTTTTGCCCCTGCTCCCTACTGCCATTTCTGCTGAGGGGGCACTTCATCAAAACTTCACAGCTCTGACAAAAGTTCAGAGAGGGGAAGGCCTAAGCTTACACTACAAACTTGTGACCAACTGAATCCCAAACCCAGGTTTTCTCCCTCTCAGTCGGGGCCTTTTAGAATCTGCCATGTGACAATGAGTCACATGGACTCAAACCTTTTGAGATATGGTGACTTTAGTACTTCCATTATCTGGTGTATCCTGTCTACAAAGATGAAATGAGTGTGCATTTCTCCCCCCCTGGCAGTAGATGTCAATGCCTATGTTGATTTACATTGTTCATGGCCATTAGACTGAGCCAGAGTGCCTTTGGCCTTCATTCTTTGCTTCTCTTGTTGTAACTTATAAACTTTTACAGCAAATGAACTTCAGCTATTTATCTTTCTCAACCCGGGATGATTGATTATATTGCTCCTTGCTTGTGAAAATATTCAAAGAAACAATATTAACTCAGAATATTTGAATGGTTGTATTTACATATGGTGCTGTAGCACTGGGCCCCTATATATCTCAGGGAGCCGCTTCTACTATTTGGTTTGTCTTCCCCAGGGGATGGTTCTTTCAAGTAAACGAAGAGTGTGTATACTGATGCTATCCAATTTATCGAGGTCCTTTTTAAATGGGATTCCTGAACTTTTTAACCTTGACATTTGCATCCTAAATTTCTATAGCATTCCTTCATTCATTCGGTCAGCATTTATTAAGGGCCTACCATGTTATGTGCCAGGCACACTTTGCTAGTTGCTGGGGATGCAGAGACAAAAATGAAACAATTCCTGCCCTCAAGGAGCTTATGTTCAGTGGCAGGGGTGGGGAGAGGGAATACACCAAGTATACAGATAAAAGTAGATCGGTGACAGTTATAACAGCTGGAGAGATGTGGAATTAAATCACGGGCTTTTAAGTCATAGGCACCTCAGAGGTCTTCTCTTTCAAGCCCCTCATTTACAGATGAAGGACTCAGGCCTAGAGAGTTGAAATGGTTTGATCAATGTCATTTAGGTATTAGGCACCAGAGTTAAGATGTTAACTGTACTCTCTGACCCTAGATCTAGGGTTTTAGGTTTGTTTGTTTTCCCCCACTGTACCTTGCAGGTGAGGTACCTAGGTGCTGCTGCAGCGGTAGAACACCGTAATTGGAAGTAGGAAGACTTGTCTTTTTTTAGTTCAAAGCAAGTCTCAGACACTCCCTAGCTGTGTAAGCCTGGGCAAGTCACTTAACCCTCTCCACCTCAGTTTCCTCATCTGTAAAATGATCTGGATAAGGAAACGACAAGCCACTCCAGTATGTCTGCCAAGAAAATCTCAAATGGGGTCAGGAAGAGTTGGACACAACTAAAAAACAACTGATTGACATCATCATTTAGGCAAAAACACATGTCCTGAGTCATGAAGGAAGATCCTAAGAGGCAGAGAGGGAAGAGTGAAAAGGGAAAGCATTCTATACATGGGGGGTGCAAAGGCATAAAAATGAGAATTAGAATTGTAAGTTGAAAAGACAGCCCCAGGAGCCACTAAAAATATTGTATGAAAGGGAGTTGTGTTAAGTAAGCTTAGAAAAGTAGTCTAGAAGCAGATCATGAAGGTCTTAAGAAGCCAAAGCCAGGAACTGGTAGTAGGGAGCTGCTGAAGTATCTTGAGCAGAAGAGTGATGTGGTCAGGTGTATGCTCTAGAGTGTCCAGTTTTGTAGTTGTGTGAAGAATATATTGGAGATGATAGGGAGGAGATTTGCAGTTGAGGTTTGATGGGACCATATGGAGGAATCCCATTAAAAGCCTGATGGAATAGTCCAGGCCAGAGGTGAGGAAAGCCTGGCACATGTGAACCCTTTACCTCTTTCCTTTTCTCTGCTATCCTTAATTGCCAACTGGTCCATGAAGCTTCCCCCATTCATTTCAACCCAAAGTGAGTTTTCTCTACTGAGCTGTGCCCAGTGCCAGTGGGTGTTTTGACTTTTTACCTTGCCTCTTCAATTTAATTTGATAAGCATTTGTTTAGGTATGTACTTCAAAGGAAGCTCTTTCCTTGGTGCTGTTGATGTGAAGGCAAAAAGCTGAAGTCATCCTTGTCTTCAAGTAGCTTACATTCACCTTTATTTTATTGTTGAGTGTGACTTGTTTCCCCAAACTGGTCTGTCAGTTTCTTGAAAACAGAGGACTTCCTTTAAATTACATTTATCATGCTGCACACCTTAACACAGAGAAGCGATTCTTCGGAAATATTATGAGATGGATGCTGGGGTTCTGTAAAGCCAAGCACGAGCAGCTTTTCAGAAGAATGCTACTGTGAACAGCTTTTAAGGTTCTGATTACACAGTATAGTGAACACTCTATTCCATAACAAATCAAAACAAAATATTCACAGTAAATCAAAGTACAGCATTCACAATGTTACAACTTATCACAGAAAATCAAAATACAGCATTCACAACAACTTATCACAGAAAATGGCCACATAGTTTTCACCACAGTGTTCACAAAGTTTTCAACAAAGAACCACCATTTAATAACTCAATCATTCAATCATCCTTAAGGAGTATTGCCTCCTCAAGGAACACAAAGTACAATAGTCAAAATTTTCCACTCATGGGGCACACTAAGTTAACTCAATCAGTCACTTATTCAGTCATCAATCACTAAGTACAATCATTTAGTCAATCATTCAATCAACTCTATCATTCAACCATCCTTCATCATTCACTATTCAATCTTCAAAAAATACACAGACCCTCCACCCCTATGTCACTAGTAAATTTACAATTATTAGTCAGTACACAAGTAAAGTCTTATTTCAGCTTGACTCGGGATGGTTTCTCAGTCCCTGTATCCCCTTCCATGGTCCCAGGTCCTACCTGGATTCACCAAACTGTCACCTGGGTTCAAAGGCAGACAACTCCCAGGCCCTTGTCCAGCTTTCTGTGCAGTCTCTGTTCCATGCTGAAGCTCACAGCATCCAGTCCACCCCAAATCCTTCACAGTCTCTGTTCCCGGGAAGTCAGGGCTCAAGAAAGCCACAAATAAGTTCATACAAAATACCAGCATCACAGTCAGACTTCCTCAGTCTTTTGGCAGTTCTGGCTGGCCCTCAGACTCAGCAGAAGTTTCAGCTTGTTCCCAGAATCAAAATCACTCCATCCAGGTTTTCAAAATCAAAATCATTCTCTCCCACCTTGATGGTGCTTTCCTCTTCAGCCTCCTCAGGTCCTCTTCAGTCTCCCTGGCAGCAGCAGCTTCTGCCTCCAAGGAGTTTGCTCCAAGATGTTTCTCCCAGCCAGGGTCTTTCCTTATATACATACAGTATTAGCTTCCTGATTCAGCCAGCTCCTTCCTGTTATGTCAGCAACAGGAGACAGGAGTTTATACCTTCTGTTTCTTTAACATAGGCTTAATCTGAAGTAGGTGCTAAATACCTCTTAGCTTAGCAATACAAAAGGAACTTCAAATCTCATTACTCTTACAGGTTCATAAAATTGTATGCTACTGGGAGGCCTTAACCCTTTCCCTGTATGTTGGTCAGTTACCTCTTTGGGGAATAGGGATAGATTCTGTGACCATGGTTTTTTTTTTTAAGCATCTTTAGCTCCTCTATTCTTCTTGAGTGGGTGGTACCTCCAAAAGAGCACCTGCCTTTGCCAACTTGGTCAAGTATCTGCTATTACTCCCTTCCCTGCCTACTTGCTAGCTGTGAGTACATTGCACTGTGACTTAGGATTTCTGTCTCCCTTGGACCCCCAATTATTCTGGGCACATTTAAAGTACATCTGTTTGGTGTATAAAATAGGGACCTGCAATGGGAGCAGTCTATGTTGTACAGTGAAAAATACATGGGGTAAGGGAACCTTCACAAAGTGTTAACTTCAATCCTGTTGTTCACTAGCTTACTATGCATCCCAGGAAATGTCATTTCACCTCTCTAGGCTTCACTTTCCTTATCTATAAAATAAATGGCATGGCCTGTGTAGTGACCAAGAATGATAGATTTGGAGTTAGAAGATGTGTTCGGCACTTCTGGATCTAATGTTAAGAGGTTCCATGTTTCCCTTGCCCATTTGCTGACCAGTTAAATTCTTGCTTCTGGCAGATTGGTTACCTTCCCAGTAGTTGGTAAAATCAAGCCAGTTCTTCCCAGCCTGTGGACCTTGTCTGCTCCCTTCTCTATCAGCTCCTTCATGGCCCACCCCCAGTTGTTACAAAGGGCCCACTAAGGGATCTGTGTGTCTAGATCAAAGGTGGAAACTTTGCTTCTGCAAAAATTCCAGTCTCTGAAGGCTGCTCCACAATTCCACTTGCCTCCATCCATGACTCAGTATAAGAAATAAGCAAACGTACCTTCTGGAGACTGAATAAATAATGTCTAGCACATAGAGGCATGACTTGTATTCAAATGTATGAAGATGCTGTTGTGATGAATAAAATACAAATTCATTTAGAAACATCATCAGATTAAGAGTAGCTTTTGGTCCTCAAGGATCCTCTATATCTCTAGATACTACCCATACAACTATACCAAGGGCATCCACTGTATTTTTTTTACCTTAAAAAGGATTCATAGATTTAGAGCAGGAAAGGCTGTTAGAAATTATCTGGTCTCACTCCCCTATTTTAAAGAGAAAGAAACTCTATCCAGAGGGGGAAGTATCCAAGGTCACTCATGTGGCAAAGCCAGGATTTGACCCTGGGCTCTCTGAGGCCAGTCTCAGTGCTCTATTACCCTGAAGTATGCTGCTTCCTGGGTTCTAACTCAAAGTTTGAGAACTGACTTTCCATATAAATACCCATAGTGAGTCTCAGTTTCCATTCACCCACTCACTTAGCATTTCCTAGTGTTTACCGTCTGATGACTCACAGTGCCTGTGTCCCCAGCTTTATTGCATCTCAATCCCCAAAGACCAAAGGGACTGGAGAAAGTGCCATCTATTTGTCACTTCTTAGAGGAAGGCTTAGAAAGCTGTGTTTTGCAGCTAAATCGGGCAAATTGCATCATAGGATCATAGAGCTAGAACAGAATTTATAGCCCATCCAGTATAGCACCTTCATTTGATTGCTGATAAGACTGAGGTTCAGGGGTTAAGTAATTTGTCCAGGATCACACAGCTAGTAAATGTCACACGCAGCATTCACATCCAGGTCATCTTCTGTCCAACTCTAGCTTTCTAGTCACTGAACCATTCTTGCTCAGGAAACAGGTCAGACACTAGGGGGCATGTGACCCTTGGAGAAGAAGAGACAGTAACAGGGGGCTTTGCCTGTGATGGTATTGCTCACTGAAAAAGCTTCTTTGCTTCTTGTCATATGATGATTCACTGGGAAGAGCGCATGTGTTTGGAGTCAGAGGATCTGAGCTCAAGGTTCACTCTTTCCAAGTACTTTCTGGCAGACCTTGTATAAGCAACATGCTTTCTGGGACTCCTTTTCTTCCTTTCTAAAATTGAAAGGGTTGGACTTCTGTTTAGAACTGGAAGGAACTGTATAGAACATGTATGAGCAACATACCTTATTCATTCTCCAGCGTAAAATGTGTTGCATCCTAGGATCCATTTGGGGAAAAGAATTTGGGAGTATTTTAGCACAATAGTAAAAAAAAAATAGAACTGAGTCAAAAGTCTAAATAAACCTAAAGCATATTGCTTTAGTTTCATGGATATGATCTTCAGAGAAAATGATTAAAATAGTAATATGCAAATATTCACTTATAGCTAAATGCTCTTGAAGAAAACATTTCCGTTTTAAATGAGTATAAGAAAGTGTAAGACATTCTTGAAATAAAAGTTTATTTGTTACTCTTGCTTTTGATTACTCTGAATAGTATTTTAATTTTTACAATATTCCTGTAAATGGACAGATGACTATATAATTTGCCCAGTATTCATTAGGAAAAAAGAATGACAATCTCCCCAGCTGAGTTTTGCGTCCTAGGCAGAATTGGCAGATAGACAAGTCATAGTTAGATTTTTCAAATCTTAGCACGTGGCTTTTGAGGGGGAAAGGGGAAGGTTAGCCAGCTTGGCTATAAATGACTTCACATATTTTCCTCCTTAATTGGGCCAGGATAGTTATCTCACTGGTAACAGAACAACTCTTTTGCATTTAATCTATTTTTCCTGTTTCCGGAAGGATGAAAATCCAGGTTTCAGGGTAAGATTTCCCTGAAAATCATAGACATCATGATAAAATTGTCAAGCTGGTCCTTGGGATTTGGCTTACCATGACCATAAAACTAGTAGTAGAGCAAATCCTCCTGGGCTGCATACAGCAGGAGAGCACCTTGGAATCATGGACTGTTTTCTTAAACTGTTTCAAAAGCCTTCTTTGAGCAAATAGCAACCCATACATTTCTGGTATAATATTAGTATAGCATTTAGCAAGTTGCCTGGCACTTGATAGGTGCTTAATAAGTCTTCCCTCTCTTCTTTTTTTTTTCCTCTCTCCTTTCTTCCTTTCCTCCCTGCCTTCCTTTCTCCCATACTAGATGGTTCCTTTTGGTCCCTTTTGGTTCATTTTAGCCAGTATTGATTTGCTGCTGACTTTGCTGGGATACAAAACAACAAATAATACCTCTTTTCAGAGGATTTGCCTTCTTGTGGAAAAAGGATCTCTCTTGATACCTGGCTTAACAAGGGAAATGTCTACCCCCTAGTTACAAACTATGTACTGGCTAGAGATTGGGTAGCAGGACTGAGAGGAGATGGCTGGCAGAGAAATAGTCTGACTTGTCTGGTGATTTAAGGCTCCTGTGAAATAGAAAGGGATTTGGGGTTAATAGCATAGGGGTGTGATGAGCATGTGCAAGTTGCTGGGAACAGTATTGCATGAGTAACCCTGAGTATAATATCACAAGTAGTCATTAAAGTTTTCTGTAATTGTCTTACTGATTGAAAATAAATTATCCATAAGTAATAAAGAAATTCTTATTGGTTCCACAGAGTATTAGGACCCTTCCCTATGCTCTAAGGAAACTGGAATATTTGGGATATTTACTCCATCTCATGCACATACAGGTTCTATATAGGTACCTGGGGTTTCGTGATATTGACTATCAACCTTCTTTGACTTGGGAGAGCTTTTGCTATTCCTCTGGACCTTGGCAACTCCAAACCAAGCAGTTCATTTTGTGGCTGCCCCAGCCAATGAGAATTAGCTGGGAGGTTTAAAAAAATTTTTTTTGGTTGTCTTTGCCTTTTTGTGTCTTTCGAGATATTGAGTAAGTGGTCAGTTTTTGTATCCTGCCATGATAGGTTGCTTAGCTTCCAATATTTGATTGCATACTTTGCATAAATCACTAAGGCTAAACTCTTTCCTCTAATTTATGGTGATAATGAACTGATCCTGAAATACTCTTATAAACTCCTCCATATCTCTTAACAAATTGGTGTTGTACCCTACCCCTCCCTCTTAACACCATTATTCTCCCTGTATTGCTTCTTACTATAGACTATGGAACACAAGGATTGTAGAAGAATTGAAATCATTGGTGAGCCAATAAGGCAGTGAAAATACCTATGTTGATTTTAAGAAAGCTGCAGGCTGTACCAATGATGAGTATCATTTGGTGCATGGCATAAAAATCCCAATGCAGAATATACCTAATGTAGTGAATAATTGTGTATCTTTAAAGTTTACAGTTATTGTCTAGGGTTCGATTTTCAGTGTATAGAAGTCATTTTTTGATTGATGTTGTCCAGCTAATAATTTTGACTGATTGTCCATGTTCTTGGTAGTTCAGTTCCGTCTCCATTTGTGGGTTCATTTCAAAGCTAAGAATTCCCCTGATGCTCCATCCATTTCATGGGTCCCATTAAGTACCATTATCTTCTGTTCATTTCTCCTCTCTTCCTTTTTTCTTCTCTCTCCCAAGGTTATTTATTTGTTTGGAGGAACTCTACTTCTGTGCATGGTGTCCAAGGTATGAAGCTCCCAGGAATTCTGACCTCTCTCCCCTCCACCCATTTGGGGATTCAACAGATTCCCCAGTATTTGGAAAAATACCTATCCTTGCAGCTTCATTAGCGCTTGCATGCTCCAAATGCACATGATCAGAATACAGTAACCTCGGAAAACTTTACAGCCCAATGTGTTCCCAAGGACACTCTTGACAATATTCTGCTAACTTACTTAATGGAAATGCCAGAACGTTACTTCACCAGGTGGGAGGGCCTGGAAAGTAGAAAAACCCAGTCTACATGGGAATAGGTTTTATTTGTTTAAGCCCTCAGCTCTCTCCAGAGATGAGTGAACTTGTTCCTGAAGAGCAAATGCTTTGGCTTAGTCCGGACTCTGGCCCTTTGCCTGAAGTGCAGTTTGCTTACCCCAGCATTTGTGAGTAACTAGAAGATGCAGACAGCCCTCTGGCCCCATTTACTCTGCAAGGAGGGCACTGAAGTTCACATTTTACAAGAGGCATGTTGAAAATAGAGCCTGCATTTATACCTTACAAATAAGGGATCTTCCTCCACTTCCCACAATTTTTTGGAAACTGAGTTTTCCTCTCTGTGAACCTCACCCTAATTCCAAATGATTAGGGATGATAGTAATTGGATCCTCTTTGGTACTTTTGTTGGTTTTTGGTTTTGTTTTGAGGTCAATACCTAAGTCTGGGAGAAGGGAAGTCTTAGCACCAAAACTTTAGACCAGTGGCTTTTAGTGGTAACAGTGGTTTTATTCCTGGCTAGAGAAGGTAGACACAGCCTCCTCAAGAGACTAGGGAGGTGGGCAGTAGCATGGCTGGGAGGGAAGGCATAATTAGAATTCCTTGCCTTTAATGGATAAAGGTGACTTACAAGAATTGACTCATGAGGGGATGAGAGAGGTTAAGCTTCTATGAATAAAAGCCTTTGGAAATGTGCTTCCTGGGATCTCCTGGGCTACTAGAGGCAAGGGAGCCTTTTCCCTGTTGGGAAAATGAGAAGATGAGAATGTTTGTTTTGATGCAAGCTTCTGAAATTTTGTATGGACACTTTGGGGATCACACCAAGCTGAGGGGCTGCGATGGCCTCATTGTGATTTTTCTTCATCATTATTACCATCATTTTCTGAACCCCTAGTGGACTTCCTATGTAGTCCAGTGCTATTGGACACTGACAGTGGCTTTTTCATAGGAGTTGTTAGGTGTGTGGGCAGGCACTCCCATGAGGCTAAGTAGGTTGTAAGTAGACTGGAAACTTGAGAGGTGTTAGGAAGGAAATTTATAGTCCCTAAGACTCAGGGAGAAGTTGCTGGACACTAGTGGTTAGAAGAGTCAAGGCAGACTTTAAAAAGATGATGGAGCTTCAGCTGAGTCTTGAAGAAAACTATATTGTAAGAGATGGAGGTGAAGAATGTACTCTAGGCCTCATGCACAGCTGGTGCAAAGGTAAGGAGACAAAAGGTGGAACTTTGAGAAGGCCAGTTTGCCTAAACTAGAGTTGGTGTAAAGGGAAGTAATGGCACTAAAGCTAAAAAGGTAGGTTGAGGTTGGATTGTGAAAAGCTTAAAATGCCAAATAGAGGAGCATGTATCTGATCCTGGAAGTAAGAAAGAGTGTTTGTAGAGTAGAGGGTGATTATGGTCAAACTGGCCACACCTCAGGAAAATCACTTTGGCAGCTGATTGGGGTCTGGTGGGTAGAGACTTGAGACAGAAACCTTGATTATGAAGTTACGGCTATAGTCCAATTGCAAAATTATAAAACAGCTGAACTAAAGTGGTGCCCTTGTAAGGACAGAAGGGAAGAGATGTTAGATTTTGTGGAGGTAAAAATACAAGACCTGGAAATGGATATTTATGAGAGAGAGTGAGGAGTGAAGGATGACACAAAGGTTGGGGACCTGGGTGATTGGACAGAGGCTGGTACCTTCGATAGAAATAGTGAGGTCCACCACATGTACAAAAATATTTCTATCACGTCACCTCTTTTTGTGGTGGCAAAGAATTGGAAACTGAGGAGATGCCCATCAATTGGGGAATGGCTGAACAAGTTGTGGTATATGAATGTAATGGAATACTGTTGTGCTATAAGAAATGATGAGCAGATGGATTTCAGAAAAACCTGGAAAGACTTATATGAACTGATGCTGACTGAAGTGAGCAGAACCAGGAGAGCATTGTACACAGTAATAGTCACATTATGTGATGACTAACTTTGATGGACTAAGCTCTTCTTAGCAAGTCAAGGATCTAAGACAACTGTGAAAGACTTATGATGGAAAGTGCTGTCTACATCCAGAAAAAAATAACTATAGAGTCTGAATGTAGACCAAAGCATATTACTTGGTCTCTCCCCCTTTTCATTTTTTTCCTTTTTCGTTGTTTCTCCCATGAGTTCTAATTCTTCTTTACAGCATGACTAATGTGAAAATAGGTTTAATATGAATGTATATACTGAGCCTATATCAATTTACATGCTATATTGGGGTAGGCAAAGGGAGAGATGAGGAGAACATTTGAAACTACTCTTATGGCATTGAATGTTGAAAACTAAAAATAAATAAATTATCCAAAAATAATTTTAAAAAGAAATAAGTACAGACGAAGAGTTGGTTTTCAGTGGGTGAAGGTTATGCATTTCTATTTTAAATATGGTGAATTTGAGATTCTTATATGACATTAGAAAAAGTGTGTTAGGCAAAATGACCAGTATGCTTCCTTCTCACCTGTGTCATCACTTTTTTCTCAGATTATTGTAGTAACCTCTGTGTTGCTCTCCCTGCATCCTGTCTCTCCCCCTCTTTATTCCATCCTTCTCACAGCTGTAAAATTGATATTCCTGAAGCACTGATATGACTTTGATACTGTTCTGCTAAAGAAGCTTCCTGTGACCCTATCTTGCCTATATAAAGCATAGACTCTTCCATTTGCCATTTAAAGCCCTTCATGTTCTGATTTCAGCCTTTCTTTCCAGGTTTTCTTCATTTTGTCCCCATTGCCCAATCTATATTCCAACCAAGCAGACTGTATTGTCTCTGCTTTGACCCAGGTTGTCTCTCCAATCTGGAATGCCCCCCTTCCTCATCTCCACATTTTAGAATCCCTCATTCCTTTCAACATTTGCATCACTGCCACCTCCTACACAAAGCCTTTCTTAATCCATCCCTCCTCATTGCTAGGGCCTTTCCTCCCTAGTGATTTTGTATGTGTTTCAATATTTATTTATGGGCATGTTCTTTCTCCCAATTGAATATTAACTCTATATGGGCAGGGATTTTCTCTGTCTTGTCTTTCTATTATAAGTGCCTAGTATATCTTATGAGTGTAATAACTACCTATTGACATTCTTTAGGGGCATTCTTGATTAGCCTCTTTCTCTATGATCACCAACTGTCAATGTCTGTACATCCTGGAAGAATCTTATCTATGACTTTCCTGAAATCCTCCATGTAGGACTCCCCTTGCTCTGCTTTTAGGCCTGCCTTTAGGTCCTATAGCATTCATTACAGCTGGTGACTCCAGCTGGAAGTAAGCTCTCTGTCACATGATCTCCTACCACTTTGTACTTTTGCCTTATCATTCCCATTAGATTGGAAAAACAATTGCAAAAAACATTGCAAAAAACAATGTCTTGCTTCTTCTTGTATTTGACCCAGCTCCTTGCAAAGAGCAGGCCCCTAATAAGTTTGGTGAATTACTAAACAAGCCAACCAAAAAAGGGGATGTATATCTCTGAGGGATTCTCTGTATGTATCATCTCCCAGTTTTACTCATCCTTCTTCCCTTTGCTGCTATCCATGTGAATGATTGAAAGTCTGCTCTAAATGCTTTCTTCTAAGGATCATAATCTTTGTTCAACATATAAGTTTGAAGACTAAGATAACAGAGACAGATGAGTAGAGTATTTACTAATGTAAAATTTTTTTAAAAATTGGTTACTTTGTTTATATTGCTGCTACTTCCCAGACACTGGCTCCTCTCCCCCTGATAAAACCCTCTCTTACAACAAAATATATGACTAAGCCACATTGGCCATGATTGACAGTGTATGCCACATTCTGTACCTGTGGTCCACCACCTATCCACCAAGAGGGAGAGGGCTTGCTTCAACACCAGTCCTCTGGAGTCACATTTGTTGATTGCATTGATGAACATTCTCTTGTCTTCCAATAATCTTTTTTTTTTTTGCTTTTTGGAGGGGCAACTGGGGTTAAGCAACTTGCCCAAGGTCACACAGCTAGCAAGTGTTAAGTGTCTGAGGTCAGATTTGAACTCAGTTCCTCCTGACTTCAGGCCCGGTGCTCTATTCACTGTACCACCTAGCTGCCCCTCAATATTCTTTTCTTATACATAATTGTGGTCATCATAAAGATTGTTCTCTCCCCTTTTTCTTGTACTTGTCTCTGCTTCTGTTCATATATGTCTTTCCAAGTTTCTCTGAATTCCTCATCTTCCTCAGTTATTATGGTGCGACAACATTCCATGGCACTCATATACTGCAGTTTGTTGAGCCCATTAATGGAAAACTCTTTGAAAATGCAAACTGATTAAAATGCTAAGTAATTCTGACACCATACTTTAATAAGTGGATTCTGAAAATTTATTTTTGAGTCCCCCCCCCCCCCCCTTTGTACAGTCTAGTTAGGTGAACTTTTAGAAACAGCTTGCTGTGATATCTGACTGACAAGCTTGACAGGCCATGTTATTAGCTAGTTTTCCTCAAAAAGACAAGCAACAAAATCCATTATAACTCCACAAGAAAGTGTCAAAGAAGTGATAAAAAAGCAAGGTATTCATTAGCCAACCAAATTAGAACATTTTCTTCCAAGATTTATGAAAATTTGAATTCTTCATGCCATCCCAAGAGCAGTGAAACAGTCCACTTGCTTGCCATTGTTGAGGGTGTACTCTCAGTGTGGTGTATTTGGAGCTGCCTTGTTGAGGCATTTCTTTCTTGTTGGTGACACCTACTCCTGTGGGGAAAATTGACATAGAAAACACATCGTCTTCAAATACCTGCATCCGCCCTGGGTTCCCCAAAGGAAACTGACACCCTCCATTTCCCAGCACCAGGAGGCCTATTCCACCTCCAACAATGAAAGAACAATATCAATTAGCTGCCAAGTGGCATTTGAGCAAGCCACTAAACTGTTCCCATTGATGGCACTCCTGGGGGACTGGATGAGGCTTCTCAATGTTCATATTTACTTTATGGTTTTATTTTTGACCCATACTGTGCAGGTGAACACTTTATTAAATTATTCATTTATCTGTTATTAATCAACAACTTAGTTTGTCTTTAGGTTTAATGGGAAGTGTTGGAATATTCATGTCTTAAACATACAGAAAGATAGTTGCTTTCCTAAGAATCTATTATATCCTTTTCTCTTCCTTCTCCTCCTACTCCACTGTGACATTCCCATAGCACATGGTTTTGTAACAGGCTAAAGTTTTCAAAGCACTTTAAATAGAGCCATAACTAGAAATTTTGTGCTTGAGGCAAGGGAATGTTTGAGTAGAAAAGGTGTGGACCAGTCACTGATGGATGAATGGATGTCCTGAATGCTGCTTTTGATACCTCTTTAATAGCAAATAACCTAGACTCTAGGTCCTAGAAGATCGCACTAGCATAAAGGGTAGAGATCCTATGGAGTCATGAAGGAAAGATAGGGGCTGGAGGTGCATTCATTACAGCTGGTGATGGTCAGGTACAGTCAGATTGCTATCTCAGTTGGAGGGAAGACCTCCATTGATGGCATCTTCAGTTCATTGACATAGTTTCCTCCCTTGAATTTCAGCTATATACTTTCTCCCTTAGGAGTTTTCCTTTTGCTGTCTTTTCAAATACAGATCTGGTCTTTGGCTTTTTATAGACTGGAGGCACTTCCTAGACCTCTGGATTCATAATCATCGTCTAATGGATCAACAGGAATCTCTGCCCATTCTTTCAACAACTCTACAATGGGCCATTTGGCCTTGATGACTGGAAATACACTTACTTTTTCAGAAGTAATCTTGAAAAATGCCTTTTGCCTATTCTAGTTGGAATTCCTCCTCAGGTAACTGTCTGGTTACCTTATCATATTTGTCCTTGTTCATAAAGATGAATGTAATAAAAGTCATTAAAATCCTTGGCTAATTAGTATCTGTTATTAGTCATCCATTTACACTGTAAAAGAAAAATTCTAAAATTGAACTTACACAGAAAGAACAAATCACTCTTTTTCCTAATGGGGATTTAATTAGAGATGCTTAACAGGGATTTAATTTGTAGCCTTTTCTTTTTTATTTGGATGTCAAAAATGAAAAATTTCCCGGGCCTTTTTCACAAAAAAATACTGAATGTGGAATGCTGACCTTGTTGAAAATTTTGTGTCCTTCTTGTTTCTATGGCTAGCCATCTGAAATCTAGGTGGTGCAGGGGATAGAGAATTTAATTTGGAGTCCTGCCTTAGAGACTTACTGGATATATGACTCTGTCCAAGTAGCGTAGCCTCTCATAATCTTAGTGTGAAATAGGGATGAGAATAGCACCTACTAGGGCTTGCTGTGAGGGTCAAATGAGATATTTGTAAAGTGTGTTACACACCTTAAGGCACTGTATACAGTATGTGCTATTATTAGTCTAATCAAATATTAGTACAGTGGGGATAAAAGTAGTTGGGAGTGTATCATATGACCTTAGACCTCCCAAAGTCTGAGCTCTCTTCTCTTTTTCAGCCCCTTTCGGTGCTGTTGAGCCTGGGACTGATGGATGCTGAACCAACATAGGACGGGAAGTAGCACCTAGAGCCAGTCCCTCCAGCAGTGAGAAAGTAAGCCAACCTCCAAAGCCATCGTATCTTTTGATGGAAATGTCATTAACATGTATGTCGCTTACAGTGCCTGTCCCTCAAGTACAATAAAAAATAGACCCCAGGAAAATGCACTCACCCAAAGACATATCCACGCATAAATATTAGCAAATGCTGCCTTTCTGTGTTGTATGTAACGACTTCTATATCTACTGTAAGCATAGCTCACCCTAGGAGTTGATACACAAAAGTGACACTAGACTTTTGACTCAAATGTCAATGATGCCAAAGCTTCTGAGCTTAGAAATCTGGCTATCCTGTCACTGTTGTTGCCATACACTCTACATTCTTAGAGTGTTGGGGGCAAGGTCAAGGTTGTTAGGATGTTTTGGAGACTGAGCAGGTTTCACAGGTCTTTGTTAAAAAATTCTCTCACCGCCCTACCCTTACTTACCCCAGTGGCAATGTATGCCAGGCTAAGCTTCCACGTCACATTCCAGAATGATCTTTTCGAAGAATGGATTAGGAAGTTGTTTTACTTCAGCAGCATTGCCAATCAGACCTGCATTGGGGACCAACTTGAGCCCACATAACTGTTTACCCAACTCTTCTTCCAAAGAGAGAAAATGAAAGAAATCAAATGCACTATTTGTTGACTGTTGCATGTTCCCTCAGTTGTCTTGCACCGGCAAATTGTAGCCCTGTGTGGGCTTCCTTGGTTGTTCCCCTTCTGCAGTAACTCACTAGTTGGCAGTGGAGAGGGTATGATAAAATGTACCGACATCTCACCCTTCCCTAGGGTGTAATCCCAGGGTCAGGAGGAAATTGGAGATGGTGAGTTTACTACTTTTTCTTAAGCAAAAGAAGAATTCCTGCTTTGTTCCAATAAAGCTGATTTCTGCTACATGTGGCAAGAAGAACTCAAATTATCTCTGAAGTTATGACCCTTTAATTAAAATGGAAATATACAGGGAGTCTCTGCAGTTATTATATGAGGACAGATTACAGCAGCTCTGATTTTTAAAGCTATAAATGGATAATGCACCATTGTAATACCCTGGTGTCTGGCTATAATGCTGCCCTTTGGATCCATGTTGTAGGTGAAATTGTATGCAACAAAATTCAATTATTGTCCCCAAAGAGAAAGTACTTTATATGGAGTCCATGGTGGGACCATTTTGTGGGAAAATTTTGTGCCGTGGTAGAGTGTCATAATAAGGATTATATCTTTTTTCCATTTCATGCCAGTTATTTCTTTATCCAAGTTGGTGACAAACATGTTTAACAGCCAAAGGAGGAGACACTGCTGTCTTCTTGTAAACAGAGATTGTTTGGGTGGGACTAGGGAGCACCTGTGTGGAACATTGCATATAAGATTTCTTTTTTTTAATGTATTGATCAGCTGTCCTGAATTTTTCCTTATTTCCCTCCCTTCTTCTCTTAAAAAAAATCCTTTATTACAAGGCATAGACTTCTGAGAAGATGAGAAGGAGGACGAAGAATGGGAGGGGAAATTTTGGCAGTGTGAACTGGAGATATCAGTAAAACTTTATTTAAAAAAAATCTTAACACAAAGTCAAAACTAGGTCCTTGGGACACTTTGCTAGGGTCATCCAACTAATGTGACACTGGATCATAAATGTAACTAACTCACTGCTTGTAGGCACATCCCTGGGTCCAAATCCCCACAACAGTACTATCCTCTAGCTGACAGCTCTCTAGCTTTCCTCCAACTATAGCATGAGAGATTCTGTTGCAGTGCACTGTTCCTGCATAATTCCTCTTATATATTACTCTAGTTACCCCATAAATAAAGGGAATAAGGTGCTGTCTCTGCTGATCACTGTTCTCTTAAGTGCCCAGAAGCCATACTCTTAATAATGTGCACTAACATTTGGCCGGATATTGTGATCCAGACCACTGGTTTGTAGTTTGCAGAACCTACCCTCTTTTCTTTTCTTTTCTTTTTTTGATGAGGCAGTTGGGGTTAAGTGACTTGCCCAGGGTCACACAACTAGTAAGTGTTAAGTGTCTGAGGCCAGATTTGAGCTCAGGTCCTCCTGACTCCAAGGCCCATGCTCTATTCACTGCACCACCTAGCTACCTCCTCTTTTCTTTTTCAAAGGAGTCATTTGTCCTTTTCCAGTGCTGTGACCCCTCTCCTTTGTCTAAGAGCTTTGGAAAACCACCTGCATTGTTTACCAGAAGTGCCTGCTTTGTTGTTCTTTACTTTTCTATATTGTTTGTCCTGGCTTGTTAAGCTAAACTCATTGAGAGAGGCTAGATGTTGTCTGGCTACCTCACCTGTATTGGATGTCTTTGGGGGGCTCTTAGGATCATTGACTCAGAGCTGGAAGGAACCTCAGAGGAATGTAGTCCAACCTCCTCATGTTAGAGAGGAGAAGTGACTTAAGATCATAGGACTGTGGACCTAGAGGACGAAGAGACCTTAAAGGCCATGCAATACACACCCCTGATTGTACGGAGGAGGCTCAAAGAAGTTCAGATACTTGCCCAGAGACATGCAGCTTGATCTAAACCAGATCTCTATCCATTTTATTACCTTGCCATCCTTCAAAGTTCAAAGATACCTTTCCTTGCAGCAAAACAAGTAGATTAAGCTTCTTGCGATCTGTTGTCATTCCATTGACACTAAGCAGTGATTCTCACCCTTCTTTGAATCTCCTCTTGCCCCCAACAGAGCTAAAGTAGCCCTTTTTGTTGTCACTAGTATTCTTCTAGCTAGAAGCCCCATATGAAAGTAAAAGGCAGAACTCCTGAGCCTAGGTCCAGGAGACTGGTAGGTGGCAGATGCTGCTGCCACTGTGGCTGTTGAAGAACTTGGTCAATAATATCATTTAACACAGGCCATTAAACATTTGCTTTAAATTTGTTGCTTTGAAATGATATTAATATTTTTGTGTCAACGTGTGTTGTTATGGGAATCTGAAGATCTTCCCTGCCCATAGGCCCTTTGATAGGCTTAAGTGACTCCAAGAACTTTCCCTGATTTGAAAGTATACTCTGCACCCTAATAGGCTGAATGTGGTCACATGGAGCCTGTGGGAGGAAGCTTGTTTTTCAGGAATGCCCATGCTTTATTACTTTGTGATTAGGCAGTGGGTCAAGACATTCTCTGATCCAAGAGAAGGCTATATATACCCTGATGTGAGATTTTGGTTTGGGGCTCACTTTGGGAAGAGTTGTGTGATTTGGCCAGATAAGCCTCTGGGCAGCTATTGAGCCCCCACGCCCTGCCCCCCGGCTTTGAAAACCCAGACGTTGGTGCTTCCCTCTCTGGTAACTAACTAGATATGGATATAATGGTCAGACATCTGGAAGCCCTATCTGCTGAATTGTGTTATTTTCTGGTGTAACTTCTGTTTGTATTCTCTAAAGTTCAAGGTGCTGACTTTTCCCCCTGAACAAGGTAAATGATATATGTTTGATTGATTGAAGTAAGATTGTTAACTCATTTTGAGTTGCTTTCCTTTAGAAAAGCAGATCTAAGAACCTGTGCTAGCAGCCACCCTGGGTATGCTAGGGTGCTTGCTGATACAACGTGTTTTTTTTAAATGAAGCATTTGAAAAAAAAAAAGTGTTACTAGTAACTTATTCTCCCTGAGATCTTTACTGGTACTGACTTACAGTACAGAAAACCATCTCTTATTTCATGAAATGTTTGCAGCTGCCCACTGCGTGGGGCAGATTTAATAAAGATCATTCTGTGTTTGAAAAAATGTAAATTTTGCTTATTCAAAATATACTTACTGATATTTATGATATGTGTTAAACATGTGCCCCCTCTGATGTGCATGAGAGGATACCTGCATAATGATAGGCTACTTCTATTAGAAAGATGATTATGATACTAGATGTTTATTCCTGCTGAAAAAAGTAGCATTATTGCAATTTAGCACTTTGATTAAAATAAATAATTGATTATGTTGGAAGAAATTCACACATTTAGTCTGTATGGATTTTTTAAATAGACTGTTAGCATTAGGATCTGATGTTTCACATACTATCCATTTGTACCATTTTATTACATACCCATCTGGGAAAAATGGCAGCTGACCATTTGGATCATAGGATCAGAGATCAAGAACTGTAAGGGACCTTTGAAGCCCTCTCATTTTACAGATGAGAAAATTGGGGGCCATAAAGGACAAGTGACTTGATTAAGATGACATGGATTAAAAGTGGTCAAGCTGGGATGGAACTTGAATCGTCTCACTCCCAACCAAAATAAAGCTCTAGGTAATTCAGGGCCCTCTTTGAGGTCCACATTGGACTTGTCTGTGACTACTAGTAAGGAATGTGGCCTCTCAGAAATTTTCCTAACTACCACAACAGAAATTTCAGTCAAATATTTTGTCATTAATTTGCTTATTCAGCCACTCATAACATGTGTGTTTTTTATTGTTGTTTTATGTCCTGAATTGAGGATATTACCAGTGACAACTTATTTGGAACAAATGTAGTAAACATTTTTTTTAATTGGACCTCTGACTTCATCAGTGCAGGGACTTTCTGTGCAATTTCCTTTCCATATCAATTTAGTACCTGCTCTGACAATTAAATTTTTAGTGAGTTACCTGGCAAGTGATTTGCCCAGGGTGACATAATATGCCAGAGTTGGACCATTAACCTGGGTCTTCATGTCTTAGAGGCCAGATCTTTCTCTCTGCCAGGCCACACTTCCTCTATATTTAATCCTAGTAATTAATGATAAGAAAAGGCTCTAGACTGATCATGTAGCAAGAGTGAGAAATTATAAATGACTATCTCTGGTGTGACCCTGAAGGCCATGGGATGTTGCAAACCCTAGTAAAGTCTCCAATTGGTTGGACTGGTGGTATCTGGAGGATTTCTAAGAGTACGTGGTCAAGAATCACAGAATAAGAAGTCAAGAATACAGTGTGGTCTGCCTCACTGCAGTGAGTGAGTATTCATTTTGATAAGACCAAAGATCTGTAGTATCATAGTACTCTTACCTCTCTTGTAGTGGCCACCATTATTGGAACTGAAAAATCAGTTTTAGAAGACTTTACCTGATTGGGCACAGCCTTAATAAGAATTGTATTTTGGAACTATAAAAATGGAGGGAAGACAAGATGGAAAGAAGAACGGCTCATTTAGAGGAGGGAGAGAGGGTGTTTCTGAGAATGTATTTCTGTGTTAACTATATTATTGATGAATAATTGGTGGACATTGATGAAGCCTGCAACTTGATTGATGGGGGTTATTATAGTGTTCATTTTGAATAGCGTCATCCTGCTAGGCTCAATGGTTTTAGTGGCATCTGCTTCTGTCTAGTGATTAGGGGGATGGAAGAAATTAGAACAATCACATTTGATAAATAATATCCATAGAGTAGATTTAGTCATTTAGAACAAAGAGGGATTCTGGTTAGGAAGTGATATCATAGGAACCATATTGGAGATCAGCACCAATATTTACAGATCACTGATTACTGGGTCATTTTGGTTTTTTATTGAGCAAAATAAATGGATAGATAGCTTCAACAACAAGATTGTCTTAACTGTTTGGAGTGACCCATTTCTTATCAGTTGATTAGTTTGATGGCTTTGAAAAACAGAATTAACAGAGAAGTATAAAGCGCTTAATTACAGAGTCCCTTTCTAGAATGTACAAGGGGGCCTAATTTGCTTATATATTTTTGACTTATAAAGAATGTGTCTAATGTTTTATATTTTACCATAATGTCTTCTGTTTTTGTGTCTTTGTCATTTCTGGATATACTACCCTTCCCCACCTACTCAGCTGGATCTTCATTGCAACAAAGAAAAATGCTTAAGCAAAACCAGTTAGCATAGAGAATCCATTTGGTCGTGTATACAATATTCCACATCCATAATTCAACATGTCTCTAGCCAGAGAAAGGGAGGAATGTTTTCTCCTTGATTCAGCAGAGCCAAGAATGGTTATTAGATTGAGCTTTCCCTTAGGTTGTGGTGGCATATATTATTCCCCTGATTATACTCCCTTCATTCTACACCACTTCACGCAAGTGTTTAGACTTTGGGTTAAACCTGAACTTTGAAGAGCCTCTGTTTGGTCGTGAGTTTCAAAGTAAAACTTTGTCAGTTTAAATGGCAACTAAAAGAAATCTGCAAATTTGAAATGGCTCCTCATGCCAAAGATCTAGACATACAGTAGTGGCAAGTTTCCTTTGACTGGCTTGTCAAGTAAACTTAATATGTCTTGGCTGCTCACCACTTGGCGAAATAGGAAAAAAAAGCTCTATTAAATAGAGCATGAACAACACATTTAAAAACGATATTTTCTCCTTGCCATTGTCTTCCTTTTATCTCTCCCCATTATCATACTTTTGTGTTTGCCTTCTATTAGTGATGGGGCTGCAAGTAAATGAGGTGCTGGTTGGTGTAGATTTAACCAATCCTTTTTTTGAAAACAGAGGAGACTTAAAATGTCTTTGTCACAGTTTTCTTGAGGAGGAAAAGTGATTTTGTCTAAAAAAATGAAAATTGAGACTTTTTTTTTAACGTTCCAAGTGGTCATGATATTCCAAGTTGTGAAGTGTCTTTGTAAACATACCAGACTGGGAAGAGAAGGGTACCATCTTAGACCTATTAAAAGATTCAACACTTTCCTTACGGAATGCCTATTACTTTTTAATCTATTGCCAAGATGGAATTTATGAGAATGTTGGCCATGCTGCTATAACAACAGCAATATGTTTCAACTTCTTCTGTGTAGCTAAGTGTGTGCTGAGGGAATATCTGCCGTGCTGTTAAGACTATAGGAACCAGTCTGGGAAGGGGTTTTAAGCTTTCCTTGATTATGTAGTCTGTGACTTCAAGCTGCCATGTCATCATTCTTTTGGGGGAGAGTCCGACGAGCTCTGTGGGAATTAGTTATTCTGCCTTGGTTCCAAAGGCATCCCTCACTTTTTTATACCAGGAAAACATTCCAGCTCTACCAAATTGGTACAAGCCTTAGAAAGAAAATGTTTACTTTTGAAACAAGCACCGTTGAAACATTCCCCTAAGAAACAACCGTGAGCATACAAGGCTGAGTAGAAGGTAGAGAAAATATACTAGGAAATGTGGGGAATTTGAGAGTTAAAATGATGATGATGATGATGATGATGATGATGATGATAGCAGCAGCTCCAGGTCCGGAACCTGATTAGAAAGAACGTAGACTGAAGGAATCCAAGCTCCTCAAGCACCTTGTTCCCAGGTCAAAGAACCACAAAGTTCAACAAGGAAACACAGGCAGGGCAGGGGGTGGCTAAAATTCCACATCTGAAAATTAAAAATAAAAAACACCACCAATTAAAAAAAATAAGCAGAAGATAGGGTTGATGCAATTAAAAACACTGCAGAACAAATGGATTATCTAAAGTATCAGAAACAACACAGAACAAAAAGTTGACCATTCAAGATAGCCTGAGATGTATTCAAACACAAAAAGGATGCATTCCAAACAATAAGGCAAGAATTGTCACTGCTAAGAAAATCACAAGCCCAGAAAAAAGAAGAGCTTGAAGAAAGTAAGCAATTACATGAGGAAATCAAGGGATAATTCAGACATTTAAAAAAAACCAGAAAACATTCAAGAACAGGGAAAGACTAGACCTGTCATTTAATTTATAGAGGAAACCTCTAGAAAAGAAAACTCCATTCCTTAACACTGAGGTTAGGATAGAAAAGTGCCCTCAAAATATTGAGAAACAACAAAAAGGAGACTTGTTTATTTTGGCAGAAGATGGAATTTAACACACTTTAGAGAAGCTGGAAATATAAGTTCCAAATCATGAAATATCCAAAGTATTAGATAACACACAGGTTCAAGTAAAATGTCGTAGATAGACCACAGTGCAGCAATTTCAGAATTACTGATCTCAGAACAATTGTAGCTCACTGACACACACACACACACACACACACACACACACACACACACACACACACACACACGCAGAGGAATTTGTCCAAAAGAAGTTTCCCAGAATTGGCAAAAAAGAGAGATTTTTAAAAAATACATAAGACTTTGGTAAAGAACAACTAAATATTTTTAACATTGTAGTCGATCTTGCACGGTTCAACAATAACAGGTATATGGTATAAGCTACTAGCAGAGGTTCCAAAAATCGCTTTTGAAGGAATAGTAATTAGGACCACAGCATCACTTTCAAGTAGGACAAGGAAGGATTGCTGAAATAGCATTTATTTACAAAATTAAGAAGCATGGACCAGAAACAGAATTTTCTTCCCAGCAAAGCTCTGCATGCTATATGGAGAAAGGAAATGGATATTTGAGAAGAAAGCAGTTTTGTCAAAGTTTGCAGAAGGACATGAGGTCATAGATTTTGAGCTGGCGGGGACTTTAGATAACCTCTTCAAGGTCAGACTTTGAATGCTGAACTAGACTCCAAGTCTAAAAGATATGTATTTAAAGCAATTGAGGTTAAATATTTGTTAAGAAAAGGTACGAGTCCCTAGTACTTTCCATTGGCTAGGAAATGGCACAAGAGAGAGGGGTAAACACTAGAGATTGGAGGAGAGGAGAGTGAAATATATGAGAATAAAATTCTTGTCATTTGTAAAGAGATATTGGATAGAATGTGCTTTGAAGTCTATTCATTATAGCACTGTAAATGCATACAAACTAAACCACCACCTACCTAGAAAAATGAAATGGGAGAATTATAGAATGGATTAAAAAATAGATTCTAGCAGTAAATTGCTTAGAGGAAAAATATTTAATTCAGATAGATATAGACTCAAGATAAGAGTCTCATCTAAAATATATCCTATTAGTCCCAAATTTTGAAAAATAGATGTGGCACTACTGACATTGGACAAAATTGGTTTCAAAGTAGAAGGTATTCAAGATAAACAAGGACTTTATATTGCATTTAAATGGATCTGTACTAAGGAAAATTGAAGAAATCTCATACAGACACACAATAAAGGGGCACCTTAAAAATGTCTTGGAGTTGTATTTTTTCAAAAAAGTAAAAATTGGGGAATATTTTAACACTCTATTATCAACACATGATAAATTCATCTAAATGATATACAAGAAAGAAATCATAGAGTTAAACGGATCATTAAACATGAGAGATCCAATAGATAAATGGAGTGAACTCAATGGAATAAATATAGAATTAGTGCTTACTGATAGATAGAATAGTCCTTTTTTCTTGACACTTATTCAAAAATTGATCACAGACTGGGTCATCTAGGCCAGTACAGAAACACAGAAATACTACACCACACATAGATCATAATCTAATAAAAGCAGCAATAAATAATAATACCATGATTAAAAGGTATAGGGCTTCACGGAAACTAAGAAATGATTTATTGAATAACAACTAGGTAACGGAGGGAATTATAAAGGAGAAAAGATGTTAAAGATAATGACAACACTAACGCTACGCATAAAAATGTTTATATCAATAGGAAACAAAGAAAGGAAATTAGAAAATTGCCTGTGTTTAGATATCTTAGGGTGCTCACTAAAAAAAAAATTGGAAACCGAAGAGGATCAAAGTAGCTATTACCCCAACTGGAAAAAGACGACTATTGATGACTAACAAAAGCAGTGTATGAGTAGTCTAGGAAAAGGGAGAAGACAGTTACCAAAAATTAGAGAAGAAAATGGGAAAATAAGATCAAAAGCAAAAGAAATTTTAGAAGTTATTGAGTATTATCATACAGAGTTATTTTCTAGGCAATTTGTGAACCTAAAAGAAATGGATGTTGACGTATAAAAGTCTAAAAGACCCAGCCTCGCCAAATGAGATGTAGAGAATCTAAATAAAGTTATCTGAGAGGGTAAATTAGGCAGGCTATTAAACAAAAATAGCTGCCAGCAAAAACAAGACAGGCCCAGATGGATTCATAAGAATTCTCGCAGAGTTTTAAAGAAAAAAGGAGCTCCTCTGCCTTATTGACAGTTTCAAAGCAGAGACAAATAGCAGGGGATCTAGCTACTTAGATGAAGCCAATGTGATGCTGATCCCTAGCACAAACAAAGACAAATTTGAAAATTTGAACCTAAAAATCAATATCATTATAACTAGCCATGCCAAGGTGCCAAATAAAACACCCGGAATGCAACAGACCATCAGAAAGGGGGGGGGGGAGGGAGATGGGGGATCCACCATGAACAAGTAGAATCTATGAATAAAGTGCAAGGATAAAAAGATAATTTAATACCAGGGAGCATTTAATAAAGTTAATCAAGAAAAAATAAAGTCTCTGATCTTGTCCTCAGAAGTGCATTTATCTTTTAGTAAAACATAGCCCCTTGTGTTAAAAAAAAAGATTAAAAAATAAGTTAAAGATATTTCAGTGATATGTAAAGTAAATATTTGGAACCCCAAGTGTGCATTAATATGTAATTATCTTATCCCACTGGACGTGACCAGTTGCCATTCCCTGATGCCTTACGGATCAATTTGAGCGAGGGTTAGGAGAGGTGGTCCACAGACTGTGCTGCATATGCCATGAATTATTCCCATTTTTGAAGAAGTGTTTATTAGGGATGTCTGCTTTCATCAGTCCTTTTTTGTCAGACTCTTAGAAATCTTGGTAATAGCAATGTGCCATAAAAATCAAAGGACTAAATATTTGCATTCAAGAAGTTAAACTATCTCTTTGCAGATGATGTGATTGCCTAGCTGAAAAGCCCAGACAATAAATCCCAAAATTAATGGAGATAATAAATAACTTGAGAAACTTATCAGAATGAGAGGTAGATTTTTCTGTGCTTCTGTATACAAGTGATGAAAAACTGAGATAAACTAATAAACAGAGGTCATGCAAATATGGTAAGAACAACTTAATTTCTCAAAGTAATTTAATTGTCTAAATTCAATGCTAATCAAAACATCAATGGGTTTAATGCCATAGCTTTCCAATTAGTCATCAAGCTCTTTTTTTCTTTTTTCTTCTGTCATTTTGATTTTCTCAATTACATGTCAAAACATTTTTAACATTCATTTTTAAAACTTTTGAATTCCAAATTCTCTCCATCTCTCCCACTGTCCCTGTTTGAGAAAGCAAGCAATTCAATATAGATTATGCATGTGAAATCATGCAAAACATTTTCTCATAACCATGTTGCAAAATAAAACCCAAAACAAAACAAAAACACAGGTAAAAAAAACCATCAAGCTCTTTATTAAGCTTAATCGCTGGAGATACTAAATAGAAAGAATGAACCAATTTTTACTCTGAAGGAGTTGACATTCTAACAATGGAACAAAAAGTACATATCTAAGGAAATAACAGTATAAATAGAGAGAGAAAAGCTAAAGATACATGCAAGTGAGTCCAGTCAAGGGTAGTTAGGGAGGGCGGTTACTAGGAATTGGGTGAATCTGCAAAGGTAGGATGTAGAACAGCGGTTCTCAACCTGTGGGTCTTGACCCCTTTGGGGGTCAAATGACCTTTTCACAGGGGTTGCCTAAGACCATTGGAAAACACATATTTCCGATGGTCTTAGGCACTGAAATACCGTTCTTCTATCCATCTCCAGGCGGGTCCACCCACATGCGGATGCGCCCACATATGCATATTAAAGGGTAGTGGCATTAGGAAGGTTGAGAACCACTGATGTAGAAGGTGATGCTTAAGCTGTGTCTTAAGGAAGAGAGAATGTCCATCATTTCCTTCTTTCCTCTTCCGCTGTGGGTCTTCTTTCTGTTCCTTTCTACATGATATTCTGCTTCCCATCTGTCTTCCTTTCCCTTGACTGTCCTCTATGTCTCAAATGCTCCACTCTTCCCAGCTGTGCCTTGTCAAACCCCTCCTTTCCTTCAAAGCTCAGCTCAGATGCCACTTCCTAAATGAGGGTTTTCCTAAACTCCCCAGATGCTATTATTCCTTCATCCACTAACTTGTATAAATTTGACATTTCCTTATCTATGTACATGTTTCTCATTTTCTTCTTGAGTAGAAGAGAGGCTTCTTGAAAAGAGGACTGTTTAATATTAATTGTTCTATCCCCTGTGACTGGCTTAAAAGCAGGTGCTTCTGAAATGTCTGTTGATCGACTGAACACAATATGGAAAAATAGACAAAAACATATAGTATGAAAAAGAAAATTGGCAGGTATATCTCTATCAAAATGCATATTAAAGCAATAATTATGGAATCCAATTGGTATTGTGTAATGAATAGAGACTCTGATAAATAAAACACAATTGGGAATCTGGGAAAACTAGATGGATGGTAAAAGCAAATGGTTCCAGAGCCCTACACCGTTTACCCTATTTAAAATTTAATTGGATCAGAAATCTGAATAAATTTTAAAATAATAAAAAATTAACTGGAACAATCTATTTTTTGGTTTTTGTTTGTTTGTTTTTGCTTAAGCAGATGAGGAACTTTTTGTCAATTAACAAAATAGAATCAGTCAGTAGAGATAAAACTGATAAGTTTGATACACAAAAAGAAAAGGGTTTTGTACAATGCAAGGAAGTATCTTTTAAAATTAAGAAAAAAACATATTGGGAAAAACTTTTATAGTGAATATATCACCTAAGGGTGTGATGTCCAATATCTACAAGGAACTGATGCATGATTATAAGACTGAGACTCTGCACTCCTCAGTGGAGCAGTGGTCAAAGTACTTCATAAGAATATTTATGAAAGAGTAACACAGAATTTTCATAACCACAGGGCTCGGTGTTTTAATTCCCTCATCAGAGAAATACAAATGAAGATAAATTTAAGATTGTACCATATACTCACTAGAATAGTAATAATAGTGAAACATGGTAGAGATCCAGTGTTGGCAGGGGATGCTCTGGAGAATAGCGATGTCATATATCATTAGTAGCACAAAAGACCCAGGTACACATTTTCATGAGAAATATGGAAATATTCAAAGAGTTGCAAAACTGAATATACCTTTCTACCCAATGATGCCATTGCTCTATCCCCAAAACAGTATAAAAGTGGGAGAGAAACTTTCTGCATAAAAATTAGTCACAGTTGCTTTGTTTATAATATCAAAAACAATTTCAAACACCAATGTGTCCAACAGTTGGAGATTGCCTGAATAAATTATGGTATATTAATGTGATATGAAGTATAATGTTGCCATTGAAAGGAATAATTCTGAAGAAGACAAGGAAATATGGAAAGCACTATAGAGGAAAAGTTTCAGAATAAAATCAGTAAAGCCAGAGCTATGCACCCATTGATAGCAGCTATAGTGTGTGTATTTCCAAGAGAAATACAGGAAAGGTAGGAAAGAAGGAACATAATAGAACAGAAATAAAGGTGGATAGGACTTTGATACAGCCCTGGAATGAACCTTGGAGCAAAACATCAATGGTTACTTGTTAATTTGGTCCTACCTTGTTATTGGCTGAGGATTTGGGGCAAGCCATTGCCCTTTGTGTGGTGTGTTTGATGTCCCAGCCTCCTCTAATACCTTACATGTTAAAGTCATAGAATGGTATTGACCAAAGTGAATTGTGCTGGCTGCTAAATATCGGTACAGGGAAAGAATAGAACTATAGCAGATTTAATAATAGTTCATAGTCTTCTTTATTTCATATGAGGCAATTTATCATGTGTAATACAGAGTATGTTGGCCAGATATTAGGATGCTTTATTTTTTTTTTACACCTTCCCCTTGGATCCTTCCCCTCTCAATGTAGGCATTCATCAGGTGTAAGTTGAAGGCCTTGCTGCTTAATATCTCTTCTGAAGGACATGGAGTTGAACAGTAGGCCTTCCCACTTAGTACAAGACTGAAATACTGTTGATTTGGAACAATCAGATATTGATTCATTCCTGGCACTAGGAAATTCATCACTCTGTGAAAGAGGCATATCATTATATCATGGGAAGAAGAAATAATGTTCACTTAGAATTCTTTGTCAGCAAGAAAGCATGCCCACAAGAGGTTCAAACCCTTTTTGTATGTGGATGAAAGAGGAAACAATTCTTGTAAGTATTCATCTGGTTTAGCATATAATAATAAAATGTCATTCTATAGTGTTGTTTTCCTTTAGCAATTTCCTCTTGCAAATGGCTTGGAAATGCCTCTGTGTGTGTGTGTTTATAGTCTGTCCTTAATTTCTTTACTCAATAAATATTTATTGATAGCCTATTGTGTACAAAAAGTGCAATGCATTGGTCCAGAGACATGAATTTTCTATTTATGGCAAAACTTAAAACTATATTGTATAGAGGAAGTGTCCAGGAGGTTTTCCAGAATCCCTCTTGTGTCTCCTAAAAGAGGTGCGAGGTTGACTTCACAAGGTTAAATCTTTGTCAAAGTTATTTCTTTATTAGCCCTTGTTATGATACCGGTGATCTTTCACCTGGGTACTTTTTGGCCTATTGGCATCTCATTAACGATGATTGAGCCATTTACCGGAAATTCATACGCTTAGGCTAGATATGGTTTGATCTGACTTTTAAGAGAGAGACAGACTGAAAGAGAGAGCCAGAACCAGAGCTGAGATGAATACAGAGAATATAGAGAGATCCAGCTTCCCTGGCAGAAAACCTATACAGCCATATATCCCTACAATACCTCCAAGAAATGATATGCACCAATGAACTAAGTGACCCAAGATAAGAGTGCACCTCTGGATTATATGGGAAAAGCATATGATAGCTAGGGGGCCAGAGGAGATTGATGCAGTGGTGCATCAGTGAGGAGTTCTGGGCCAACCTGGAAGCTGCTGGAACACAAGCTGGCCACAGTGGAGGGGTGGCAGTGGTAGAATGGAGGAATTTCTGCATGAAACTCTTGGCAGAGTTCTGGACGTGGCAGAATTCCCGAGTCAGGTGGGAAGCAGTGAAGGACAGGACAATGATACAATTCAGTGGGTATTTATTAAACATCTATAACATACAAGGTACTACAGTAAACAACAGTGATACAAAGACAAAAAGAAGATATCCCCTCCCTCAGGGAGCTTATATTCTATTCTCTTAATGGCATTGCACAGTTCTGTCATTGGTACGGTAACTTAAGTGGGCTGTTCAGATATGGAAGAAGACAGTTGGTCCTCTGCAAACCCTGAATGCTCTCCTCTTTGGGTCAGTATGTCTCAAACCCTGTACTATAGGTCTAGAGTAGGACTTCTTAAACTTTTTCCACTAATGACTCCTTCAGCACTTCTTAGACTGTGCATTGGGACCCCATATAGGATTGCTTCCCATAGTTTAAGAAATACTGGTCTAAAGCACTGTATAGGTGTTTAGATGAGGTTGGGCTGCCCAGAAGGTCGCCACTCTTGACTAGTGACCCCCAGCCCTTTCTAATGAAGGAGGGGGCCAGAATTGGTAAGACAAGTTAGTAGTGCTTCAGAAAGGTGGAATCTACCAGAGAGGGAGAAGGAAAATGGTCTTTAGTCTTGATAGAAATAGAACTCTTTGGTAAAACAGAACTTGTTCTGTGTTTCATGCTGATTGTCTGAATACTTTCCTGAGAATCAGGGTCCTTTCCCTCTGTGTCCTAGAGAACTATAAATGAGCCCAATACTGATGTTCATTCTCAGTGGAAAATCTTGGTATGGGAATAGGCCAAAGAGAAATTTTGTGACAGACAATTCTAAGATGAAACCTGATTCATGTAAGCCCAGGATCACTGGTTTGGGGACCATGTGTTATCAACATCTCAGGACTTCACTAGTCAGGGAGAACTTGTATGGTCCCAGATTTCTTTTCTTTCTATGTATTGTCTGCCTTTGATTTAGCTGAAGATGGGGGAGGCTGGAACCCTAGCTTAGTGGAAACTCAACAGGAGGTCCCAATCTGAGCCACTCCTCTTGACAAGGGTATAGGATGCGAGAAACAAGTATTTGGGAACAAAGATTAAAAACAAAACATGGTGGCACAAGTTTGGTCACTATCACTGTTTCTTTCAGCTATCCCATTTGATTTTTACAGATGGTGTTACTTGGTCAATGCCAGTTTTGGCTTCAATATAGAGTGTTACATTCTTTAATGATGAGAGGAAAATCATTTCCACGAAATTTGTCATCTAAGTGACATGAGATTTTCTTCAAATTTGAAGCATATGAGTAGCAATTACACCATGCCCTTATGTGTAATGGCAAAAGTTTTATTTACTGATTTCTTCATAGTTCAAGTGTAAATTTCAAAATCAAGTGTTTGCTTTGCCAGTCAACATTTTCTGGGCAAAATATTTTCTTCGAACATGGTATCAATATATAAGTCTGCTTTTCTCTTCAGATGTTTACATGTTGTTGCTTTCCTAGGCTCGTTATCAATCACATTGCCCTAGAATCTCACCAACTGAACAGGAAGCTTCTAGTGGGGAGTAGAGTTTGCTACCTGCTTAATGTCTATAAGAATATTTGTCCAATTAGCTCAAACATTTTAGAAGTATTCTCTTATTGAAATTTCAGACTGTGTCTGCACAAAGAGAAGAGCAGCTATTGAAGCATTTCTTTAGCTAATATATGCCAAAGGACTTCTTTGCTACCATTGTTCCCTTTGATTCAACCAACTGGTTTTTTATTTTCATGGGATTCCCCAAATCCATTGCTAGAGGAACTGTAGAAAGATAAGCTTGCTAATTCACTAGTGGTGGCGTTGTAAGTAGGTTCAACCATTTTGGAAAACAGTTTGGAATTTTAGAAGAAAAGTTACTAAATTGTTTCTATTCATTGATCCAGATATCCCACTAATGGAACTACTCCTCAAGAAGTTACAGAAAACATGAAAAATGTCCATTTGTACAAAAACATACAAAACAGTGTTAGAAAACAAAAGGCTGGAAGCGCCATGTATATGTCCAATGATTGGAGCATAGCTGAACAAACTGTAGCGTATATATGTAATGGGATATTGCTGTGCCATAAGGAAGGAAAAATATGAAGAATTCAAGGAAATATGGAATTGCTTGTATGAGGTGATAGAGTGAATAAAGTAGAACAGAAACCAATATATACAAGGATTACAGTGATGTAAGGAGATCCAACTTTGGCAGAACGAAATTCAGGGAAAATGAAATGGACAAAAGTGATACCACACTAACAAAGTCCAAGCTCTCTTACTTTCAGTTAATAATGAGGAAATGTCAAAAGTGAAAAGGGACATTGCCCATCAGTATCGATCACACTCAGAGGTTCTGTTTTAACCGTCTTCGGGAGACATGGTTTTCAAGCAGAGAGGCGTGTTTAGATTTGTTAGGATATAGCTTTCTTGTCAAAACAAATAATAAGAATAAAATATAATTCTAAGAAATGCTAACAATATACAGATGGCGGCAGATGGTTTAGGAGATGGATGAGTACGTTTGGACCTAGGAAGACTTGGGTTCAGATATTGCCTCTAATACCTAGTAGCTGTGTTACTTTTGGCCACTTATACACTCCTATCCTCTGTAGAGAATACTTGTATTACCCATTGACATAATTCTCATGAGGGTCACTTGACACAATACACATAAACTATTTTGCAGACTTAGAAGCTATATATAAATGTTGGGAGCAGTAATGGTAATGGCTGTTGTTGCTGTCATTATTTATTGGTTAATATGTGTTTTCCCCAAATACTTTCGAGATATTTTTCCTTTGTTTCCAGTATTTCCATTAGATAGGAGTTCAGAGGCCATTCAGTCCTAACCATAATTTGCTAAAATATTTCCGTATTTGCTGGAAGCAAATGACTTCATGAGAAATCAAGATACTATCAAACAGATCCAAACAAATGAAAAAATAGAGGGCAATATGAATTATCTCCTTGAAAAAACCACTGACCTGGAAAACAGATCCAGGATAGACAACTTAAAAAT
>CM053582.1:47734951-47750334 GCA_028627135.1 Pseudochirops cupreus | reverse complement strand
GAGGTTATCCATTTTGCATTTGATAATGCTCTCCAACTCTTCTTTGGTCATAAAGTCTTCTCTACTCCATAAATCTGACAGGTAAACTATTCCTTGCTTCCTCAGATTATTTACAGTATCAGTCTTTATTCCTAGATCATGCACACGTTTAGACTTGACTTTGGTGTACAGTGTTAGATGATGGTCTATGCCCAGTTTCTCTCATACTATATTCCAATTTTCCCAGCAGTTTTTGTCAAATAGTGAGTTCTTATCCCAGAAACTGGGGTCTTTGGGCTTATCAAACAGTATATTACTATAATCATTGACTATTGAGTCTTTTGTACCCAATCTATTCCATTGATCTCAGGAGCATTTTGAATGCTGCTTGTTTGGACTGCAAGTCTATGCCATTGGCCATGCTGGGCTGCCTGATGAATCTGTTTGAAAAGGGTACCAGTCTGGCAGTAGCGTGCTGGGCGGATTTAAGAAGAGAGTATCTGGGAGGCAGAGGACCAGGTCAGTGGTGAAGAGAGTAGACTAAGCAAGAGGTGATAAGGATCTGAATAAGGGGCAAGGCAGTGGAAAGGAAGGAAAATGTGCAGGAGGCATGAACAGCAAATGGGAGGCGAGATAGTGAGATGTGGCAACAATTGGTGACTTGGAATTAAGAGGGTGAAGTTAGTTAAGGGGAGAAGATGACAAATTTCTTCTTAGGCTCATTGAGTTATTGTAGTCTCAAATACAGTAGCTAGTCTGCTTTGATTTTTCTTTCAAACAGTATCATTTTGTATCTTCCACAAAGTCTAGTCATCAGAAATTACATTCAATTGTCTCTTTTTGGGAAAAGCAATTAAATTTGTATAAACTTATCACAAAGTCAAGGTCAAGTGCTGCTAAAGAAGTATAGGGAATCCAGATTTCCTGTTTTGTAGGAATACTTATCTAGTTAAGCATTGTTATTCCTAAGGAAATTCTTTTTCAGAATTCCCCTGAAATCTAGGAATACGTATTTATTTATTTTCTTCGTGTGAAATTTTTAGTTAAGAGTGAACTTTAAATAAAAGTATGCGAGTTAAAAGTGGTTTTGCATTAGTGTTGTAGTTGAAAAAAGTCAACTGAGCATTTTTAGAAATGGAGAATTAATGATTTTGGTGTTTCCTGTTGCCTACTGTCTACGGGGAGTTCCTCCTCCTTTGTACCACACAATGAGATCTTTTCATTTTTATAAGGACTTTAAGTGGTAACATTAAATCACCGGTGGATGCTTGAAAAATCCTCTTTTTAAAGGGGCCCAATATCAGTACCAAGTGTTTTAAATGAGTTAGTTCCTCTGGTAGTTTGTTTTGTAGTGGAATTATTCTCAAACCAGGCATGACAGAATTGTTTCAGTTTTTCCCAATGCTGAGAACAGTCAATGGAAAGCGGCTTTAGAGAGTCATTTCTCTCAGTGGCCAAGACTTCAACATGATGGCAGAATGGAGCATAGCCACTTGATTTGGCAGATTTGATTTACTAATCCCTTCCCTTTACAGTTGCAAGTATATGTCTCCTACTTTGCACAAAGTTGGTTGAGACCATGTATCCTATCTCTCCTTGCCAGTGATGAACAGTACATCTAGATGTATTGGCACCCTTTGTGCATATGTTACAACAGGGCTTCTTAAATGAGATCCATGGACCATGGATAGATTTCAGGAGTGTGTGAACTTGGAAAGGGGGAAAAAATGACATCTTCAGTGAATTTTGATTTCCTTTGTGATCATCTGTGTTTTATTTTATGCATTTAAAAACTTTATTTTGAGAAAGGATACATTAGGCCAAAAGGGTGCATCCATGACACCAAAAATGTTAAGAACACCTATCTGGTAAAAAGATTTTGGTCTGATGATCTGGGACCAAGATTATTCTCTCAAAAACTTTGACATTTAAAAATGCCTATTGACAGACTGGTTGTCTGATGGATCTGTGATTTCCACTTGGACACTACCCGCAGTGATCTGGATTGCGGATGTCTCCCACCGTGTGGTCCTACATACTCTTGCTAATGCCTCCCAATAAGTGCTTCGTTGGGAGTTCACCCACTTTGTTCTAGGCCTTCCTTCCATCTCTCACAATTATGTGACTAGCAATGGAGCTTTCAATTTGGCTCATATTTTGGTTCCAGGTCACTTTCTTTTCAGATTGGCCATCTCTCACTGGATTGCCACTGTGTGACTTCTTACTGATAATATGCCTTGCAGCATTTACCACACTCACTTCTCTGTTACCCTTTGAATGATCCTCTGGCACCTGTGCTATGCCAGGACTTCCAGACATACAGCATCAACTGAGCAAGAAGGATATCCATAATAGGTAGGCCTTGATTTCCTGGGGAAGTTTGGGGGCCTACTCCAACCTTTACAGGGAAGTCACCAAGTGTCAAAGTATATATTGATTTAATTTGGAGAGTCTTATCTAAGTCTCCTTAGAACTTCTCTTTTTCCCAGTCCTCTGCAACATTGTGCATATGTAAAAAGAATCTTCACATTGATCTTTCTGCAAGTACTTTTGATTGCTGAGATACGAGATGATCAAACATTCTCGTTGCCATTGAGTGCAATTTTTAAAAAAAATTTTCACATTAGTTATGTTGTAAAGAATTATAACCAATGGATTGAACCTTTAACAAACTAAAAAAGAGAGAGAGCAAATAGTATGCTTAGATCTGCATTCAGATTGATTCTTTCTCTGGAGGTGAATAGTATTTTCCATCATGAGGGGTTTGGAGTTGTCTTAGAACAGCAGTTCTCAACCTGTGGGTTGCGACCCCTTTGGGGGTCAAATGAACCTTTCACAGGGGTCACAGGGGTCCCCTAAGACCATTGGAAAACACATATTTCCAATGGTCTTAGGAACCGAGACATGGCTCCTCTATCGTCTCCAGGCAGGTCTGCCCACATGCAGATACACCCACGTATAAGTATTAAAGGGTCGTGGCATTAGGAAGGTTGAGAACCACTCTCTTAGAATCTTGCATTGCTGAGAAGAGTCAAGTCTATCAAAGTTAGCCGGCACAGTGTGTCTATAACTGTGTACAATATTCTCTTGGTTCTGCTCCCCTCACTCAGCATCAGTTCATGTGTCTTTACCAGTTTTTCTGAAGTCTGCCTGCCTTATCACACCCTTTTCTTTCTTTGCCTCTCCACAGCATACCTTTCAGACATCTTTCCAGCTAGTTGTGATTTCATTCTTATGATTTCATTTATAGCAAAATATCTCAAGATGGCTCTCAGTCTGCTTTTCTAGAAGTATGTCCTATTGTTGGTCATTGGTTATGAACTCACCATTACAGAACCAATAGCAAAGTCAAAATTTGAAGACAATTTAAAAGCTGGATGATTTTTGGTACCCTTTGTCCTTTTTTGCCACTGTGTTGCTGTCATCAAAGAAGCAGGAGACAACACAGAAGAGAGAGCCACTTTGTAGTCATCTTTGTTAAATAAGTTGACACGGCCAAGATTTTCATCACCGGGTGGTGAGTCAATTGTTACTTTGCTTGACTGGTCCCAGACATTCCTAGGCCATATTCAAATCGTTTCAATCATGTTAGAATGTACTTCTTATATAGCTTATGCTCTACCAACCTAGTTTTTCAGAACCCAAGGTCACTTTCACACCATGATGAGACATTACAGTTGGGTGTTGTAGAGACTGACAGTTTACTCTGAGTATACCAGAGGAATAAAGAAGGTTGGAGATATATAAATGTCCACTGGGGAAAAAATTCTGCCATCCCAGAAAGAAAAGAAACCCAAACCACATGTTTCATAGGTGGAAGAGAAAGGCAAATCCAAGAGGGAAAATTAAGTATATTTCTTGCTTGCCTGTTTTTTTGTGTTGGTTTCCAAAGAAATTTGACTAGGACCAACAGAAACTTAGGGAGAATCGTAGATGTGGGAGGGGCACTGGAGGGCCCATAGTTCAATTCCTTCATTGTAAATATATGAAGACTGGGATGCAGAAAGGATGAGTGACTTGTCCAGGGTGGCACAGCCAGTTAGTGGTAAGGGTAGAGACAGAATGGAACTCTCCCAGTTACCAGCACAGTGCTTGTTCTACCATTGTCTCCATCTCATTTTCCATCCTTTTTTATTTTAATCTGAGCAAGGCCAATGGTTGGCAGCCAATATGGAAAGTGTGGACTGCTGCAGTAACTTGGGTACTTTATAAAAATAGAATCTGGCTGTGCTCTGAGGATGCTGCCTTGGGGAGATGTCTAGACAAACCAGAGCAGGGCAAGACAGCCAATGCTTTCCATCCTATCCGATGCTAGTCCAGCCATTGTTTACATTAATATATTGGTCAATCCCACAAGAATGGTGAGTAGTGATGGTAATGTCTTTGGTTAAAGCAGAAGGACTTTTTCTTATGTAAATATAACCTGAAGGGCGTTGGAAAATGGAATGTGGGGCCAAATGAAATCAGGCAGCATTCCACACTTGTTCTCAGAAGAACATGATTCCTGATATTTGTGGCCTTAGACCAAGGGCGTAGAGAGGTCAGGTGATTAATCCAGGACTGCTCATCCAATCTGTGTCAGAGGTGAGACTTGAAGGTTTTGTGAGTCTGGCCAATTAAAGGAGACAGAGCCCTGTAGAAAATGTAGTCGGGAAGCCCAGGGTTCAAACGTGGCTTTATACAGTTGTTTGCTATGTGACCCTGGATCAGTTATTTAATTTCTCTGTATTTCAGTTTCCTCATCTGTAAAATGGGAGGGTTGAAGTCAGTGGCCTCTAAGGCTTCTTCAAGCTTTAAATCTATGATCCCAATGAAAACACAGCATCAGTTATATAAGGAGAGATGCAGTTGGTGACACCTTCTCTGGTCTTGCCCATGACCCTCTCGTTGTATCTTCTGCCATCCCTTCCCCAGCCAAGTGGTTCTTGCTTGTTCTTCATACTGGAGACATCGGAGAGAGAGGGAAAAAATAGCTCATAGTGCATGAACAGTGAGTAAGCTCTATGTTGAACTGCACTGAAGAGAATGGGCATATCATTCATTGCCATGTTTGAAATACTCTCAGTAGCAAAGTCCTTTTTTGGCCAACTTGTCTCACTTTTCTTCAGGATAGAATAAGATAATATTTTTCAGGTGATTAGCACATAGTAGTTTATTATTCCTGGCACATAGTAGTTTATTAAATGCTGGTTCCCTTTCTTCCCACCCCCTTTCATTGAAATGCTGAAGGATACACAGCCACCTGGTCCTTGACTGAGTAAGAAATTATAGCTATACCTAAGGTGGGGTAACAGGACTTTGCCCTAGGAACCAATATTTACAGGGTGCTCACATCCCTTGCCATCTCTCAATCACTTCTTTACATTGCTACAAGGAGAGCTTCCTTCCCACCACAGCTGCCCTTCAGGTGAATGTCTCCTCTTTGCTTTGGGATGGCCTGTTACAGGTACATCAATGACTAGTTAAAGCTGTGAGTGTTTGCTTTAGCCCCTCTAGCCACCAGTATATTCCTGTCCCATTCTCTGGGGAAATGTCTCAGAGATAGACAGGCATTCTCCAGTACAAGGTATAGGCCTCCATGAGTGGAGCCAGCAGAGCTAACTTTTCAGTCTTTGTCCCTTTCTCTAGTAAGTAGATAAATTGTTATCTCTTTTTGCTTGTAATCTCTGTCTGAGAGCCTTGAGGCATCTGGACTGATTGGAAACAGGCAGGATTGCTATTGATTAGTTTCTCTGTTGTTATTTTTAATACTTCTCATCTGTAACAAAAAACATCCCATGGGTGTCCCTTTTCTTATGTACATATAGTTCTGTAGGTTGCAGCCTCTTATGAATCTCAGGAGTATGAGAGAAGAGCATCACTTGGGAGGGATAGTTCTTTCATTTAGATACAGTTTTTTTCTATGTCCTTAGGGTCTTTGATACAGGTTTGCGGTTACATATACATATATGTATGGGCAATAGTTTTCATATAAATTTAAAGAAAATACAATTACTTTTATTATAAGGGGAAGTCATTGTTAGATAATTTTTTTTCTGAAAAAGATCAGGGAGTTTTAGTGGACCGCAAACTAAGTGGCAGTCAACAAGGTGATGTGGCAACTCATAAAAACCGAATGTGATGTTGGACTACATGAAAAGAGGCTAGGATTCCAGGAGTAAGGAGGTAACCATACTGTTGTACTTTGCTTCTGCTCCAGTCAGATCACTTCTACAGTACTGTTCTCAGGACCAGACATTGGTGTTGAGGAAGAATATTTATAAGCCAGAGAACATCCCGAAGAGGGGTACCATATGGGGGAGGGCTTGGGGCTCATGTTCTGGAAGTAATCAGGCACATTTAGTCTAGAAAAGAGAATACTTATCAGGAGGCCATACTAGTTGTATTCAAGTATTAGAAGGGTCATTCTGTGGCCCTAGAGAGCAAAGCCAAGAGGAGTTGGGGGGAATGGCAAAGGAAATGTTGCAAACAACTTACTAACAAAGAATCAGGCCTCAGTAGGAAATGTACTACCTGGGCTTCCATGAAAGTCCACAGATGATCAGTCCCTCTTGGGGATGGCGAAACTGGGATGCCTTGTTAGGTCATGATTGGACTAGATGTCCATTAAAGTCCCTTCCAACTCGTGTGTGTGTGTGTGTCTGTCACGAGCTCTAATTTATCCCTGGCAGGGTCCCATATCTCTCCATACATGGAGTGCTTTGTTTCCTAGTGACCACCCACGATCACTTGGGACTTTAGACCCTGGTCTTCATTCCATCTCAGGAGATGCAGACCATCAGGAGAAGCAGTTATCGCCTATGTGTGCATTAGTTATTCCAATGACACATTGTGAGAAGGAGTAAGGTGAAGGAAGGTTATTATTATTCCTGAGATAAATGATCAGAGATAAAGATTTTTTTCCCCTTCAGTATATCATACAATTAATTATTGCCCTTGGACTTGCTATAAATGTGATAATGCAATTAATTGTTGCTATAGTGGCATACATTGGAACCAAAGCAGCAATCCTAGGCAGGTGTCCATAGAGTTCATCTTGATTTTTTTTTGGTAGATTACAGATCCATCCTCACACGGGACAGTCATGTGATGAGACAGCATGAGCATTGGTACCAGTGGAAGGGCATTGGATCATAGAACTAGACATGAAAGAGACCTCCAAGGTTGTCTGGTCCAATCTCCTCATTTTACAGATAAGTAAACTGAGATACACAGAGAAGTTAAGTGAATGGTTGAAGGGCACTGAGGTTGTAACCATCAAAAACAATTTGAACCCAGGTCCTCTGACTGCTGTACCTCACTGGCTAAAAAGCTCTATGAGGCATTGAGTGGCTCTTTGGTTGAAGATCTCTTGAAGAAAACGGATGAGGATTTCATGGGATGAAAAGGCCTGGGTGTCAAGGAATCCTGTAAATCTCACCATTGCTGAATTTACACAGCTGTTGAACTAGCCAAATATAATGTACTCTCTTAATGTGATCTGGGGCCAGCTAAGCTACTGATAGCATGAGAATGTAATACAGTAATCAGAACCAAGTTGGGATGCTCTCCTCAGTTGTGATCAAACTTCTTTCCCTTTGGATCTCACCTACCCCTTCATCTGGTATCTTAATGGCCTTATGGTATGACATATGTTAGAATTATCCATGTTGGTCCCTTAGTCTCTCACCCCCCTCCTCTCATCCCCCAATTGTTATCCCAGCCTAAGGAGAAGAACTTGAGTAAGTAGGTGCTTCTCCTAGTATGGTGTGCACTATTCTGAATGCAGTAGGTGCTTCTATTATGTTGGACTCCAGTATATCTGAGCACATTGTATTTTGCAGGAAGATATCTCTTCTCTTTCTGTACCTCCATTGGACCCCCTCCTCCTTACTCCCTTCTAATGTAATCAGGTGTCCAGCTTCTCCAACCTTGAAGTTGCAGGGCATCTGAGACTCCTGACCCACTTCACTACAGCTCTGAGCCCCAGAAAGTATGACTTGTCCCAGCAGTAAAATTGTGGACCAGACCCAAAGCCTGTGGGATGGAGAGGACAGAGCGTCTGGACCTGAAAGAGGATGTGATGGGAGAGAGTATGGCAGTAAGTAGACTGATGGTGTGGTATGGCCCCCAGACTGAAATGGTAAAGAATAGGGAAGCTCTGAGGCAGGCTGCTACTTATTGGGCCTCCATTTTCCATGCTCCCTCCCCACTCCTGCTTTATCTTTTCTGCTCCACTCTGGCCCTTTTGCAATTAAGTTCCTGCTTTATCTTTTCTGCTCCACTCTGGCCCTTTTGCAATTAAGTTCCTGCTTTGTTTCCTAGTCCCCTGCATCGTGTTTTTCTTTGACTTCTTCCCCTGAAGTCTCTGGGTGAGTGAAAGCAGCTGGTTGAGCTGTGCATGCTGCAGGAAGGCTTAGGTTGCAAACCCAGGCAATGATGATCACTTCCTCCCTCCTTCTGCCTGCTGTCCCCAAAGAGCCTGGTCTTGATATTGTCTCCAAGACAGCTAAATAGATGAAGCCCCTTCCTCTTCCTATCCACTTCTAACCCCCTGAATACAACCCAACTAATTCATCCAGCACATGGCTGGAAAATTTCATGCCTGGCCACTTTGGTTAGGTTAAGAAACCAAGATCTGCACCTGAATAAACTGGTCTTTTAGCCATCCTTGCCAGGAAGAATGCTGTCCTCCTACAGAAATAGGTTGTAGAAACTGTCAAATGCGTGCACACATACGTATTTATGTGCATATGTGATGGGAAAGCAATCGCCACCCCAATATTTCTTGTTTTCACTGGAAAGAATTCCTTGCCATTTTTACTCATTAGCTGACATCAAATATTCTGCGAGTGTTGGGCACGCACTCATACATTCCCTCGCATTTTCTTTGCAGTATCTGAGAGCTGAGAGGAAGTCTGGCATAGTGAATTAGGAACCAGACCAGACACCAGAAGATCTGGAGTTCAGAGAGGGTATAGTGGGAAGCACCCTGGATTTTGAAATTAGAGGATCTGGATTTGAATGCTACCTCTGGCACTTCCTTGGTGACCTTGGGTAAATCCATTTTTTTTTGAGTCTTGGTTTTCTTCTCTGGAAAATAAAAGTGTGAGAGTAGGTGTCTTCTGAGGTCCTTTGGAATCCTCAGTTTTTGATTCTGTGTTCCTGCCTCTGATACCTACTAGCTGTGTGGTCACGGAATACGCAGCCTCTCATTCCTCATCTTCTCACTCTAAGCAGATTTCAGTGACGATAAATTACAGAAGAGTTATCAGTCTGTAGAAGAGGAGGTAGCTTCCACGTTGAGTTGCCTTCATACTCTTCATAGCAGAGACCAAAAAATAAATCTTAGAATTAAAAGGATATGATGTTACAAATAACAGAAACTTTAATGATCAAGATGAAGATATTTTTAAAGACTGAGAAAAAGTACAAACTTTTGTTTCTCCCCCCCCCCAAAAAAGCTGCTTTCTTTCCCTAGCTAAGACAGGTCTAAAAAGTCATATCATTGGAGGAAGAATTGATTCACTTTAGCAGTAAATCCCTAGATCAAAATTCTCTGGCCGTTGATTCTAGCACATACCCTGCTGAAATACGATCAGATGCCTTCTTAGTTATGATCTTCATCAACTAACTCCCATCCTCCCATCTCTGAAGTGGATATAAGTGACACAAGCCATAAACTGTCCAGAAGCTCTAAGATGGGACATGGGCATTGTCCCCCTGCTGGTGAATGAGATGTCTTTGTTGATTCAGAATCTTTGTGAAGCCTTTGAGCTCACTCTTTTTTTCTTTCCTTTTCTTTTTAGATGTAATTCAGTTCAGAGGCTGCATCCTCAAGGGAAAGATAACAGAAGAGATTAGGGGAGAGAGAGAAATGGTTAGAACTGATTTTCTAGCCTTTAATAGAATACCAAATCCTTTTACCTAGAATGGCTAAGAAGGTTTCTTAGCATTTGCATCAAATTGACACGCTCAGCTGAACCAGAATTCTACATGCTCATTATTGCTATTATAGCTACTATTTTATCAAGTCTATTTTGATGTAATTGTGTGGGCTTCCACCTAATTTATTCCTTGCCTATATGACATCCAGAAAGTGGAAAGCTTAATGTACTTCCTGGAGAGAAGGCAGGCCCTGTTTCCTTCCCTGCCCCCTTCTGTGTTCCCCACAGTTTGATTTTAGTCTTGAGGACTCCAAGTAGTGTGCTGACTGTTTGGTTCCAAAAACATTTATTGAGCTCTTGTTATGGTGAGTTTATGGAACACAACGTGGGCCCTGTCTATAAGGAGTTTACTATATAGTAGAAGAAAATATGCCCTAGACACCAATCCCTATAATGCCAGGAGACATGGGATGTCTTCAATAAATGAAATGTAGACACAAAGACCTGGACACATGCAGGAGGGCCAGATCACAGAGGAAGGGCAGGTATGATGGAGTGTATGATGTGGGGAAAGTCACCAAGAAGCGTAATGACAAGGTGTGCCATGGAGTTTGGGGAATGGTCTGGTTTGGGCTAGAGGGTCATGAAGGCAGAGCATGAAAGAGAAGCACTGAGAAATGAGGATGAAAAGCCTGGTAGTGGAGGGCCTTGATTGATATTCCAGTTGGTAGTTTTGATTTTAGCCTTAAGGTTTTGGGGACCTCCAGAAGCTTGTGGATTGGGGGAATGGCATGATGAAAGCAGAATTTCAGGACAATGAATCCAGCCACGGGATGAATTGGTGAGGAACCCAGTCAGAAGGGAACTAAGAAGGCCATGAGTAGGGTAGGGGCAGTGAGGATTGCTACAGGGGACATTTAGAGGATAAAGCAATAAGATATGGTGAGTGATTGGTTTTGGAGAACAGAGGAGGAGTTAGATAAATTTAAGGTTTTGAACTTGGATTATAATTGATTGAATTATTATTTGTGTGCTCTAATAATAGCTGATATAACATGGCTCTGGAAAAGGCTGATGGGATGGAGTGAAGGGCTCAGGTAGGGAGGAGAGGGCAAGGGAGGCTATAGAAGCCTTCCACAGTCCTGCTTGGGGTATCTCAGTTTACATTAGGGTTTTGTATAAATGTGCTAAAAGCTGACGAGAGGTAGTTAAGTGTGTACAGTTGATCAAGACAGGAAGTGGGTAACAAATTAAGGCTTAGTATCTTGGCAGAGTGAGTTGCAGGGGGTACTCAGCATAGTGAGCAAGCGTGGCATGTGGCCAGTCTGCATCAGCAGGTAGTGAAAAGACCAGTAAGAACACCAGTGCACTAAGGCTCCTTCTTCCAGGAGACAGCCAAGGTCATAGGAACTTTGTAGTGATTTGCATAGTCTGGGCTGTTTCTCTGAATGAGGATTGTCTTGAAAGAATGGAAGGAGGAGGATTTGAATCTAACCTCTGGGGAGGCAGAAGAAAGGGAAAAAAAAGACCAATGCTCCTTTGACAGCCTAGAATATACAAATATAATAAGGATAAATGTAAACTCCAGTGCTTGAGTTCAAAAACTCAACATCCCCAATATAGGGCTGAGCAGGTATGGCAAGAAGTTTTGTGTGCGTGTGTGCGTGTGTGTGAAAAGGATCATCAGAGTTCAGTGACCTGCAAGCTGATCTGGCAGCCAAAAAGGCTAATGCAATCTTAGGGTGCATTAAGAGGAGGGGCACAGACTACCCACTCCATACAAAGTGCCCCAAACTGACTGCCATGCCCTAAGTGTAGTCTGACTGGGCTAGGGACAGTAGGACTTTGTTTCCCTAATTTTGTGACCTTTGACCCTCTTAAAGCTGCTCCCTATCCTATTCTCTGTCTGCCCTCTGGGGCAAGCAGAAGGTGAATCCTCCTTCAGTATCACAAGCCCTACATCTGGACCATTGTGGTCACTTCTGAATGTAGTACCCCTACGTTTAAACAATGAGATTGATGAGCTGTATTGTGTCCATAGGAAGGTAATCAGTTCAGTGTGGGGCCTAGGGACCATGCCATCCCATTATCATTATGTTTTGTTTAACCTAGAAAAGGAAATATTTAGGGGAGGACTTGATTGCTCTCATCAGGCCTTTAAAAGATTGTGATGCCGCAGAAAGATTTCACTTCTGCTTGGCCCTAGAGGTCAGAACTAGATCACAGTTACAGAATGGTGATTGTAAAGATCTCCTGCAGCTATCTAGTTCAGCCGTACACCTAAGGATACATATACCATTATAACTTATCTGACAGGTGTTCATCCAGGTTCTGCTTGAAGGAACCTGCCAACTCTCTGCAAAGTCTACTGGACTTTTTGACAGCTCTGATTGTTTTCATGACATTAAGCCCAAATTGGCCGCTTTAGGAATTGCACCCATTATTTCTGGCTCTGCCCTCCAGGGCCAAACAGAACAGGTGGAAGCCTTTCTCCACATGGTGCCCCTTCAAATAACTTGAACATAGCTATAATTTCCCATCTTAGTCTTCTTGCCTCTGGGGTAAACATGCCCAGTCATTCCACCTACTCCCATCTTGCAAAAGTGCTTTGCTGTATTGGCAAGGGTCCTCTAGGCACTCTCCAGCTTACCTGTATCCTAAACTGTGGAGCCCAGAGCTGAACATGCTACTCTAGATGAGGTCTGACAGGGACAGAGCATTATGGGACTCTCACTTTTCAGTTCTTGGAAGTCACACCCTTCTTAATGCAGCTAAAGATCTCATTAGTTTTATTGGCGTGTGCATCACACCCACAACTCATATTGAGTTTGCATTTCACTCAAACCTCCAAATTCTTTTCAGAACTGATGTTGTCTATCCATGCCTCTTGCGTATTATGTTTGTGGAATTGGTTTTTAATTTCAAAGTGCAAGATTTTGCATTTCTCCTTACTGAAGTCCATCTTACTGGCCTCAGCCCAATGTTCTTGCATTGGTGTCTCTTTTGAATCCTGACTCTATCATCTTTTGTATTAGCTATCCCTCCCAGCTTTGTGTCAACTCCAAATCTGAGGAGCATACCCACCATTCGTTTAACCAGGTCATTGATCAGAATACTAGACAGCATGGTGTTCTCTACTGGAAATATCCTTCTACATTGACTTTGAATTGAAAGGAAAAAACTCTGAATCCAGTGACCCAATATCTTTGACATCCATTTATTTTTTTTTATCATCTAACCTGCTTCTCTCTGTCTTCTCCAGAAGAATCAAGGTCAAATTACATGCATAATGTTCTCTTTGTCTACTATTTTAGTAAACCTGTCAAAAAAGGAAATAAGATTAGGGTTGGAAGACGTGTTCTTGATGAAGCCATGATGGCTCTTTGCTGTCGTTGCTTCCTTTTCTAGGTGTTTGCCAGTCATCTCTTGAATATTTTCTTAAAATTTCCTTTGTATCAAAACCCAACTTACTGCACTAGGGTTTGTGAAGTGTCTGCCTGCCCCCTTTTTTTTCTTCACAAATTGGGACATTTGCTCTCCTCCCATCTTGTGGTACCCCTCCTATTTTTCATAATTTTTCTGATATCTCTGACAGTGGCTCAATAATCCCATCTGCCAATTCTTTCAGTGGCCAAAGCTATCCTCCCCCAGGGCCAGGTGACTTTAATTCATCATGACCAACTTAGTATTCTCTCACTTTTTCTTTACTTAGCTTGGGCATCTTCTCTCTGTCATTCATTTTTTGTCTTGCCCTTTCTAATGTAAAGACCGTTCTCATTGGCAGAGAAAACAGAAAGAAAATTGGAATGAATCAGTTCTGCTTTCCTTCTTTTGTCAATTGTTCTCCTCCACCCCACACAGAGATCCTCTTGCTGCTTTTAGCTTCCATTTTCTGCCAATGTAGCTTTTTTAAAAAAGCCTTTTTTGCTGTCCCTCACTTCCCTCACCAACCTCAGTTTATTTTGAACTTTAGCATTTCTGACACTTTTTATAGATTCATTTCATAGCCTTTTATTCATCTTATTTTTTTTTAATTTGGCCTTGCTTCTGTCTCCTGTCTTTTTAAAGAATCCCAAATGGTCAGTGAGTTCCCTATGTATTGACATTAGTCATCAGGCCATCCCATTTTTCTTCCTTGTTGGAACAGTCTTCATTTGTGTCTTGAGCATCACCTAAATCTCTTGAGATTTTACCTTTCCTGTTTCTTTTGAATGAAATATTCCTGTCCATAGCCCTATTGTTGACTCTTACCAAGTCCTGGTCCAGTTTGTTCCCTTGCATTAGAACCTCTAGTTCAGGGGTAGGAAACTTCCAGCCTCGAGGCCACATGTGGCCCTCTAGGTCCTCAAGTGCAGCCCTTCAACTGAATCCAAACTTCACAGAACAAATTTGGAGTTTGTTTGTGAAGTTTGGATTCACTCAAAGGGCCTTACTTGAGGACCTAGAGGGCCACATGTGGCCTTGAGGCCACAAGTTTCCCAACCCTGCTCTAGTTCTTGCTTGTTTTCTATACTTGGGGCATTTGCTTATGTACACTAGAGCAATGGATGGAAGTTACCAAGGTCCATTTTGTTTCATTGCAAAGGAAAACTTTCTAAAAATAAAAGCCATCCCAAAGTGGAATGGGCTGCCTCAGGATGGAGTTAATTACCCTTCACTTGAGGTCTTCTACTGAGACTGAGTGACTTCTTATTGGCTAAGAGGGAATTTTTGGTCAGGTGTATGATAGACTAGCTGGCCCCTGAGGTTTCTGTGAAATTTAGAAGTAGAAAGGAGAGACACTGAAGACAGTCTGGAGTGATTTATCAGAAAGGAGCCAGGTAAGTTTTATTTATAAAACCTAAAAGAAAATGGCATACCTAGATTGAAAAAAAAAACAAGTTTGGGCAGCATGTGTGATGGCAGAAAGAAAACTCCCTGCAATTCTCCATATGTTGTGTGAGTTTGAAAACATTTCCTTCCATTCCTCTAGCTTTTGTTTACATAGAAACGTCCCCCCTCCTCCAGCTGGATGTAAGATTGTGCCCAGTGAGCATCTGGTCCCTTGGATTTTTCTCTCCCTCTGTGAAGGAGTCGGGAGCCTGCCCTGTGTCTAACAACACAAACTGAGCTTGGGTAAAAGGGATATAGTATTGGGAGGATGGAAGAATGGTGGAAGAAAGGGCTGCCTCAGCCAACCCAGGCTGCTGGGCAATTGTTGGACATCCATTCCCCTCATGTTCTCTATTGGGTCTTAACCTTGCCAAGTGACCCCTCCCAACATATAGTAATATATCACTGAAAATGGGTCTACTATTAAGGACCCAAGTAAACTTTCTAGCTTGTATGTTTAATTTTTTTTTAAAGGGGGAACTTTATTATTCAAAATTCACACTAAGAAATAACTTCTTTTTTTAAAATTTTATTATAGTTTGCATCATTCATTTCCACAAGATTTTGAGTTACATATTTTCTCCCCATCTTTCCCCCGCCCACCACCCCAAAACAGCCATCCCAGTGTGCCACCCCTCCCCCAGTCTATTCTCTCCTATGTCACTT